>CM045018.1:18260689-18593189 GCA_024542945.1 allo-octoploid hybrid of Carassius auratus x Cyprinus carpio
ATCTTTAATCTTAATATTTTTGATGCAGTCTTCGCACCTCTCCAATTTCACTATCATTTCACAGCTGTCTGTGATCAGGAAGCGGCGGGCTGCCTCTTGTATTGATTCTCATAGCTTGATGGCTCTCTTCAGGTTTAAAAAGCGCCTGTGCAGATAACGTCTTATAACTTTTCCACAATACCCGAACCACTGGAGACGTGATGGAGGAGTGGAAGATTACACTTAGCCTTCCCCATCTGCCCATTCTGCTGGAAATTCAATCAGAGGCCGCTACGTCCACCATGGACATATTATTCCACCGACGCTGTGCCTCTTTTTCTTTCAATTTTTTCGGGTCCGCAGATAAAAAATGAAATGAAGATGTTAACTGTTAGGGACAGCCACTATCCCCACAAGAAAGTAGAAGAAAGAGAAAGGGAAAACAAAAGATGTCGCTTGTTTCTTTTGTAGTGGGCCGCTGTGTTAACAAAAAGAGGGCAAATGCTGCTGTTCAACTTTGTGAGCCAGGATGTTTCTGGTTGAAAATCACATACTGTACATGAGATGTGCACATTGAGGGGGAAAAAAGTTGTTCCTAAGAACAAGCGTCTCAAAGGGGAGAAGTGTCCTTTGGGGGTATAAGTACAAAAAGGCAGGTATATTTAAATTTAGGCTGCATTCAAACAGACAGTGTTTGACATTGGAAACCTGGTCAATGACACATAAGAGTGTCTAAAAAAGAAAGTATATTAAAAATCTAGTTCATAGAAATGTACTCTTTGTATTCATGCTGAAACTGTATGGTTTTGAAAAACTTTAATACCATTTTCAAGTTTAAATGTATTGATTCTAAAAATGCCATGCAGTGTAACTTTTTTGCAGTACCTACAGTACTGTTCAAAATTGTGAGATGTTTCTTTCTGGAATGGTTAAGAAATGAAGCAAGGTACCGAACCCACAACTGCTCCCTGGGCACCGCAGCATAAATGGCTGCCCACTGCTCCGGATGTGTGTTCACGGTGTGTGTGTGTGCACTTTGATGGGTTAAATGTAGAGCACAAATTCTGAGTATGGGTCACCATGCTTGGCTGTATGTCACGTCACTTCACTCACTTCACTTCACTCACTTCATCACTTCACTCATATAACTCAGATTGCATGTCTGATGGCAGATGGAGTATTCTGACGACAACTTTCACCTTTTATGGACCCTGACACTGTTATTTACTTGGCAGTCTATGGGACAGTCACAGGCCTCTGTGTGCCAAAGATGAAAGGAGCTTTTACGGGTTTGGAACGGCATGGGGGTAAGTGATTAATGACAAAATTTTCATTTTGGGGTGGAGTATCCCTTTAATTCAGAAATATCTGTTTTGGGGAGTTGCACAAAATTAAAGTATACAATAGGAACTAACCTTACCTAGTCATAAAAAAGATTAAATTAACTGATATTTAAAAAGCTACATTAACAAATTAACAGATAATAAAAAACAGGACTGAAAAAAGATTGCTGTGAATGTAGCCTCTCTCTCATAGTCTTCTATCATAGACCTTGAAAGTCCTTGCAGGATCATCCTGACTGAAAAAAAAAAAACATCCTGTTATTTGAAGCAGCATAAGCCATGGGTGACGATCTGATTTGAAACACCTCATCTAAGGGGGTAGAGAAGAAATCCAGTAATCAGTACTGTGTTCTCTACAATTCAGCATGAAGGGAGAGTGTTTTTCCCTGCCTTTGCCAAATGCTACTTATTAGTCTTGATGGTTCAGAAAGGCTAAGGGGTGTGGGGGGGGGCTTTGATTTACTTGTGCGTGAAATGGGTGTGAAATTACCGGTGTGGTGTGTCTAAGAGGAAAACAAGCATATTTGAACACGACCTTGGAAGAGGAACTGAAGGGTCGAAATGAACACAGCTGTGTGTTTAGGGAGAAAATAACATTGCTAACCTGTGTGAAAATTTGTATGGACGACAGACAGGTGCACACATAACCAGCAGTAAATATAGAGCTGATACAGCAAACGCAAATAAGAAAAGTGCCATGCATAACTGCAACCTGTAAACCTCTAGAAAATGACCAGCATAAGGAAACTGAGCTAGGATTTGATAACCTTACTCAGAATCTGTTTAATTTAAAAAAAAGCACTGGATTCAAATAATTTTAACAACAGAAATCATTCAGTGCGACCAGTGTAGCTTTATTCGCTAACTGATGTCTCTTCTGAACTGATGAAACTTAAACTCACTAAATAATCTTAAACTCATCAGCCTTTAACAGATCACTCAACCAAAGGTATTAAGTGGAATCCGAATTAAATTTAAAAGGGTCATCAGATGCCCATTTTCCACAAGTTGTTATGATTCTTTAGGGTCTAAATTAAAAGTCTCTAACATAGTTTGGTTAAAATTTCTCAATGGTAGTGTAAAAAACACATTTTTTTACCGTCAAAAACAGCTCTTTTCAGAGCAAGCTGTTTTGTAGCATTTTCCTTTAAAAGTTAATGAGATCTGCTGACCCCACCCCTCTCTTCCGAGCCGCTCTCAGATAGACTATTTACTTTAGCCGCATTCATCGTGAAACTTGCTAATTGGCACATTATTAGGAATGGCGATTTGCAAAGATTCATTAAAAAAAAACTTATACTCACCTTTTCTGTTGGTGAAGCTGGACCACGAATGATTCGCACAAACAAAGATGCATTTAAGTAGATCGGGGGCGCATTCCCTTCAAAAACAAATGTAATCCACTGCATCTTCAGTGACTCAGATTTCGGGAGTAAATGTCGACTGCTATGTTCATTATTACATCCAACAACAGAACACCTCAATCGCTTAGGAGACATTCTTGTCTACATTTGCTCCAGTGTCAAACAATGGCAGACTGATGACGGTTCACTCAGGGTGGGTCTATGATAAGAGGCCAGTCCAGTCTGTGCTGAAATGCTACTGTCAATCAAACTACCCTGGGAGAGGCCTGTCTGTGTGACGTCACAAAGACAGGCAACTGAGATCGGCTCGATTTGAGAAAGCAGTAAAGATTTTAGTAGATTTAAAAAAAATTGTTTTATCATTATATGGTGGTTGTGTACACACACTGCTAACACATGTTTAAGTTCAAACAACTTGTAAAAGTGCATGTAGCATCCAATGACCCTTTTAAGATTCTCATCATGACAGAAATTGCTGTAATTACTGTAGATCTCAACAGTGAAGGTAGTAATAGGAGGTCCACACAATTTTTCTTACAAATGCTGTGTTAGGGGATTTAGTTTCCTTTCATCTATTTTCTCATTAATCTCAAGCCCACTTGCTTGAGACTTTCTTGATATTTTCTTAGTGTATTCCAGCAGGACCAACATGTTTTCCCTGGCCATCTTAACTGTGCTACTGCAATAATGTATCGCCAAGCCCAGATCGATTGGTCCTGATTGATACAGCCATGGATTCCTTAGCAAGCAATTTCAACAACGGCTCAGACAAGAGCTACTACACAAAGGCAAGGCAGAGAGGAGTTTACTGCAGTTTTTAAAAGGACACGCATTGATTAGCATGGTCATTAGGACAGATGAATGATCCTATGGAAAAAAACTCTACAGTACACAGAGGAGACCGAGACCTGGAGGGACACAAAAGACACACTCATGTTAAAACAATGCTGTATGTTTACGCATCTAGACGAGTTATTCATTCCATGCATCTTAGTTGGTGAGAAACTAAATTCTACAAATTCTAAAGCTTCCAGAAGAGATCGGATGTGCTAAAACATTAGCCACTTTTAAATCTAGACTCAAAACTCATCTGTTTAGTTGTGCATTTATTGAATGAGCACTGTGCGATGTCCGAACTGATTGCACTGTATTTTATGTATTCACTGTATTTTATGTAAAATAATTTTCTATATTTAACTGTTTTAAATTCATTTTAAATCAATGTTTCAATAATTTTCAAAGTTTTTAAATTCCTTGTTTTACTTTTGTTATTTTTTTTTTCATGATTATTTTACTTTCTTTTATGTAAAGCACTCTGAATTACCATTGTGTATGAAATGTGCTATATAAATAAACTTGCCATGCCTTGCCTTGCCTACAATCAAAATATCAGCACAAATGTGCTGTAGGTGTTTCTTATCATGATCATCACCTCTCAAATGTCTTTCCAGGCTCAGTATCACCTCAGGAACCACTAAATTTTAAAAGGGCCATTTCCTGGAGAACATCAATTTTAATACACCAGTGAATTATGTTAGCATGCTGCTGTCAAAACACATTAAGGTTTGACTGTCCATGTTTACATATCAACACCTAATCGTATTCAGACTTCTGGATCAAATGTGAAGAGGTTAGTTAATCATAACAGCTGTCATTCACATATAGCAGTCTAAGATAGACATAAGCAAACATTCATTCAACAAATTTAGTGCAATGTGAGAAACCTTAAAAACATATAAATTACAAAAAAGCTACAAAAATTCTGACCATGGTCACTTCATAAGCTCTGTTTGTGAAGTTGAGAGTTTTGTGTGTGTGTGTTCAGCAGTGTTTTGCAAAGGAACGCCTACCTGCAATACTAGCGAAGATTTCGCTGACACCGATGAGGATGTACTGAGGCACTTGCCACCAAATGGGAAGATCGGCTGCATAGTAGGTAACTCCACTGAGAGACTGCGGGATGGGACCTCGTGTGTGGATAATTTCCAGCCTCTTTGTCTCTAAAATGCCTGAGAGGGGCAAGAAAGGGTAACAGATTAAAATGAATAAATACATTATGAGAGTTCAGAATCACACTGACAACTTTTACAATAAACAGAAGCATATAAAGACTTTTCTGTCATAATCAAAGACATTAGTACAGAATCAGGTCCTCTGTGTATTTTAATTTGCAATAGATTTTAGCCTATATATATATATATATATATAAAATACCACGGAGATTAATTGCTAAATTTTTTATTATTTTGTCTTCTTTATAAATTAACAGAAGTGTTAGTTCTTCCTTGCTTTATTCCAAAATCTACTGATAGATCAATGGATGATACATATTTTGTGTTTTCAAACAGGAACAATTTTGTTCACATTGTGTGCTATAATTAATTGTACTATGTTACTTTGTTACTTTTAAAACTGAAATTCTACTGGACAAATGTACAGATTTGTAAGTTAATTTAAAGAACATTAAAGAACAAAGAAAGGTATAGAACAGGATAATGTTATATACACACAAACAAAAATGCTACCATTTAAGGACTGTGGTCACTTAATTTTATTCATTTATTTTTAAATAAATTAAAACTTTTGTTCAGAAATGCCACATTAAATTGATCAAAAGTGACAGTAAAGACATTTGCAATGTTACAAACTAACATTACATTTTTAAAAAAAAATGCATTCTTTGAACTGTTCATCAAAAAATCCTAAAAAGAGTAAAAAATAACACAATTTCTGTGAAGAAATTAAGAAGCACAACATTCTTTTCAATACTGCTAATAATAGGAAATGTTTCTTGATCAACAAATAATATGATTAGAATGATTTTTGAAAGATCATGTGACACTGAAGACTGGCTGCTGAAAATTTAGTTTTGCAATTGTATATAAATATATATTGTATTTTAAAATAAAACAAAAAGCAGTTATATTAAAAAGTAAATTTTTTTTTTACAGCATTACTGTTTTTACTGTATTTTTATCAAATAAATGCCGCCTTGGTGAGCATAAGAGACGTCGTTCAAAAACATTAAAAAAAATTTAACAACCCCAAACTATTGAACAGTAAATGTAAATAATTGCAGTATATACATAAGCAATAAATCAACTATTGAGCGTGTGCCTTCTGAATATTGGCAGCAGCCATTGAAAAACTAGGTTTTGAACATGTGTGTGCATGTGTGTTTCCAGCCCAGTGCGTCAGAGTGTTAGATCGGTATCAAATACATGTGTGGATGTTTGGAGAGTAAGTGCATGTAACAGTGAATGAAAAAAGTATGAAGAGTCCATTAATGGATTAAGTGTCAGGTCAATGTTAGCGCTTCACACAGGTCAAAAACAGCTCATCTCCTACACATAAAAACATGCTCGCACACACAAAATTATACCAGGCAGCTGGGTTTAGCAGGTAATCAGAGTGGAGCAGAGATTGTCAGCATGGACTATCTAAAAGCTTGATCCAATAAAAACCATGAGGCAGGTGCCATTCAGATAACTCCTCGTGGGATCCCTCCATCATACTGACATGCACATATTCCCATTTTGAAGGGGTATGACCTTGTATTTCATATGCTTAAAATAGCAGTGTGTGATGCAGAACATCTACAGCACGCTGCTAACTCAAAGCGCTTCAGTTAACAAAACAGTAGCTTTTTTCCTCTCTTCCCTCTCATCTTTCATTCCCCCCTCCACCCCTCGCCCAAACACCAGAAGCGTTCCACTCTGATCTGTGGCTGTGGTGTGTCAGATTTAGATCGGAATACAAATGATGCCTGGAATAAAACACGTTTTGGCTAAAAGTGTGACCCGCTGCAGATTACAGACCTCACTTCTGCACTTCCAAGAGATTCGAAACCCAGATTGAAAAAAACCTTGACTTTTATTTCTGGAAAATTGAACAGAAGTAGAACTGCCCCAAGGCATCGTCTGGTGTGTGGCGGGCGCGTGTGTTTGCAGCTTTGTTGTCGGAGCAGCTTGCCGTGCAAATGGCTGCCTTCCTGAGTGCAAGACAACAAGTGTGTCCAGGTGTGTGGGCATCATCTGTGCCTGCGGGTAGGGTTGGCTTCAGAGCTATGCCACTGCCAAGCACCCATCTGTTTGGAAAATGTTGTGTAAATGTTGTGAGGAGGTTCTGGCAGTGGTATTTTAAAACCCACCTAAGCCCTGCTGGGTTCAGCTACTGTGTAGACTCTGATTAAAAGTGCTTCAGTACACTCGAGTTAGGAGGCAGCAGCCTTGTGTGTAAGCACACAAACATACAAACACAAAAGAAACAGAAAAGAAAAGACAATAATAATAAATTTTCGACAATACAATCTATTCCTGATAAATGAAAAACAGTCCCGCTCTATTTTTTTTTCTTAATGAACATCCTATTAGACTACACCCTAATATTATATGACATACATATCTGCTCATAACTTTACATGCCTCTTGCAGTATTGCAGTAACAATAAGTGGTATCATAAAAGCCCTGAGAAAGTTATTTGACTTAACAGATATTAACATACTATAAACATAAGCATTTAAAGTGGACTACATCAATATACAGTGCATCCGGAAAGTATTCACAACGCTTCACTTCTTCCATATTTTCAGGGTTCTTACACCTTTTCCAAAGTAAAATTCAAGCACTTTCCAGGTACATTTTCAAGAATTTCCAGCACTTTACATCTGTGGTAAATTACATGTTTACATACATACTTCAGTTCTTCAGTTTAGATGTTCAATTATAGGGACCTGAAACTTCACGTTGCCAAATAACAGCCAAGAAACCTTAAGGGTTTAGAGAGAATCTGTAAAGAGGAGTGGCTCAAAATCCCTCCTGAGATGTGTGCAAACTACAAAAAAAGGTCTTACTCTGTGCTTGCCAACAAGGGTTTCTGCACCAAGTATTAAGTCATGTTTTGCTTGGGGATCAAATACTTATTTCACTCACTGAAATGCAAATCAGTTGTAACCTTTTTACAATGTGTTTTTCTGGATTTATTTGGTTGGTATTCTGTCTCTTTTTTCTGTCTCTAAAATAAGCCTACCATAAAAATTACAGACCCTGCATTTCTTTGTAAGTGGGCAAACTTACAAAATCAGTGCATGTCAGAGCACAAGCCATGAAGTCCAAGGAATTGTCTTGAGACCTTTAGACGGATCTGGGGAAGGGTACAGAAAAATATCTGCAGCATTGAAGTTTCACAGAAGCATGTAGTCTCTGTTTGAAACAACTCTTCCTAGAGCTGGCCTCCTGGCCAAACTGAACAACTGATGGAGAAGGGCTTCGGTTAGCGTGGTGACCAAGAACCTGATGGTCACTCTAGTTGACACATGAAAACATACTTGGAATTTGCACCTAAAGGACCCTCAAAAAAAATGATGAACCTCAATTCTGAGCATCATGTTTGCAGGAAACCAGCTCTGCTCATCACCTGCAGAGTACCGTCCCAAAAGTAAAGTGTGCTGGGAGCAGCCTCATGCTGTGGAGCTGTTTTTTAGCGGCAGGAACTGAGGGACTCGTCAGAGTAGAAGAAAAGCTCAATGCACCAAAATATTGAGATTTTGGTGAGCCTTAATGAAAACCTAGAGCATTCAGAACCTTAAGGCTGGGCAGAAGGTTCACCTTCCAGCAGGACAATGAACCTAAGCACACAGCAAGAGTGGCTTATAGACAACTCTGTGAATGTTCTTGAGTGGCCCAGCCACGGCCTGGGATTGAACCCAATATAATATTTCAGAAGAAACCTTGAGGCTGTAATTAGTGCCAAAGGAATACTTCGGTACATGTGATTTTTATATATATATATATATATATATATATATATATATATATATATATATATATGTGTGTGTGTGTGTGTGTGTGTGTGTGTGTATATATATATATATATATATATATAAAATTTGCAAAGAATTCAAACAAATTCAAACAAACTTCTTTCACATTGTCATTATGGGGTACTGTTTGTAGAATTTTGAGGCAAATAATGATTTCAATCCATTTTGGAATAAGGCTATAACTAAAAAATTTTTCCAAAATGTGGAATAAGTGAAGATTGTGGACAAGGGTCAAAGGTCATCACCAAAGCTGTCTGGATGTTTAATCACACTCTAAATGATAATTGTACTAAGTGCAATAGCGTTAAATAGATAGAACACTAAATGAAAATAGCAGTATTTTCTTTGTACTACCTTTAAACAGTGTTATTGTAGATGCTATTTATACATAGTAGTCACAGAATCACTTGAAAACAGGTAATTGAATCTGCCAAAACTCTGAAAACAACATTCTTCAAAAACTATTTAAAACAACATTCATATTGTTTGCAAAATCATGGAGTGTAGATTTCATCATCTACTTTCTATATTACTACAAAATTATTCACACTATCCAGAGAGAAAGGAATCCAGAAAAGAAGAAAAAAAAATAATAAAACAAGTCAAAAAAACTATTCTGAATTCATCAAGCCCTCACATGGAAAACGGGGGAAAAAAAGAAAAGGACAAAGTGTTGGAAAATCTGAGAAAGGTGCTGGGGTCCACGTTTCAAATTATTTTTGAATTTGATGCTCTCTCAATCTATGAGCATAATTGTATGTCACATTATGAACAAAATAAATCACTTTGAAGAGACACATTTTCTTTGTCGTTAATGCTTCTGAGGTTTCATTCAGAGCGATGAGTCACAAATTTTTGCAATTATTTATCAAAAGCTGCAATTATTTATTATTTCTCATCCTTGACTCTTTGCATGAATGCCTGCAATTTACCTTTATGTTGTGCGTGCCACAGGTGACATTTCTGTGTGTGCGTATGTTGATGTACTCTGAAAAGTGAAACCAAGCAGTGCTTAGAAAGAAAGAAAAAGAAAGCGCGAAGGGGCATAGAAAGGAAAGAGCAACGTGATTACTATATGTTGGGTATTAATGAGGGGCACTAAAAGACTCATTTCCCAAGATATCTCATCTACATAATAAGCCCCATTAGTGGGACCCATTATGTCACACACACACACACACACACACACACACACACACACACCTTCATGCACTCTTAATATACACACACCATGCCTAATATTTCTCCATAACACACATACACATTCACACATAGTAAGCATCCTTAAACCGTGCTTGTATCATGTAGTGGTTTATTAATGAGTCAGTCTGTGTCATTGAGTGGGAGTACAAAAGACGGGACGCTCTCTTTCTCTTTCAAGAAGGAGAGCATGAGTCCCAAAGGTTCTCATTAGTTTGATCTCTACAATACACACACACTCACAAAGAGTGTGATATGAACATGGTTTGCACATACTGATTCCGCAAGAGCGTGCCAACGAGTTCCCCCGCTCTTGGCTACATCAAAGCAACGGTTATTATTAGATAACATCTATATTGTGCACTGCATACTAGACTTCCTGCGTGTTCTGGCTTTGTCATGCAATACCAAGGTCATTTTCTTCTGCATCATTTTAAAACAGTGGTTCTCAACTAGTTTTGCATCAGGACCCATTTTTTAAATTGGACATGGAGTGGTGACACAACATTGTCCTTAAAATCAAATTCTGAAATGTACTTATTAGTTTATTATTAAATTGACTCATTGACATTTTATATTAACTTAATTGGTTAGTTTACTCAAAAATTAAAATTGTCTTTTGAAAATTCTGCAGTTTATTCAACCTCATGTCTATCCAAATCCATTAAACTTTCATTCATCTTCAAAACAAAAATGAAGATTTTTGATGAAGCCTGAGAGATTTCTCTTCCTCCAATAAAAGTCCAACACTTTGATGCTTCAAAAAGAACAAACTGCAAATAGACGATATAAATCAAGTGGACCTCTGAAGAGAATTTGTTCATGTGTGTCAGGCAAGCATGTTTGAGCTTATTTTATGTGGCCCATGCATGTGTGCTGATCAATGTTTATGTGGTCCATGTACTGTATGTGTGCTGATCAATGTTTATGCGTGAATAAAAGCTGTCATTAAATTCATTTATCATCTGCAGAGATATAATGCTTTATAAGACTTGGACTAAACTGCTCCATTCTGGATGATGTTTACTTACATTTTATGAACTTCTTGAAGTATCAAAGTTGGCTTAATGCACTCTCAGGAGGAACAAAAAAAAAACTAATATTTCATTTAAGAAATCATTTATATTTTATTTACGTTATAAAGATTGTACAATTACAAAATGCTTAGTTGTCATTTAGCATTTGCATTAACACTTCTTTGTGTGATGTCTTTCAGTAGCAAATAAAACACATTTTTTAAGCACTTATACAATATCTTAAAGCCTTTATTATGTTTTAACTCTACAGTTGTGCAGTCCAATTCACTTTAAAGATTCACATTTTATTCATGGAGATGATATGGAAATGTGCCAAAAATCCAGATGGAAAACAGATTTTTAAAATGAAAATTACATGAAATTACCTTTATATCCACTAGATGGCAGCAGAGGATCACTCATTAGCTCAGTTGCCATTTCTACTCCCTAGTTTTCACGTCTCGATTTAGAATTCATTGTAAATTGACTATTATAACTAATTTTAGTACATAGCAATGATTTGCAGAACAATTTAGCAGATTCACTCGTGCAATTTATTACAATTGGGTTTGCCCACTTCTGAAACAGTTTATGTGGACATTCGATCCTCTTAGACAAACAAAACTTTTTTAGAAAACCGAGCAAAGGGCTCCTCTTTTAGCACAACTGACTGAGCTTACTCATGCAAAAACTCCAAATATAATAAATGACTAACTACATAATCAACCTCTTATATACACCGTAAACTTGCGAAAACAAATATTAGTTCAGAGGGCATTCTGACTAACGAAAACATCTCTGACAGGCCATTGCTTTCAACAGAGATGCCTGTAATTGGCTATACTCAACGCTGCAAAAACACGTTGTGCGTGCACGCAAAAATACACAGAAGCGTTTAAAAGTGGTTGACTACAAGTGGGTACAGAATTGAATTGGTACTAATGGTAATGTAAACTCACAGGATCTACACAAATCACACAAATGACCCATTTTGAATTCAAAACGTGAATTTCAACGAAAAGTGACAAACTTTGCATCCCTGACGTCAGACATAAAGTGAATTAGCAGGTAATGACTGACCATTTTCTTGGACAAAAATGTGTGGTTGCCCCTGAAAACAAGATAAATGCATTATTATGTTTAAGTCTGTTTTCCAAGAAGAAAAAGTGCTAAAATACACATGCTAAAATTGTACTTGCTTTTAGGAATACTGTAGCTTGTAGATGACCTTAAAACTAAAAGCCACAAAACTCTGTTTTGATTTCAGAGGGCTTTAAAACAACAATTACTTGACTTTTACGTCTTTAAGTTCCTGGTATGTTATTAGTTTTCTATATCAGACAGTCCTTGAACCGTATGTTGGTATGCTGCCTAGTGCACACAAAATTGGCAAGCACATTCTCAAAACTGCAACCTACAATCTGATTGATTGGCTTTACTCAATTTCCAGAAGTGCTTCAGGGTGCACAGGTTTTTATCAGTAAACCAGGAAATGTTGTGTTTACAAGATCTCAGACCGTTAGAATGAGTGCTTCTGAGAAAGAACTAGAAAGTAGATTTGGAAAAGTTTGTCATATTAAAATTTTGAACACGTTTACATGCACAACCTCACACTGATTATGTTGTATAAAGTTGACAGTGTATAAAGTGTATAAAATATTGTTTTACAGATCACTTAGATAATATCTTTCTTTTTCTACCTGAGACATGGACTACACTTCATGCTCAAGAGTGGCTACACAAGTCTAGACCATATCAGACATCAGTCATTTTTTCAAGAGGTACCAGTATATTAAAGTGGGAGCAAATCAAGAGAAGTAAACACCTGAAAACTGCAATCATGCAGCAAAGCAGCACTCAACGTCAAACTCTCATTATTTTGACTGTTTTGAGTTTTTCAGAACTTTGTGGTGTTTACCACTTAAAGAATCCCTCATGATGACTACAAACCCACATTTATTCAGATTGATGGCAGCTGAGACAGATGAGGAATTTAAAAACGTCTAAATTCTCTCTCTCCCTCACCGTGCAGAGTTTGACAGTGGTTTAAAGAGTCAAAGACAGACAGGGTGGGAGAGAAAAATATTCATACTTTCCCCACACTCCAGAGCGCATCTCCCAAAACTCATCTCACTCAAAAAGCGCTTTAGTCTGAAATATGTCAATGTCTGGACGCAGCACACACTGTCAGGCTGACTAAGCTCGGTTTAATCCACTGGGCAGAGCTGGAATTGGACTGGGGACTGA
Source organism: allo-octoploid hybrid of Carassius auratus x Cyprinus carpio (assembly GCA_024542945.1). Classification (NCBI taxonomy): domain Eukaryota; kingdom Metazoa; phylum Chordata; class Actinopteri; order Cypriniformes; species allo-octoploid hybrid of Carassius auratus x Cyprinus carpio. Next base: position 18,273,661 of record CM045018.1, read on the forward strand.
CTGGAGTGCTGGGCGCAGTCAAACCGAACAATGAGATACTGCCGGCCTGTCAACGGTGACTTCTTCTACAACCTCCGAACAGGCACTCCACGACTCTCTCAATGTGTGACTCGAACTTTCGTGTATGTGTGGACACAATCTTAAAAAGTGTTGTCTTAGTAGCGAGGCATCAGCTGTGTACAGAACTTCAGACAGGCATACGAGCAAGCCAAAAACACTTGGAAGGAAAGTGCTGAAGTTTTTGGAGATTGCTGTGCCTAAAAATCTAGTCAGCCGCCTACTCAAAGAGCTTTATTTGCACTTCTGATGTGAAGGCCATCTCAAAACTGTAGTTAGCAAGACTATGCTACCATCTAAAATCAGGACTCAACCTTAAGGATTTTTTTTTTCTTTTGGCTCAGTTGGGAAGATAATGCAGCTTTGTACTGCCAATATTTTCATGGCACTACAAAATTTTATTAATGTGTGGCAGAAATAAATACTTTCTATTAAACTTTAGATTGATTTAATTGTTTTAATAAGGTAAAAAAAAAAAAGTACAAAAAAATAAAGAGTTCCTGCTCTTTCTGACCAATAAGTTTCCATTATTTTATAACTAACATTATAAATGTCTAAATTATTCAAAGAATAATTTTTAGTAAAAAGAAAAAAAAACTTAAGAACTGGGAATAAACAGGGAAGAAAAATTAATAAATAAACAAAACTTTCTATGGCATTCACATGACTTTTTCAACATTGAATTTCACTTTCTTTTTCATACTACAAAACCACAAACTGGAAAACAATGGTGTAGCGCAGGTTAAAAACATTTTTTTATGTAATTAATTGTGATTACTTGCATATTAATATATTTATGTTATCATAACTTCACATTGAGCCTCCAAATTAATGAATGGTGTCTTTTTACTAAGTAGCATCCTGTTAATGAAGGCCAGTTTTATTGATGCCAGTAATGTCACTGATATCTCTATTAAATTCATTTTCCCTCAATTTTAGCCAATAATTATAGTCTTTCAACATTACAGCATAATTGAAAGCCATTATTTTTAACACTTAATAGGCTCTGAAAAATGTCACAACTTCAAATTTAAGTGAACTTAAAAGTCTTCACATAAACTATAAATTGTATATGTATAAACTATAAAATGAAAATAAATTATTCATTATTCAAACTACAAAAGTTAATCAGCCACTAGAGCAGTGGAGTGATTTCTTTGATTTACATCAATGACGGGTTGCACTTTAAAAGCAGCGCTATCTCTTTAAAACTTGATGCACATGACGCGGATCTGACACACACATTCGCTTTTCTCCCAACATTTTACAGTCATTTAGGACTCATTTAAGACCGTGTTTACGAGGTAACTCGCCATAATCGCACTTTTTTTTTTTACATAATTGTGTGCGACTGTGCGTTTTTGTCTGCTGAAGAGGCTCAGCAGCCTATGTGGAAAGTCGAACGCGCAGCCTTTCAAACTCCATTTGACAATCAACTTTGTCCAGTCTCTGTGCTATTTCTCGCTAGAAGATATGAGCAATAGCACGGTCATTATACTAGTTTAAACTAGAGTTGCAGATATCTCATAATCCCCTCACATGAGCGCTTGTTGGTGAGTGTCTTCCTTTTCTTTTTCGGCTGTGAAACAACGGCCCGAGCCAGTGTTGCCACCTTGTGGACAAACTAATTAGAGCAAAAACAATTTGAGGCGTGTGTGCGACTCTTCCCCGGGGCCTGATGAAGAATATTGGCGGGCCAGATTAGGCCCGCGGGCCACCAGTTGAATAGGCCTGATGTAGCACGATTTGTTAATAATTTACCACACTTTAATTTCTTATAACCAATCATTCTTGAAATTTAAAATCTTAATCCATTTAAACCAGATAAAATTGCAACAACAATCCATCAGAGAAACAACTTATGCATAAGTTTCTAAATAAAATTAAAAAAAAAACACGAGAATGGTAAACAAGTGAAATGTAGTGACAATTACTGTACTTCAACAGGCCAAACTTATTGTTGAGTTATGAGGATACCTAATCCTATGCATATCTATCGTACATGGCCAAAAAAAAGCCATCAAGTTATATAGATCACTAGGTTTTGAGATACATTTCTAGTTTTGGGGGACTTCGAAGAAAACAACAAGTGAGAGAATAGTGAAAGTTCCTCTGCATAAAATATGTTAAAAGGGAAGGAGAGAATAATAAAAAGTGCAAAAGTGCTGATTCAGGTTGGTATTTTCCAGGACAGTGGGCTGTATGAATATTAACTGTCAGAACAAGCAGGAATATCGATCCACCTTCTGCAGGGTTCAGTAGAGCCGGCTCAAGGTTGGACAGGAGTGACAGAATTCAGAGGAGAGATCATTGGTCTGTGTGAATGTGTCAAGAGCATGTGGGTGTTTGTCTGTGAGTCATTCTACATCGAATCTCTGCCATCTTGGAGTCACTGTACCTTATCTGAGAAATGGAAAAGTTGTAACCTCTCTGAGATGAACTCATTTCTCAGAATAAGGTGAAGAGTACAAAGAAAACACAATTTGACACAATTGTCTGTGTGGATGTATTGATATCTCACCAAACTCATAATATTGGCTCAGCATTTCGATGTCACAGTGTTTGTCAGCTCGATCTGTGAGTTGTCTTGGGTGCGTTACCCCAGGGACTACATGTTTGGACAATTTATCTTCCACATTGATTCTGTTTTGACTTGACACATGATGATGGATCCATGCACCACTCTGGACTATACTGACTGATGCCTTACTGTCATGTTTTGCCTTTAGCATGTACAATGCTATGATTAAAAATGCAGTGTTTGGTTCATGTCAAACAAACTGTAACTGGGCACAATTCTAGAAAAATGTTCCACTTTTGATTTGTCTGTCCATAACATGATCTAGTCTGTCCCGGAGGATCATCCAGGTGCTTCTTAAGGGCAATGACTTTTTCCACACCATTGAAATTAAACACCAAAAAAGTTGCACCAAACTTGTGTCTCCATTTAAACATCAGACCATCTAAATACCACCACAAACCACAATAAATTCTGATCTGATCCCACGAAATGGTACAAATATGCTCAAACTCAAATTCAAGCAAATGTTTTTGCAGCACTGTATACTGTCTGTCCAGTCTACACTACTGTTCAAAGTTTGGAGTCACTAAGTTTTTTCCTTTGTTAAGAAAGGATGCATTAAACATTAAAAGTAAATAACTTTTAGAATGTTACAAAATATTTCTATTCCCAATAAATGCTGCTCTTTTGAACTTTACATACATCAAGAATTCTGAAAAAAAAACTTCAGTTTCCACAAAAATATTAAGCACTGTTTTTAACATTGATAATAATAAGAAATGTTTCTTGAGCAGCAAATCAGCACATTAGAATGATGCTAAATATTAGAATGACTGGAGAAATGGCTGCTGAAAATTCAGCTTTGCCATCACAGGAATAAATTACACTTTAAAATATATTAATACAGAAAACAATTACTTTAAATTAATAATAATATTTCAGAATATTTCTGTTTTTACTGTATTTTTAATCAAATAAATGCGGCCTTAGTGAGCATAATTGACTTCTTTCAAAAACATTACAAATATCTCACAACCCTAATTTTTTTATGTAGTCAGATAGTTTTATGTTTATGTTTTGTAAACTGACCTAAGCACTGTCTAAAAGTGTTATAAAAATTTCACATTGTATTAGGTAACATGGTGGAGTCAGTGTACATTATTTTAATCAGCACTGTAATGTAATTACAACGTCAGAAATCTGACAAAAAAAAGACAGAAACAGTTCTGAAAGTTGCTGTACATTCTTAAATGAATAAACACTATTAATAATGATAAATAACATCAGTCAGTCTTTAGTAACAATTGGAGGAACCTTCTTCAGACACAGTACAAGACAAATCTGAAGGGAACAGCGACTGACTGACCCCACAAATTCACTCCCTCATGTGGCGCAGTACGTCTCCCTTACACGTTTGCTACTGTTTCATTCAAGATTAGCATATTTATGATGTTACGATGTACTGAATCGTGAAGTGTATCATATCATGAAGTAGTTGGCTATACCCAGTCCTAGAGTTAATGATATATGATTGTGTAATTTAGGTCTCAATGTTTTGTAGCATGTGTGTGTTACAGTATGCCACATACAACAGAACAAACAGCATATGAACCTTATGAAGTCTGAAATGAAAGTGCACTACCGTGAAAGTCACATATATTTAACGCATATATTTAAAATGTGTATGCAAATGTCTGCTATCACACTCAAACACTCCCACATGAGTCGGAGTTTGTGAATATGTATGAAGAAGCTTCCACCCCACAAACCGGCACACACAGACAGTTTGTGTGGCAAGAGAGCAAGCTGAAGAACAAAAAGCAATGGTTCATAGACTCAGCCATAAATCTTTGTTGTGTGTGTTGATAATACACTAAATACATGTCATTAGTGTGTGTTGTTGACTCACCAGCTGCCACCGCCGAGCACATGACAAAGAACATGCCCACAGCGATTCTCTTTAGGGGGGAGGGCACCAGGCCTTTGCGTTTGAGGATGGGGTCCACCACTTTATCCTTGAGGGGGATCAACATGAGGATCAGCACGGCGTCAAACATGGTCAGCCAAGCTGCCGGGAAGCGAAAGGTATTCTGGGAACAACAGGGGGAATACAATGAGTCATGTTTACAAAACACTAGAGGATGAACAAACAGGAAGCAGGCTATGTGCAGGTCACTCAAAATACTCGAGTGCTTCATTCTTCTCCATTTGTCCTCCATTGAGAAAGTAAGTACAAGTCTAAATGTGAATTCTGGAAGAGCATAGGAATGAGAGAGAGCAGAAAACTGAATCATTGGAGCAACCTTAGCGCCCTCATGTGGTAAGTGCTGGTCAATGGCTGTAAAACTCATCTTGTAAGAGAGGGACAGGTCTCTTAAAAGCCATAAAATCATTAATCAAATGTTAAGTACTTCTATATCACATGGGGATTGAATAGCATGCGTCAGAGCACCTGTTTCATAATGAATAGCTGATTGCTCCACTCATATACCACTGATGTGTGATGGAAAACTGAGCAGACAGGAAAAAAAGTGCATCACCTAAAGAAGAACTATTTGGGAATAATGATGGATTTGGGAATTCGGGAGCGTTTTGACAAAGAAAAAAAAATATTTGCATTAGTAAGAAACTAGATTTTTACAAATCTGACCGTTCTTGCTTACGGACCCAAGTCAAAAAAGCCCACACCCGCAAATCTTTATGATATTCTGGTCTCTAGAAATGAGTCACTCTTAAAAATGTCTTTTTCTTTCTTCTACATTAAGTCTGATTACTTACAAGCCATAAAATTTGAGGTATAATTCATATTCAGGGTGCATAAACAGCACGTAGCAGGTGCAACACAAATGTGTGGTCAAATGACAAATTTTAACTCTGATTTTCAGTATTTTCACTTTGGCCGCTGCAGGAAACCATCTGTCCTCATATCATAGACAGGGCGTGATGATCTGAATGAGCAGATTTAGTTTGACACTGCTGTATGCATACAGCAAAAATTAAACACAGCCCAATCCATTCTTGTCTTGATCTGATTGGTTGTAATTAATTCAAACACCCTGTACAATACTTCTCCATCTGTACGTTTTAATTGACGTTAATCAAATAACGCCTGTGAAATACAACGCCAGAGGACTAGACACCCAGAGCCAAAAAGCGAGGTTTATTATGCATCTATGCCTGCAGGTGTGCATGGGGTTATCACACACACATTTACACCTCCAGTAGAGTATTAGTCAGTTAAGTGGAGAGCGTGCCTCAGTCAGAATGTTTGAATTTAATTCTACAGCTCCAGTCAGTCCCAAATCTACTTGTGCTTTTAACACTTTTAATTCTCCAGCTTGCTCCCTCATTACATTTACATTTCTTTGACTAAGCACTGGTAATTCATACATGTCCCTCCGAGCGCTCTGTCTCCCCTTCATCATCGTGCGCTTTTAAATACTTTTTTCTCCGTTTGAAATTGCCAGCTTGCATCATTCTATCATCATATCATTTTCACCCACATTACCACCCGTGCCTGTTTCTCTCTATGGGTATCTCCTAATTAAGAGCTCACAGTTTGGCCTTGTTAAGACTTCGCACTGAAATCCCTTTAGGCTGTGCGGTCCACCGAGACAAATCTACAGCAGCACATGTTCATTTAGAAGGGGAAGCCCTTGTGCGTGTGAGAACAAGCGACAGATGGGGATTTGCACACTTGAGCATGCACTCCAGAGAAACACTATTAAACCCACGATAGAATGTCAAATGACTTGATTTCTATCGAAACAGGAAGCAGGGGAAGGACCTCTATTTCTGACTCATCAATATATATATATATATATATATATATATATATATATATATATATATATATATATATATATATATATATATATATTTTTTTTTTTTTTTTTTTTTCTCTCTCTCTGAATATTTTAGAGCAAAATCAGGGCAGCAGGCAAATATCTATTTGTGCTGCTTGTTGGCGTTGTTTTTTTTTTTTTTTTCAACAGTTTGTGACCTTTAAGTAATAAGAAGAACACTAAGACATGTACATTACCTTATATTGTATCATGTTATTAAGCATAATCACTGTAATATTTTGCATGAAAATACACTTATTCATATGTTAAGGAAAGGTGTGTAATTTTGTTTATGGGGCCTGTCATATGACATGCAGGAAAAAAAACAATTTGTTTACACGAGTTATTCATTTGTTCCCTGTCATGTTTTAGTACGTTTCTAAGCAAATATAGTTTCCAATTCACCCGGTGGACAATTAAACTACACATTAATTCATTCATTCAATTCAATTAGATTCAATTCGATTCAATTCAAATGATGAGATTTATTCATCATCTGAAAGCTGATAAGCTATCCATTGATGTATGGTTTGTTAGGAAAGGACCATATTTGGTTGAGATACAACTACATGAAAATCTAGAATCAAAAATCAAAATACTGAGAAAATTGCCTTTGAAGTTGTCCAAATGAAGTTCTTAGCTATGCATATTACTAATCAAAAATAAAGTTTTAATATATTTAAGGTGAGAAATTTACAAAATATCTTCATGAAACATGATCTTTACTTAATATCCTAATGATTTTTGGCATAAAAGAAAAATCGAGAATTTTGACCCATACAATGTATTGTTGGCTATTGCTACAAATATACCCATGCAACATAAAGGGATACTCCATCCCAAAATGAAAATGTTGTCATTAATCACTTACCCCCATGTCGTTCCAAACACGTAAAAGCTTTGTTCTTCTTCGGAACACAATTTAAGATATTTTGGATGAAAACAGGGAGGCTTGAGACTGTCCCATTGACTGCCAAATAAATAACAGTGTCAAGGGCCAGGAAAGTATGAAAAGCATTGTCAGAATAGTCCATCTGCCATCAGTGATTCAACCGTAATGTTATGAAGCGACAAGAATACATTTTGTACATGAAGAAAACAAAAATTACGACTCAACATTCAACAATTCCTGTCCTCTGTGTCTCTCCAAATCAGCGTAATGCCATTTTGACAAATCTGACTAGTACGCAAGCGGTGTACGCTCTTCTGTGTCAGCCGCGCAACAAAGGTAAGTTTAAGTGTATTTATTTATACTTTGGTTTGAAAGCAAACAGCGCATCGATGCAACGCGGCTGACACAGAAGAGCATAAGCCGCTTGCGTACTGCTCAGAATTGCCAAAATTGCGCTACGCTGATTTGGAGAGACACAGAGGAGAGGTATTGTAGAATAAAGTCGTTATTTTTGTTTTCTTCGTGTACAAAAAGTATTCTTGTCGCTTCATAACGTTACAGTTGAATCACTGATGGCAGATGGACTATTCTGACGATGCTTTTCATACTTTCCTGGACCTTGACACTGTTATTTACTTGGCAGTCTATGGGACAGTCTCAAGCCTCCCGATTTTCATCCAAAATATCTTAAATTGTGTTCCGAAGACAAATGAAACTTTTACGGGTTTGGAACGACATGGGGGTAAGTGATTAATGGCAAAATTTTAATTCTGGGATGGAGTAACCCTTTAAGACTGGTTTTGTACTATTTTTTCACAATATAACGTTTCTAAAGCTTTTTTGATCAAATAAATGCAGCCTTTTTAAACAAAAAACTATTCTTTCAAATAAATAAATATTATGTGGTAGCAAGTTTTGCACAGGCAAGCAGCATTCAAATTTTCTTTTCAAGTGTTGTTGTATAGACTAGTTACAGAAAAACAGTCTCCAACAAGTTCACTTCTTCTCTTCTTCAACCACTACACTTTTCTTCCTTCTAAACCAGACAAAGAGAAATGCTTCTCCTTTGATAATTTAGTGGTGGGCAAAAAGCTTAAAGATGCTGGACTGTGTTTATTCATTCATCACAGAAAAAGTGGTAGCCTACACATTCTGACCATCTGACCTGTCAAGATAAGCTTATCCATCTATAAGAAGTAATCCCATAAAAAAAAAAAAAAAAAAAAATAGCTTTCTCGTCATGTCATTTTTTTTTTAAATGTTAGCAGAAAATGGCACAACCACTATAAAAGTACTCTGGAAATGTACATTTAAAGAGCATGAGGTACTTTACAACAGTCTCTTCAATATGACACTGTTGTCACACTCTCTAGCGCTGTTATTTCACAGCCAATTACGTCTTTTTCACTTCCCCATTGTCGTTTCGCACTTCCACTGTGCTGACCATGTGACTTTGAATCTAATTCTGGAAAACTCCATTTCAGACAGCCGTGAAATGGCACGTACACACACAAATGCACAAGTTGTTCATCCAGTTACATTTGTGTCTATGCATTTTTCATGGTCATAGAGCAACATGTGACTGCATTGTCATTGCTGATCAGACAGCCCCGGAGTCGTGATTTTGGATTAGTCACTGTGAAACCGTTTTGAGGGGATTTAATTCAAAGCGAAGGTTCTGACACACTTACCTAGTAGAGCATATACATGTACACCCACACACACACTCGCACAAAAACAAATAAACAGCAAGTTCAGATGAGAATGCAGGTGCTGGGTGCTAATCTGCGATTAGAGAGGGTCATGGTTTTGAAGTTAATACCCTGGTTTTCAAAGGATTTCTCTAGCTCATGCGTGCCAGAGTCTCCAGAGAGTATCCTAAACAGCCTTTACTCTACAGCCAGACAAACATCACAAGCACCTGGCATCACCACAGGCATCCTGTTTGCTCTAAAATTAAACCTGAGAATACAAGCCATTTAAACATACCATATTTTACACTGTTGCATTCACTTATAATGTTACTCAATGTTTCTTGCACCAAAATATTCCAAATTAAAGTCTCTTGTTAACCCTAACAATTAATCAAACTGTTTCTGGTTAATGAAAATAATAAATGAAAATCCTGTTGACAAAGTCATATTTCATTTATGGAAACATGTATCATTAATGAAAACATCTGTGGCATTGAAACTGTTGCTTTTTAATAGCACAGCAGAATAAGAAATATGGGAAAACTGATGAGGAAATTGACCAGAGCACAGGCAAAAAAGGAGGCCAACCACTTTAATAATTGAACTTTTCATTAACAAAGCAATTATATTTTTCTTTCAGGCCAATTTGGAAATGATCTGACATTATTGGCACTGAAATAGCTGTTCTCTTACCGAGTGGGATTCTGTGGAGTTGGAATCGGCTCCAGGAATCGTCAGATGGAGACTCTGGAGATAATATGTGGTCTGCATCTGCAAGCAAAGACAACAGCACACATAAACATGCAGGCTGCACTCGCTGCACTGGTTCTGACCAGCCTACTATGATCCATTTACCACTTGTGGAGACACTGTTGCAGAATATTGCTATTGATTAAAAGTTGAAATAGGGCAGAGGAAGAAAATAGCAAGTGCCAATATTTCAGCCAGTAAAAGCAGTTTGGTGCTTCACGGGGACATTCTGCAATATCTATTCATGCAGAAAGTCATTAGGAATTTTTCAGAAAAGTTAGAGACGTTGTCCTTTACTCGAATCTTAATTTAAGGCCCTGAGGACTAATAATGTCGGATAACCTTTCTAACATTTGGCAAGCGTCTCAGCAGACAAAACATATGGGATGACAGGGCCTCAAAAAGATGACCTTTCACCGTAATTGGAGAAAGAGAATCTTGTTTTCACGTGAGATACAGTAGACTACGAAAAAATGATCCTTATCCCGACAGTTCCACAGCAATTTAACATTACTACAAAAGCTGCGTTCGCTGCAGGAAATTACTCAATGCACCTTTAGAGTGAAGAATTTTACAGCGTAAATATTAAGTTTTTTTTTTTTTTTGTTACCACTAGTCAAGATCTGGAAAACAATCAGGGTGACCAGACATCCTGATAAAATTGGGACAGTGTCGTTTTTATAAGCCATGTCCTGCAACCCAGCATTTCAGTCACTGGTCCTGTTATTTAGTCTTAGTTTAATTGCTATGAATAGACTATTATTTGTGTTCTTTCTATCATGAGAAACCAGCAGCATATGTAGTTCTTTGACCAGTTAATACAACAGTAAGCAGCTTAGAATACTGAGCAGTAAGTTGAAAAACATTAACATATGCATAATTGTGCAAATAGTGGAACAAGGAAATGACTTACTTTCAGCAAGTAACAGCTCATGAATACAGAACTACTGTACTCAACTTTGGAAATCTGACAAACCATTTTCATTGCCCGCTACTTTAAACATCAGCAGGAGATTCTTGCTAACCTTTTCTTGGCATTATTTCAATACATGAGTTAAAGGATAGGTACAGTATGATTCCTGTAATGTGTCCGAATATTAGATCCATTAGATACACTATAATACAAACTGTTTCTTTATTCTCTTAATAAACTGTTATTTAATCTCCATTAGATCATACAAGCCTTTTCCGATAATCTAAGTGTGTTCTGTGGGGGAAGTAAGAAAAGAAAAATGGCTGAAAATTTCACTAAGGTGGTTGTAAAATGCAGAAATGAAAGAGACAGACCTTGAAAATATTTAAACATGGAAATGTTGACAAACTATATGAGTGGTTTGACACACAACCTCTGTTTTTCTGTGGTAAGGTGACATAAATTCAGTGGTTACGGTCCCCTCGCCAGCTGTTGAAGGAATGCTGCTTTAGTAGTAGAGATGTCCCAGTCTTTATTGCTTGTCCTTTCTGCATTACCTTGAGCAAGGCTCATATAAAGTTCCTCAAGGAAGCACCTGTCTGCTCAAGGGCTTTGAACCCACCCATCCCATAAAGGCTCCAAATGGGACAAACCTTAATACGTCACAGACAAAATCTCCGCTTATAAACATCCATCACTTGTATTTGACATGCCAACGACACCATTCATCAGCACCATGCCTCTCCTTCTGTATGAGACACCCTGAGACGTCAAGCTAATAAAATACCTATGCAATTTCCTATTCATCCTCCATCACAACTACAGTACATTAAGGTTAAAAATACATTGTTGGTACATTTCCCTATTTTTGAGGACCTATAACTGACATAACAGAACTGACAGACATAGTACACCTACCCATAAAAACCTTACCTGGAAATAGACAGTCCAGTACGGAATGAGTGCCAGGAAAACAGGAAGTATTTTAACCAGCGCTTTCACTTCCTCCACCTTCTCCTCTGAAAATCGCCCACCGTACGTCACCTTAGCGCCATCCAGTAGAGATGGCTTTGGCCTTGTGGGGGGGAAACAAGGATTTTAACAAGCATTCATTAAAATAAAATCACTAAATTATCTAAGTACATCTGTGTTTGAGAAAGAAAGTAAAAAAGATAACGAAAGAAAGGAGCAAGGATTTGGCCAACTTCAAAAATAATAACGTCACGTTTTTTCATGAAGTGCCTGTTCTTTGATTTTAGAGAGAGGGCAGGGCACTTGACAGTAACTTATGCCACAGAGACACGATGAATAGCACCTCAACATACGAGACAGACAAGAGAGGTGGATCAAAGAAGAAGATGAGGGATAACATTACAGACTAATAGAGTCATCTGAATCTGGAGTGGAGGTTCCCACGAAAGAACTGCATAAATTTACAATCTAACAAACCAAAACCTTTTACACAGTAGAGACCGTGTAAAGACTAATAGCCATATTTATTTTTAAGTTTAAGAATGAATATTTATAAACATAACTTTTTTTTATACCTTCCGAATATGCAATTACTGCAAAACTTTCTTTTTGCTGCACTTAGGCTATATCAAAACATCTTTTCATTATTAGGAAGTGAAAAAGAAAACCAATACTCAAACTGGGCCTCACTTATCAACCTAACATAGAATTGAGCGCAGATCCGAGCACACAAACTTATGACAGGGTTTACTTGTGATTCATGAAACATTAGCATTCCGCCAATCCTGTCGTACAAATGATTGTACGTTGATAAATGTGATGGCTGAAAACAATCAGCATTTGAATATCAAGCCTCTAAAAATTCACAGTTTGGAAGCCTTGCTCCTAGACTCTATAACATGGAGAAATGTAACCCAGCCAAAAAGAGGAAGTAATCTCATGAAAGATAAATTGATGATCTTACGCCAAAAACCCATAAACTTGCAAGCAACTACATATATGTTGTGTATATATATATATATATATATATATATATATATATATATATATATATATATATATATATATATATATATATATATACATATATATATATACATATACATATATATACATATACATATATATATATATATATATATATATATATATATATACATATATATATATACATATACATATTATATATATATACACCAGTTGATATAATAAAACATTTATAGATATTATAAACATAGCCTATTTAGTTCCCCTCACAAAATGCCATTATTATACAATTGTTTGACAGATTTACTATGCTGCACGCAAGTTCAGGCTGACTCAGAAACTTGCACACACAAGCTGAGACCTGACGTGAGATTTAAACGTAGCCACCGCTCACATACATATTAATAAATTCTAAGTGTCGCATAAAAACGACCGTAGACCCAGTTTTCGGTCATAAGTTTATTTCCTAAATGATGTCCAACAAAACCAGGAATATGAAATAAGAATGTAAGCAAGGTGAAGGTTCATTTCATGTGGATTCTTTGTTAAGTAAATGTGGCCCTCACCTGAGCAGACTTGGTTCTTTAGGCCCGCGTCCACAGAGGGCCGAAGCCAGGATCCGGAACATGTCGCTGAAGGCACTGCCGTCTGCAGGTTTTGTTATAAACACCGTTTTACCCAGAACAAAGATGATGAGGGACACCCCGAGGCAGACGGCAGGGATGATGTAGCCAATAAAGAAGCTAACGTTCTGCTGAATATAGGCTACTCCACCCAGCGAGAAGATCGCTCCTAGATTAATGCACCAGTAAAACCAGTTAAAGAACCGCCGCGTTGCCTCCGGACCTCGATCCTTCACCTGTAAAGACATACATCACAAATACACGTGTGAACTTTATGATCACTGATTCATTTTTATTTACTTGTTTTATTAGTTTTAAGTGCACAGGAACAACTGACTGAAAATTCTATTTATTTTAATAATCAAATCACTTTTAAATCCATAATAACCAATCCTATAACTGGTTCAGCATCAAACACAGGCAATAATAACACGAACATAATATCCAGATGGAAAAACATGGTATCTTTTTGACTTGCATGACGTTAGAAAATACTGTCAATAAGCACATCAACACTCAATACCCACGTTCTTCATTTAATTCAAGTACTGATTTGCAATTTACTAAATGCATTTATAAACTTGTGTGACGTTTCTCCTCAAGTGCATGCACATGCTGTTCTAAAGAGATGTCTGCTTTCAAAAAGCTAAAAACATGCAGCTGTAGTCATACAATGAGAGATCTAGATCCACCAATTTTGGGAAAAGTGTAAATATACTGTAACTTGTAAGCCAGTTTTCAGTTCATTCACGTCCTCAATGTTTAAATGAGATCTATGCCCCACAATGATAACCAGATGGCACATTCTGCAGTTCATTTCTTTATTGAATCTAAAAACACATGACGATCATATGACAACAAGGAAGCAAGTCAACAGACATCAACACTAGCCTAATCCAAGTCATCAACATTGCAAAATAAGCCTTGGGTTTTTATTTTCTCCCAAAAACTTGTCAAATAATCCAGTAGACCAAGTAACTGAGAAAACAAAACAAAAAATATGTCAAGCAGACAGATAAACCAACAAAGACAGATGTCAGTTTTACTTCCTAAGTTGTTAGTTTCATTTTGTGTGTTACAGTATGTGTAACACACAGGTCTTGCTCATCATCATATGGGGTTTCTAATTAGTCATTTAGCAAATTATTTCCTTACAGTTCATTCATAACAGGGATATTACCCATTGTACAGGGCTACTGTAGAGTTTCACATCACTGAGAGGTCATGTAATCAGGTGAAATTGGTTAATGAGTGCTAAAGCATGACAAAAGGAAGGATTTATTTATTTATTTTTGTATAAATGTTTTTGCACATTTTAAGAAATGTTTGGTTGTGCTTGGTGTGACTCAACCTACATTACATCACTGAATTTCTTCAGCATTTAATTCTCCTCAACAATACAACACATTCAATTTGCAGATAGCAATCTAGTTGTTCTAACCAAATCTGAAAAACAGACCTTAGCAGTGACCATAGAAGTCACTTCATCAAAAAGCCTAAGAATTTCGATCTTGTGACACAAGTCACTTTGTAAGCCACATGGCTAAATCAGACTCAAAGTACCTCAGAAATGTGTGTTATGTGCCTTGTCATTTAATAAGTGAAGTGAAAGTGCCCAGAGGTGTGTCCGAATTTAAGGAACCCTCACAAAACGGCTGTTGCCAAGGGAACCACAATAGCACTTTCCGAAATGCAGAAACCCATACTTAAGTAATAAAGCACTGATTTATAAGATTGAGTGTTTTAAATTCTCAGTTTACTATTATTGCATTTGTTAATTTAAAGCTCCTTTTAAGACATGACAATGTTAGGTAAAACTAGTCACTCTTGTTTCATTCCAAACCTGTATGACTATCTTCTGTGTCACACAAAAGGTTATTTTTACAGTATATTGAAAGTGAATGAGGAATAGGAGAGTGAAGTAAATGTAACATGGATTATAAAAGTGGTCTATATGACTTGTGAGCTATATTCAGTTTATGTACCCTGTCTCTCACTGGTGCATTCATAAGAGACACAGCAATGTCTGATTTGTGCTTTTTTTAACATCTTTTCACAATAATTTACAAATAGAATGTTTAATAATCTAATAGATCCACTCTCCATTTCAATTCATTGACAATATGTCACAACAGTTTATAGCCCCCACTTGCAAGGAAGATTATCAGTAAGAATAAAAATAAAATTTGTTGCACAAAGCTATAATATGCATCCAGAATGACTTGACAGAATGATACTTTTGCATCCTTTAGAAGGTTAAAATGACCAGCCCACAATGCAAATGGACAGAGCAAAACTTCTTCTTTTGTGTTCCTAAAACAAAAAGTGAGAAAACGCTACAAATTCCCTAAAAATAAAAAAAAAACAAGTCACAATAAACTCTCTAAACTACAAAAGCAGTGACTCGTTGTATCTACAGAAAGCACCAGCCAGGGTTTACCTAAAGCATCCAAAAGAACAAACACCAGCAAGCATGTCAAAGGTCTTAATATCGTTTATAGTTTCATAAAAGCCAGACATAGTAGAAAATATTGCTCGGAGAATCAATCCAAGGTTGTGCCCTTTGAGATTTGAACCTACTCAAAGTTTAGACAACTCTTCAGTTGTAGTGAATTATGCTACCTAAGGGGTTTCAGTCTTTTAGATGCCACAGATCCCCCAAATATGCCAAAAAATAAATAAATAAATAAACAATAAAATAAAAATCTGCTATATATTTAAATGTATAAAGACTCTGGAAACAAAAATTATAAATAAGCATAAAATATTATTTTAAAAATATATATATTTTTAAAGTTACATTACGTTTTTTAGACTCACCAGAGTACTGTACTGTTAGATGTATTATTTAAATTTTTAAAATGTATTTTCATTTATTTATTTTATTCAAATTAAATATGAACAGTTACTTAATTTGATTTTTACATTTATTTTCTTTAATGAATTTATTTTTTATCTAAACTTCTCCACAGACCCAGAGCACTCCCTTCCTAGCACCTCCATTTGGAAAAGCCCTGCATTACCTGATCTGCCCCGAATGGAGTGATGTTGGATTTCACAGCTCCCACGCCAACGGCCACCAGCACCAGACCACTGTAGATCGCAGGCCTACAGTAGGATGGCCGATTCATGCAGGTCACATTGGCGGGCACAGTCCCATTTTCAGAAAAACACTCTGCCGGCTGCACTGGAAATGCCATCTCTTCTCCACACAGAGAGGTCCTGGTGTTGTCGTTGGCCACAAAAGGGAAAAGCAGCATCCCGATCAGGTATAGAACTAAACTCAAGGCTATGGTTGTGAACTTGCCAAGGAACGCATCTGCCAGCCAGCCACCAAAAGGCGATATCAAATAAGTGACACCCATGAAGATCAAGGGGGCCTGGCTGGCCGAAGTGCCCTCCCAATAGAAGGGGCCGCTGTTGAGGAAGAGCACCAGGTTTGAGGTGATGCCATAGAAGGCCATCCGCTCTAGAGACTCTGCCAGCAGTATGGCAGCACAGGCCAGTCTCCTGCCATTAAACACTGACTCTGATCTGGTTGAAGCCACAGAGTTGTCCAAAAGGGGAGTGCTCTCGTTTACACCCCTGCCAGCCATGGCCTGATATGCTGTTTCTCAAGACCAAAATCCAAACCTAGAACAACAACAAAACAACTGGCATTATTTTAAAAGCACGTGATACCTCAAAACTATACATGACGCAATAATGGAAATTCAGGAAATAAATCACGAGAGTCCAAATAAAATACTGACACGCATTTCTTAGCCTTATTGACTTATATGTATATTTCAACCGACAATAAAACAACATGAAAGCCCTCTAACATGATGTCAGCAACTACTATATTTTACTCAATAAACAAGCTAACAACAAACGTAAGTAAACATACCGTTCTTGAACACTTAGCACTGCTCCACATTTAGCTATGGTCAGCCCGCGACGTGTTTACCAGTGTCCTCGGGATACATGTTATTATAAATATTAGTTAAAATTCCTAAAAGTCTGACGGTGTGAAGCTCAACGTTAGCTGTCGGCTCTGAAGGTAAACAGCAAGTCACAATACTACCGCGTGACACCCGGTTCACTCAAAAGCGTCAAGAGACACGCCCACAGCGCAGTCATCAGATCTCAGCGTCATCTGGAGGCGCTTATCGAGTGCCAGTGAGGAGTATCAGGTTCATCGTTTTGTATACAAAGCGGAGAGTTGAGCGTCAATCAACTGGCAAGAAAGCCAATGGCAACTACTGATTGGGTAAAGGAGAAATAAAGGGTTTATTCTATTGGATAGTCTTGCAGCCAATCATTTCTGCACATTAACTTCCTGTGGGTGTTGCATTTTTCCTTGCATTTTAATTAATTTGTGCAAATACCATTGAGGGAAAAAATGACATCTCTGGCATTTTTTTTCTATTATGTTTCTATTATGTTTTTCAGGGCATCCGTATTATTCCAGGATGTTTTATACATAATTGTATATATTCTTATGTTATGGGCATGGTCAAAATTGATTATGAATCATTATTAATCTAATTTAAATAGATTAATAATACATTTATTTATTTATTAACCCTTTTTTATCAATGTTTTGTTTATAGAAAGATTCACATCCTTTTTTTAATAGTTTGTGCGTATACAGTACTTCTTAGAAACATATGTTGACATCTCTAGCATTTTTTTCCCTATAGCTAGATAGATAGACAGACAGACAGACAGAGAGATAGATAGATAGATAGATAGATAGATAGATAGATAGATAGATAGATAGATAGATAGATAGATAGATAGATAGATAGATAGATAGATAGATAGAGGTCCTTCTCAAAAAATTTGCATATTGTGATAAAAGTTCATTATTTTCCATAATGTAATGATAAAAAATAAACTTTCATATATTTTAGATTAATTGCACACCAACTGAAATATTTCAGGTCTTTTATTGTTTTAATACTGATGATTTTGGCATACAGCTCATGAAAACCCAAAATTCCTATCTCAAAAAATTAGCATATCATGAAAAGGTTCTCTAAACGAGCTATTAACCTAATCATCTGAATCAACTAATGAACTCTAAACACCTGCAAAAGATTCCTGAGGCTTTTAAAAACTCCCAGCCTGGTTCATTACTCAAAACCGCAATCTTGGGTAAGACTGCCGACCTGACTGCTGTCCAGAAGGCCATCATTGACACCCTCAAGTGAGAGGGTAAGACACAGAAAGAAATTTCTGAACGAATAGGCTGTTCCCAGAGTGCTGTATCAAGGCACCTCAGTGGGAAGTCTGTGGAAAGGAAAAAGTGTGGCAAAAAACGCTGCAAACGAGAAGAGGTGACCGGACCCTGAGGAAGATTGTGGAGAAGGACCGATTCCAGACCTTGGGGGACCTGCGGAAGCAGTGGACTGAGTCTGGAGTAGAAACATCCAGAGCCACCGTGCACAGGCGTGTGCTTTTGAACCAGAAACAGCGGCAGAAGCGCCTGACCTGGGCTACAGAGAAGCAGCACTGGACTGTTGCTCAGTGGTCCAAAGTACTTTTTTCGGATGAAAGCAAATTTTGCATGTCATTCGGAAATCAAGGTGCCAGAGTCTGGAGGAAGACTGGGGAGAAGGAAATGCCAAAATGCCTGAAGTCCAGTGTCAAGTACCCACAGTCAGTGATGGTCTGGGGTGCCATGTCAGCTGCTGGTGTTGGTCCACTGTGTTTTATCAAGGGCAGGGTCAATGCAGCTAGCTATCAGGAGATTTTGGAGCACTTCATGCTTCCATCTGCTGAAAAGCTTTATGGAGATGAAGATTTCGTTTTTCAGCACGACCTGGCACCTGCTCACAGTGCCAAAACCACTGGTAAATGGTTTACTGACCATGGTATTACTGTGCTTAATTGGCCTGCCAACTCTCCTGACCTGAACCCCATAGAGAATCTGTGGGATATTGTGAAGAGAAAGTTGAGAGACGCAAGACCCAACACTCTGGATGAGCTTAAGGCCGCTATCGAAGCATCCTGGGCCTCCATAACACCTCAGCAGTGCCACAGGCTGATTGCCTCCATGCCACGCCGCATTGAAGCAGTCATTTCTGCAAAAGGATTCCCGACCAAGTATTGAGTGCATAACTGAACATAATTATTTGAAGGTTGACTTTTTTTGTATTAAAAACACTTTTCTTTTATTGGTCGGATGAAATATGCTAATTTTTTGAGATAGGAATTTTGGGTTTTCATGAGCTGTATGCCAAAATCATCAGTATTAAAACAATAAAAGACCTGAAATATTTCAGTTGGTGTGCAATGAATCTAAAATATATGAAAGTTTAATTTTTATCATTACATTATGGAAAATAATGAACTTTTATCACAATATGCTAATTTTTTTAGAAGGACCTGTAGATAGATAGATAGATAGATAGATAGATAGATAGATAGATAGATAGATAGATAGAAAACTAAAAAACTATTGTTGAATTTATATAAATTTCCAGTTAGTGACAATAGCACATTTAATTTGCAAGCATACTGAAATCTTTCATGTTACTCTACTGGACTAAACTACAATTTTTGTGTGCTGTTCCCTCAAATATTTTTTTATGTAGAACAATATTTGATATTCCCCGTTGCCTGAGATTATAGGAAATAATGTTACAGGTAATTGGATGGAACTGTTGGACATTGCGGATGGTGTGAGGATGAGTAAATAAACAGCAAATATTTGGCTGAACTACAGTACTTTAAATTAGATTCATAATTAATTTAGTTATTAAACATTTATAATAAATGTTTTGTTTCTATTCACACACATTTGTAATTTGTGGATTTTTGTTAAAACCTTTTTAAAATATGTGCATACACCTCCTAGAAAAAAAAACATGTCATATTTTTCACGTTTCTGAATAATTGCATGCTTACATCTCTTAGAAAAAAAAGTTCTATATACATAATTGTATATATTCCAACATCACTGCTTGTCATCAACATTAATTAATTCCATGAATGATTAACCTGAACCTTTGAACTCCTAAATGAATTTGATCAAAAGTAAAAAAAAAAAAAAAAAAAAAAAAAGTGTTTGAGTGTCAGTTATGTGGACTGACAGATCACACAGATCTGCTAGAGCTGCTCGGCTTTATACAGCTGACAGATTTTTAAGGATCAAGAGGTGAATAAAACTTTCAGAACTTTAGCCTTCTTTCCTCATTCAGACCCATTAAAATGTATGAAATTCATGAACTCAATTTCAAACGGTCTGCACTATAAGGAAGTGCCAGTGGCAATTTGCTGTGGCATGATAACACTATGAAAGTCAGCACGTCCCTCATTCACAGCTCATCTCCCCCTAAAGAGACTGACTACAAGACTTGGGTTATGTGTTTGCTGTTACTTACTACTAAGCAAACTGCAATACATATCAATGACAAAGAATATATATAGTGCCATGCGAAAGTATTCATACCCCTTCATTTTTTTTTCAGTCTTTATGTTAAACTGCTTTTAATTACTTTTTTCCACACCAATCTAAACTCCATACACCATAATGGTAAAGCAGTTTTTTAACATCTTTGCAAATTTATTGAAAATAAAAAACTTAAATGATTCCACTGCATAAGTATTCATACTCTTATCTGGGACAGTTGAAATTTAGCTCAGGAGCATTCATGTTGCTTGTAGATGTTACTACACTTCGAGTGAAGTTAACCTGTGACAAATTCAATTGAATGGGTATGATTTGGAAAGACACACACATCTTAATTGGTTTAACAGCTGATAATGCACATTACAGCAAAAAAACAAGCCCTGATGTCAAAGCAACCTGTAGAGCTCAAAAATAAGTCTGCGTCAAGCCACACATCTGGGGAAGAGTTCAGAAAAAAATTCTGCTTCACTGAAAGGTCACAGAATCATGTAGTCTCTATTACCCTTAATGGAAGAAGTTTGAAACAACCAGGGGCCTCATTTATCAACAGTACGTAGAAAAGGTTCTATATTTTGTCCTTATATTTACACACATTCCTACATATAAGTACAAGTTGGTAGATCACACACCTTGAGTGAAACTGTGCTTATACACTCACTACGCACATCTGTGCGAACGCACTGTTGATAAATGAGGGCCCAGGACTCTTCCTAGAGCTGGCCTCCTGGCCAAACTTAGCAATTGATGGAGAAGGGCTTTGGTTTGAGTGGGGACCAAGAACCTGATGGTCACTCTTGTTGAGCTCCATGATCATATGTGGAGAAGCTGGAATCTACAGAAGGACAAACATCACTGCAACACTCCACTGATCTGGGTTTAATGGCAGTGTGGCCAAACTCAATCCTCTCCTCAGTGAAGACACATAAAAACACAATTGGAATTTGCAAAAAAAGCACCTAAAGGACCCTCAGACTCTGAGAAACAAGATTCTCTGGTCTGATGAACCTTAATTCCAAACATCATGTTTGAAGGAAACCAGGCACTCCTCATCACCTGCAGAGTACCGTCCCAAAAGTAAAGTGTGCTGGTAGCAGCCTCATGCTGTGGGGCTGTTTTTCAGCGGCAGGAACTGAGGGACTCATCAGAGTAGAAGAAAAGCTCAATGCACCAAAATATTGAGATAGCCTTAATGAAAACCCAGTCCAGAGCATTCAGAACCTCAGACTGGGCAGAAGGTTGACCTTCCAACAGGACAGTGACCCTAAGCACACAGCAAGAGTGGCTTATAGACAACTCTGTGAATGTCCTTGAGTGTCCCAGCCACAGCCTGAGCTTGAACCCAATCAAATATTTCTGGAGAAAGCTGAAAATATGTGTCTGCCCCCATCCAACCTGAGAGAGCTTGAGAGGTGAGGAAAAGAATGGCAGATAATTGCCAAATGCTGATGAACAAAGCTTGTCGCATCAAACAAAAAAGACTTGAGACTGTAAAGGTGCTTCAGCTAAATATTTACAGCAGATAAGGGTATGAATAGGCATACTTATGCAAAGTACTTATTTCAGTTTATTTTTTATTTTTTATACATTTACGAAGTTGTGACAATTCTGTTTTTGCTTTGTCAATATAGTGTAATTTTTACCAAAATAAATGCAGCCTTGAACTTAAAAAAAGGCTAGATAAATGAATAAAAACAATCCAAACTTTTGACTGTTAGTATTACTTTAGCAAAAGGAAGTTTGACGTGATTGTATCAAATGTTGATATTGTGGTAATTTGATAAATAACATTGTAATACAAATGTAATTACCATATCAAGGTCTTTATTTATATATTTATTTATTTATTTTCTATCT
The DNA here is from genome assembly GCA_024542945.1 of allo-octoploid hybrid of Carassius auratus x Cyprinus carpio. NCBI lineage: Eukaryota > Metazoa > Chordata > Actinopteri > Cypriniformes > allo-octoploid hybrid of Carassius auratus x Cyprinus carpio. The sequence goes on from CM045018.1 coordinate 18,296,171, forward strand.
ATGTAACGTTATCTATATCTTTTAGGGATATAGTCTATTTACTATCTAACATTTCCTTGCTACACAATCCACACAGATCTTGTACACTCTAAATTATTAATATACACACTAATATATTTAGATATGATTGCGTGTCACATTTTATCTTTTTTAATTTCGCACACTATAGTTCCGTGTTTCCGGAGGGTCTTCTTTTGAAACGGACTAGTGCTAAAATAAACGCCACGCGCGTGTGTGTGTGTGTGTTTGTGTGTGTGTGTGTGTGTGTGTGTGTGTGTGTGTGTGTCCGGGAGGCTGGTCTCTGACGCGACAACATGACATGAACAGAGGTCAGGTCAGGATTGTATTATTGTCTGTCTGCTGGCAGGCGAGCTCTCAATTTTTATTAGCGTCAGCATTTTGTCGTCACACGCTGAAATGCGCGTGCTCTTCTTAGCCCCAAACAGCCCCAAAACAGGGAACTGTACCACAGCCGAAAGAATAAGGTAACATTGCTGTTTGATTAACGAAACCAGGAAGTACCAGTCCTCTATTGATTCTCAAGTCAACAAAAGAGCTTATGCTAGTAGTATTAACCCTGTAAGGCGATCATTTTTCTTCTGAAGCGATTTAGCGTCTTAAATCAATGTAACAGTTACTAGTTTATATGTCACGTATTGCACTGCATAATGCACATAATGTTTTCTTTTGGCGCTGTTGTTCAAATAAGTACCATGTTTTTGGACATGTACCGTTACCATGGTAAAATCATGGTATTCTTGGATCGATGTACCATGGTATTAAATCATTGTGCTATGATACAGAATTTCATGCACAGAATTTTTGTAAGGGGTGTTATTCAAGAACAGCTCAGACTCAGGCAATTTATTACAGAGTTGCTGATTTATACACGGTGTGTGTGTGTGTGTGTGTTTGGGTTGCAGGAATCATATCGTGGCTGCAGGACATACTTGTGTACTGTGTGATACAAGAGAGTTCAGCTCTGCCTCTGATGTATCATCCCTGATGAAGCAAGAGCCACGGTTCGAAGCTGCGCTGGCCATTCATCTTTTCAAAGGAGGCAGGCTTCTTTTAGGTGACACGTCCCCGGCCTCTCAAAAATACATGCATATGTTGGTTTCACCATATTAGTGAGAGCATCTCGTATATGCAGTTGATTTTATACTGAGGTGGAGCACCACAGAGCCATGCCTGCACACACACATACTGTACATGCATCTTGTCTCATTATTCTTACTTTACACTTTTGAGCTCTATCACACAATTTATGACTTTACTGGTGGTAGATAAGAGGGAAGTAGCTACTTGCACACTAAACAATATGTTTTATAGTAGTATTTTGTTTAGGGATATACATTATATTGCTACCATATCAGTTATCAGCAATTATTAGTGTTTTATTTTGTTTTTTGGTATTGACTAATATTGGATATTAAATTGTCCATTCTCATTTCTGCCTGCTTTAACATTTAGATTACCTTTGCAGTGATCTTACACACAAAAAGTAATACAGTATACTAATAATTATTGGCTTATCGATATCAGTCATTTTAACATTCATGCAGTGAATTATTTTTTTTAATTTATTAACAATGCCTTATATTTATATGCATATTTGTAACCAATAAGTATTTTTTATGTCATGACTGAAATTCCACATGTACAAAAAAGTACCATGGTATTACTGTTTTTGTACCATGCACTATGGTATTATTTGAAATATTCTGGCATATGGAGATGGTAATCATTTTATTGCCATAGTATATACCAGAGTATCATTGTATTACCATCTGAGGCTATCGCTGTACCATGCTATCCCGACATTTACAGTATTTGTAATGATTTTTTATCATATGATATATTGTCAGCTTCCTCTTTGTGGTGTTAATTTAGAAAACTGACCGTTGACTGATAAATTGTGCATCCTTACTCACAGAATGAAGGCTACTTCTCTCTCAGCACCCTCAGATACAGCATTCTTGTGAGTCATGGCCTGAAATGTCCACTCTCTGGCTGACTACTTTCCCCTCTGGCAAGATAAACACACTGTTTCATGCCTCAAAGACTTTGCTCACTCGAAGGATTTAAAAGTTGAACTTCAGAGGAGGTGAATAAGTGAAATAAGGGATTTGTCTTAGTTGTGTATTTTCACTTCCCTGCAGATGCTGGAGTGCCGTTTGGGGTGGTGTTTGGAGGGACGGATGTCAACGAGGACGTAAAAGATGAGCACAAGCGAGCTGTGATGGAGGAAGTTCTGCACAAGGCCAGGTCAAATTTACTCTGTCTTTGATGAAGGTCGACGCTTATCCTGCTTCTCTGCTCTAGTCAGATATAATTAAAGCAATAGTTTGACTGGAAATGAAAATTTTGTCATTTATGACCCCTTCCAAACCTGTATGACTTCCTTTATTTTGTGGTACACAAAAGAAGAGATATTAAAGAATGTACTGGTTGTTCTTTTCCATGAAACTGAAAATGTAATCTGTCTGTTTCTCACATAAAAACTCTTATGGTTTTAGAAAACTAGTTTTATGGACAAGTTATGATGCTTTAAAGGTGCTTTTGCATCTTTTTGAAGCTTGAAATATTGAGTCATCATTCTTCAAAAAGTTTGTGCTCTACGGAAGTTGGGCAGTTTTGGAGCGAGGGGCAAATAAAGGATTTTTAATTGTACGTGAACAATATGAAAGAGGATTATATAAGCTTACTAGTATGTTGTTAATCTCTGCTTCTAAGATTAGTCTTTAATTAGTCTTCTAATCTGTACTGGATAAAGTGTTCTGGATAAGCATATTGTGAATGATTTCTGAAGGATCGTGTGACACTGAAGACAGGAGTAAAGATGCTGAAAATTCAGCTTTGCATCACAGGAAGAAAAAAATATATATTTTTTTAAATATATTTAAATAGAAAACAGTTATTTCAAATTGTAAAAATATTTCACAGTATTACTGTTTTAATGTATTTTTGAATAAATAAATACATTAAAACATCTAAAAATCGTAATGTATCTAAATTTTGACAAATACTTGTACTGATCCCAAAATTTTGAACAGCAGTGTAACAGACCCTCTGTTTTTGCTTTCTCTTTTTATCCTCCAATAGTCCCTTGGCCTAAAAAGGTTGATAGTATCAGGTATTATATGGTATTTCTTTTTCTTTTTCATCTGTAATAGACTGAGTCTGTACCCAAAGCCTGCCAGCTCTGGTTTCAATTCATTAGCCAGGTGTTATAGATTCATGTGATCTGTTTGATTAGTACAGGCAGACTCACACCCTTCTGACAGTCTTAAGGGAATAATTGACGCTGGGGAGCATAAGAACGATAAGAGCCTTCCACTTCAAACACATCTCCCAGAGAAGAACCCCTGCTGTTGCCGTTACTGACTAACCTTCACATCTCCTGAAAGAGAGACGAGGGACAGGGGATGATGAAGAGGGGATGTAAGGAAACCCTTGGGGTTTAGTTGCAATAATTTGAAAAAATAACAACACTCTGTATGCTTTTACTTTATTCAAAAATCATTGTTAGCACATCTCCCCAAAAAAATCAAAGAGGACCTTATATCTTATGTATGTGCGTGTGTTTTGAGTTTGAATAAAGGGAGCTTTAGGATGAGGCTTGAAAGCAAGACAGAGGCATAGTCCAAACTATATGACTTTTTTTTTCTTAACAAAATACAAATAGAGAGAGCGCCAAAAGGCAGAACCTGAAAAATTGAAAATCTGGGATGTAAAGTGTAATTAAAACGTTTTGAGAAAAGTAAAACAAAGAAACACCAGGGTCACATTTAAAATACAAGTATTTACTAAAATATATATATATATTTATTTATGTTTTTTATTTAACTTTTAACCATTTTTATGCTTACAATATAATTTATGATTTTTTTTTAATGTTAAAAAACTCCACTATAGCTTCACCTTTCTCCTCTTCATCATCCTGATTTTAAGTGTTACTCAGGGTCAGGGATTGTATTGCGGTGCTTTTATTTGCGTGGCTTGACTTGTTTGATTTACAGATTTTTGGTGGCCACTGACAGCTTTGATGTCTGGGAAAGTGTGGAATTGGAGTGAAATGAAAACGTTTGAACGTAGTCACTGGGGCGAACCTCACTAGTACAAACCAGTGCAGAAATCAGACTTTTCATGTTTCTTTACATGTTAAAGATATCAACTCAATTTCTTCATCTCTGTCTCTCTGTCACACTCAGGTTTGCTGTGGCGTTCACTGATAAACTGAAAGAACGTGCCGAGGAGCTCTTGGTAAGAAATGTTAGTTTACAGAAGAGTTTACAGCTCTGGGTTCTTATGGCTTGTTGACACTTTCAGCAGCTGTAAAGAACCCTTTCAATACATGTACTGTAAATGAGCTGCTGTTCAGAGTGCAGTAAAGAGTAATGTGAAATTATAATTGATAGTGTTGTCTTTTTGTTGCACAAGATAGAATGTTGTGGTCCCATTGTGCATGAGGTGTGGTTCTTTTTGGTACTCTTTTGTAAATGCCATAATTAAAAAAAAAGTTTGAGGTCACTAAGAATTTTTTTTTTTAAGAAAGAAATACTTTTATTCAGCGATTAATGTATTAAATTGTGCAATCTTAATAGTAAAGACACTCACTCTTTCAAACCCATGCTATTTTTTTAAACTTTCTTTTCATAAAAGAATCCTGAAATAAATGTATGACAGTTTTGACAAAAATATTAGACATGCAATTATTTTCAACGTTGATAATAATAAGAAATATTTCTTGAGTACCAAATCAGAATATTAGAATGAATTCTGAAGGATCATGTGGAGTAAAGAAGCTGATATTTCAGCTTTGCATTACAGGAATAAATTCTATTTTTAATATATTCAAATAAAAAAAAAAAGTTATTTCAAATTGTAATAAATTTTGCACAATATTACTGTTTTTACTGTGTTTTTAGTTAAAGAAATGCAGCTTAGGTGAACGTAAGAGAAGTCTAACAAATAAAAATAAAAAATCTTACCACCTCCAAACTTTGAAATCTAGTGTATGTAGTAGAAATGTCCTAATTACAATTAAAGTATAGGCACATTGAAAGGATATTGAGTAAATGAGGTAATAAAAATGCCAGTATTTATGGTTCTAATGGGTTAGATAAGAGGAAAAAAAGGAGAGAGACAGATGACTTCTGTACTAGCTGATGCTATAAATAATACAAAAGGATTTAAGGGCTACAAATGTTTTTTCGTCCAATGAAACCCCGGATACACATTACACACATGTGGAATCAAGACAAACAGGATGTCTCTGTTTTTGTCACACACACCAGGGGTCTCCCTCTCCCAGGACTGATAACATCCAGACAATCTCCCCTCCATCTGTGTGAAATTATTTATTTTATCTCAGCCAGCCATTTACATATTATTCTTTTATTACCTTTCTGCTGCTGTATTGTTTTTTTTTTCTACTGGTAGTGATTTATGCAAATCATGGATTCACTGTGCTGCACAGAGATTTTTTTCAGCAGAAATGTTCTGATATTACCAGTCTATGGTTATTACATTAGCCAAGAGCATGTTCTGGGCATGAACTTTGAACATGTATTAACTCTATTACCATAAAAAGAGAAATTCTAATGGTTGACATTTAGTTTTATTTTCACCTGCAGAGCTTCCAGGGTCACAAAACCTTATAAAAAAATCAGTGAATTAAAAATGTGAAAAAGCAAACTCATTCATAAAGTAATATTAATATTTAAAATGAGTCAAAATAAATAAAGTTATAATTAATAATAATAATTATTATTAACATTTCTTTCCCCAGTAAACATGAACCAGTGAAGTCATGAAAATTGATTTGTCAAAAGGTTGGAAACGCACATCTTACACTACTAAAAATGTCCAGTAGGGGTCTAACATTTATTTCTTGACCATTTCTTCCAGGTATGTGAGAGCAAGAAGATTTATGTACAGCCTCAAGGTAGAGTTTATTAATACTTCATGTTTCCTGATGGCATTTTGTTAAAGTAGTGGGCCAAAATGCATTTTTGAAAGACCTTTGAATATTTTTTAAATATATTAAATTATTTAAATGTCTACATGTGTTTCCAGGGATTGAGACCAGAGTGGCATCACATTTCAGCTGGAGTGATTTTTTACACAGCACAGGTGCAACACCTTCACAATTACTGCTCTCCACTTAGTGGGCCACATCATTAAAATTATGATAGACATACAGGTAGAAGAGGATTAGATGGATTTTCAGACCCCATTTGATTAATAACTTGACATATGCATTTATCATCATCCCTCTCAAAAGCTTTGAGATGAATATGATATTATGAATTGGTGATTTAAACATTTAATCCATCATTTCTCTGTACTTGGAGGGTTTGTTTTTTGGTCAGAGTGTTTAACAGAGTGTTTAACTTTCTTCACATTTCATATAGCTGATAAAAAGGTTTGTTGATTTTGTAGATAAGTGCAAAAATGTCTTCACAGTCAAATCACAGTTTTGCAGATTATTCTCACAGATATACCATATAAAACTTTGAGGTAAGATGTTTTTAATGCTCATCAAGGCTGCATTTATTTGTTCAAAAATATATATATTAAAAAACAATAATCGGGGCTTAAAGTTCTCTGGCACCGTGCCGGGTTTTTTCAGAGTAATCATGTCATCTCAATGAGAATGATATGATTGCCGGAACGAATTTACCGGGATTTTTGAAAAGGTCATGTTCACACATGATCTCTTAACGGTAATTTAGCAGTAAAGACTGTATGTGTGAAAGTGGCTAAACTCTTCCTCTGCATATGTGGTGAGTTTGGGTTGCTTAACGTTCATCTGGGAAAACTCACTTGATTTGTACTACCCGGTCTCATGGCATAAACGTACCTGGGGACACTTTTTGGCGAGACGCGAAATACGTACCAATAACTACATCACTGCAGTTTCCAAAAGAAATACTAGACACTAGAGACAGAAAAACTTTTGACACCTTTTATTCCTTTTCACACTAATTTACAGAGTTTCGATAAATAAAACGTAATTTTTGCACAATTATTTGAAGAATATCATGTTATGACTTCAAAACAATATTAATATGCTGGGAGATTTGAAAACTGATGCATTTGAACATTCGCATCACACATATCCAGCTTTATATCTGTGGGTTTTCACAAATGGTAGATTTGCTGGTAGCTCATGGAGTATAGAGACGGACTTTTTGGGGGATGATGAGCTCTGGTTTGAATCCTGTGTAACCGCAGATTAACAAAACAGTTCAAATCTGCATATAAGGAAGTTGAAATGCATCAACAAATGCGTTTTTATATCAGTTTTGCATTTGATAACACTATCGGGTAGGTTTAGGGTTGGGTGGGGCATATTTCCAACACGATAGAGCATTAACTTTTAGCAACAGTCCCCGGGTATTTGAATTCTGAACCGCCGCAATACGTACCTGAAGCAACGTAATAAAAACCCAGCAATATGTACCTATATCAACATTATAAAAATGTGCCAGGGTTCATGAATTGAATGTTTGTAATGTAAATCATTTGAACCTATGCCAACACAGGAGAATGCATCAACAAATTTCTAAATATGTGATTTACTGTACATTGTGATTTTAAAATAAAAGTTTCTTACTTTGCATGTGGCCAAATGTTAAAATTTAAAAGTTTAAACGTCATTGAATCACATGAAACATCACCAGGCCGTTGGCGCCCTCTGCAGATATTTGTTATAACATAGGCATATTACATTATGTATTTAACAGTGTTGTTCAATAAAACCATGTACTTGGTATTGATAATTTATTTGAGGCCAAGTATTATTGCCTCATCGTTACTTTATATATAAATATAGTCATATTAAAGCCTGTTTTTCCACTTAGTTCTATTTGTATTACTAAAAATATCAGATTACTCACTTGTCAAAATCATCAGTAGATTACTTGATTACCAAAATAATCACTAGTTAAAGCACTAGATTATTTAAAACATTTTAAAATACAATGGCATTGTTTTACTTTTTGTGATTAAAAGACAAATATTTGTCACACCCCTAGTGTCTATGTGCGTGATAAAGCTCATCATTTTCCAAGTGTATGATATAGCTTTCATTCTTCAGGTCAAATCATATATTCATGAAAAAAAAAATCAGTTTGAATAAGGAATATTTTCAACATAGTATTCTCTCAAATGTTAAAGTTGCCACAGTCATTGCATTCATTTCATGTGCTGCACTTTATTTGTACCATTTAGTTTTATTAGTTTATTTACTAGAATTTGAAAGATAACAACAATATTGATTAATAAGTGAGATCTGATTTTAGTCCTTGAAAACCAAAGAAGTAGTGCAAGTCCTTGAAAGTCCTGGAATTTTATTTTTGCACGAACACTGTTTAAGTTACCAGTTCTTGGACCATTTTAATGTATTTGTTGTTGTTAATTGAACTGAACTGTAGTTTTCTGTCCTAAACTTTCTTTGTATATTTCCTATTTTATATAAATTTTTCTAGTATTTAATTTACCATTATTTCTTTTGAACAAAACAATTTCAGAAATTTCACATTTTAGATTGTACCCTGTCAAGGACAAAGCTAACCAGCAAAACTTGATATCAAAAGCATCCTAAATGTTACATGTGTTTGCACTATATTGTAGTGAGTAACCTTTCTTGTTATTAGTGTTTCATATATCCCACCATAATCTGTAGTCTGAGCCTGTCAAGGGCTAATGGCAATGGCAGATACATTACTAGTTAGTTTCAAGGAAAATAATTTTCTTTTTTTGTTTGCCAAATAACCCTGTGTATGTGTCCGCCCCCCACAACCTCCATTTATTATTTTATTTATTATTCCAGTTATTTAATGTGTAATTTTTATTTATTTATTTTTTTCAGATGCGATTTAGTATTTTATATCTAATGCAGTGACGTTCAGACTTCTGGGGCTGCTGTATATCGGTCCATCACTAATGAAAAGACCCACTTCCTAGGCACATGCTGCCTTACTCTATAAAAAGCTAAATGTACAGAGACTGATTCAAGGCCCAGAATATCTAATCCATTCTCCTGAGCTCATGCGCTGGCGTGTCGGAGTAATCTGCTCCAGTGTGCCTGCTGCTCCGCATTGAAGATTGATCTCTACATAAGCCCATGCTTGTTTGTGGAGACCCATGTGGCTGGTGCCACCGCTCTGAGATCAGTCGACACAAGCCTCTGCAGCTCTATCAAAGCAGGTGCTCTGACCCCCTACCACGCGGAGTAGATGCTGAAGTGAATGATAGGATAGCTAAGATGTCATCTCTGGATCATACCTAGGTTGGAGGTCTATAGTTGTGTCGAAGTTTTTTAGGTGGAGAGGGTTTTCACATGACAGAGAAGATCTGGGTGGTCCTCTGGGATTGTGCTGTATAGACCCCCTCATAGCACTGGGTGATGATGAGAGTCACGCCTGCAGGGGCTCATGGGAAATGAGGTCCTGATGCAGAGACGATTTAGTGTGCTCAGATGTGAGTGAGAAGAGTGAAGTTTTATTTCTTTTATTATTTTCTGAGGCTTTGAGCTGTCTGGAGGTTTAAGTATAGCTCCAGGGGTTGATGTTAGTGGAAAGACATAATTCAGAGAAACTTGTGAAGGGTGTTTTTTGACTAGGTCACTGAACTCCTCATGAGTCTCTTTTCTGCTACGCTAGGTTGAAAAGCACATTTTTGCAGTGGTGATTAATCTGAAATAGGTCAATGGTGTAATCTGATGTGTTTATTGATTAATATTATATATAAAAGAGTAGTTCAAATTAGGGATATGGTTAATCAAAATAAAAAGAAATTGTGAAATGCTTTGGTGCGATTTTCAAATCGCAAAGGCTGCCATTTAATTAAATCAGTATATGTGCTGCGTGTTTTAGAGGAAAGAATGGCACTGTGTTCATTTACACGCATGCAGTTTATGATCCAGTGTTTTCAGTGTTTTGGAGCGGCTTGGTTCACAGTAAATGCTGCTCCTCACAAACTCCATCTTTGCATCTGATCTGAGTTTGCTTAAAACATGCATTTGGGAATGCAGTATGTGCCTTTCCATGCTTGTAATGAGAAGAGCTTATAAATTGGCTGCTTAAAACAAAAGAGAAACTTTAAAGGGCTTCTTGTGTTTATTTTCTTAAGGATAAAAGTTTGACGGTTTAACATTTGAAAATGAAGAAGAGTAAGACGGCCATAAATATTAGAATTATAATTTTACAGTTGTAATAAATATTACTAAATGATTTTGTTAACTATTACAATAATATTTCTTATTTTGTTTAGTATTTTGTTTAATAATAATACAAAAATATTTGTGATAAAAATAAATAGTATTTTTTTTCTGGTCATATTGATATGTAAACAAAAAATGTTTGCCCAAATTTTGAACCTTGCATTTATCACTTTATCATAAAAACTGAAAATCGAATCCTTTGCATTTCATTATTTGACTTGATACTTTCCATTTTCCATAAACAGCATGTAAAAACAAAGTGAACTTTGGTAATTCACTTTACATGTTCGTAAAACTGTCTCTTTCTTTTTATGTGGACTGTTCTTGGCCAAAATAAGCTGCAGTGTGTATTAAAACTAGGTTTTAACATGCTCAATTGGTCAAAAGTTGCTACATACTGCTTTGAAAAATGCTTCTGATTTCATTTTCAAACTAGTTTAGAAGGAAAGATATGTTCCTTGTTCCCAGTGTCGTTTGTTCCCCTGATATACAGTATATGGCACAAAATGAACGCTTTGAAGTGGTTCTGTGTTTCCCAATTCAGTGGTCTGTTAACACACACTATGCAAATCTTAAAAGTCAGGACTCATTTTCACTAACCTAATCCTAAACCAGGATAAAAGGTGCAATTTAATACAAATTCAGCTGAACAACATAGACAGAGACCCCTTTATTAATTCACTTGGTGTTGAGAAGTTAGACTTTGTGGAAGACTTTAATGAAATCATTTGGAAAGCTAAAAGCGATGCTCAGTGCAGCTGGTGTTATTCAGTTCTAACCCTAACCAATTGTCCAGTAATCTTTGAGTGATTAGAACACACTTTATAGTACTCTGTATTACTCATGTGTTTCTTATGGGCCATATAAATCTGGGCCACATAGGAGCCTAGGAATGACCCTGTTTAGGATATCTCATAGTTTCTTCGACTAGAGGCAGTGCGTCTTATTTTTATGAACTCCAGTTTGGGCAAAATGACACACATAAGGTTTGTAAAATATAGTTAGCACTGCTTTTAACTCTAGGTTATGAAGCCATGGCTTTTGAGGAATGAATCCCAGATTGTGATGCCAAAGGGTTTATTTCAAGTCCGTTTTATTTATATAGTTCCACTGCGCATTGTTTCAAAGCAGCTTTATCCAAAATTATAAATTTCTTTCTCTAAAGCTTGTTTACAGTCTGTGTTTTGTCTTCATGTCAGAGGAAAAAGTGGTGAAATGTTTATGTATTTACAAAATGTTTTAATAATTTCATAATTAGACTGTTAGACAGGGTTCACAAATGCACTGATGAACAGAGTATGAATGATTTCAAATTTAAAAAGCTATAAAATGTGACAAACAGTTTCTTAGTGTAGTGTGGATATTTTTAAAAATATTTTTTAGTATGATGTTTAAAATTTATTTTACAATTTAATAGCAGTCGGTTTACTTAACTATGGCTCTTATTTTTACAGAAAGAAATACGTTAAAGTCACCCATTAAAACATTAACAACAGCAATCATGTTAAAGTTGCTCTTTATGATCAAAAGCAGGCTGAAGAAAAAAAAAAGGTAAGGGGATGAGGAAGACAGGTAATAGGGAAAACATTGTGCGCACATCTTACAGTTTGTCCATATCAGTTTCTGTGGCACGTGAAGATGAATATTCTCCTCCCTCTGGAGAGACACACTGCTCTTGCCTTGATTTGCCTTTAGTTTTTCCCCCACCTTCAGTGACAGGCCTGTTTGTTTATATCCTCCTCTTTTCCTTTCATGTGAACTCTTAGATCTAAAACTTTAGAAAAGACACTTGTCTTCCACTGCACTCACACATATGGGCAAAGCCACTAGATCATCTTTATTTTTTAAACCTTTGAGGTGTAATTCATCCTGCGGTAATTATATTTCCTTCTCAAGTACATCAGAGAAATTGTCAAGGCATTCTTAACCGATCCTGCAGAGAGACTACAGAAAATTGTCAAGCGTGGCTACAAATCAGCCACTGCTTGAAGGCAGAACTATGATAAAAGAATAGATAGAGAGCATTCATATATCAGTCAGTCTATCCATCACAGGTCTAAAAACATTGGACAGGAGTGATGTGGAAGGCAGTTGTTTACAGGGAAGTGGAGGACATATTCCCCCGCCGTCTTGTTTGAAGATGGCTGTAATCCGCCGTAAACCACTCTCGTGCACAAATCCTCTAACACTAGATTAGAGCACACGACCAAAGGCATCCGTGGACTTACTTCAAAGTTAAAGTTACTGTGGGAAAGAGTTTGCAAATTCACAGCATGCAAGGAGCCTGCGAATCTTTTAGAAATCAGACATTGTTTTAGTGATACAAATAGTGTGAATATTGAATAATTGGACAGATATAATAAAATTAATGCTATCCCATGTAGTGTCAAAAATTCTATCTATCTATCTATCTATCTATCTATCTATCTATCTCTCTATCTATCTATCTATCTATCTATCTATCATCTATCTATCCATTTATCCATCTATCCATCCATCTAGTGTGTGTGTGTGTGTGTGTGTGTGTGTGTGTGTATGTATATATATATATATATATATATACATATATATACTGTATACACATATTAATTAAGAGACAAATGGAATATTTTTAGCATTTCTACGGCCACATATTAATGGACAAATGAAATATCTTTAAAAAAAAATCAGTCACAACATAAGGCTATTTAAAAGGATTTAGTGAAAGCAAATAGAGTTAAAACCTTAAAAGAAATGTGAACATCTATTATTTTATTATTTATTTTATTTGTATTAAATTATTATTATTATTATTATTAAAGATCCATGGACATTTATATGCTTGCTACCATAATATATAAATTTTTAAGTAAGTCTGCAGGAATAGTAAGCCTTTTTTAATCAGCGTCTTATTACAAGTTAAAACGTCTTCCATACAAATGTAATCCCCATAAATATTTCAATTGCTTGTGTGTTCAGAGTTTCTAGGATGTAGTAAAGCCTATTTTTCCTGCAGCCACATGGTGGAGTGCAGTATTTGGCAGTGAAGGCTAATCTATCTGCTGAACTACTTTTAGCGTGGTTATTAGTCCTGCCGTTACTTTCTTTAGGTAAACATTTAGACTGCACCCCAGTGCTGCAGAGCCTTTGAAATCAGACGTCACACTTTATCTTGAGCTGAATTTGTTTGATCATCTGTTTGCATTCAAATACTGGTGCAGTGACAGTGCTCTGGTTCAGGCTGACATGCATTTAGATGCGTAATAAAACGTGATGGTGCCTCTTGTGGATAAATGAATATACTTCAAAGCAGAGAACAAAAAAGGTTTCCAGTTTATCCTTCTCACTCATCTGCCCCTCATATATCTGATCAGAATTACATTAGTAGTGAGTTGTGCCATGTACTCAGCAGTTACTTACAGTGCATACATCTGAACTCTCAGATGACACGAGATTATAGTATGTAATCAAGCAACCTGAGAATACCAGTGGATTGACTTCAGATAAACTTCATTTATGATGTTGCAAAATTCTCTTGTAGATATTTTGGATTGTTTGTGTATCCTTTTTCATTTGTTTTGATGATCTTTTGATGAACCCTCATTTTTTTTTGATGATGAACCGTTTAGTTTTGGATTTGGATGTTTGAAAATGCTTTGCCCGTGATGCATATTTACTGTCCCTAATCTTTAGTAGAGGTCTGCTGGTCACGATATACCCGCCAGCATGATGTGAAATCAAGTGCACTTTCATGTTTGTAAATCTTAAATCTACTTTAAGTCTGTTTTTGTCTCAAGGAACTGCTCATAGAGTGAGATTAAACCCACAGCTAAGAGCTAAAACATATTCAGGCATTGTGAAGTTTTTTCCTCACCATCTGCTTGTGCAGGTCTTTATGAATAAAAGATGTGTAATGAAACAGTTCTATAGTGGTATATACAGTAGTGCTGCATTGCAGACAACAGCTCTCCAAAAAATGCCATTTGTTTTAAATAAGTTCATTGCTTCCTATGGAAAATGAAAGTTATGAACAGTACCAACTTTTGTGCCTAACAATTTCAATTTCATTCTACTTCATTACACAGTGTGTAGTAACTGATTACATTACTGATTACGTGCATTACTTTTTATTAAGTTATTATTCATATAATAACAATACATTATTTTTAATTTACTGATTATTTGATACAAAGAAAACTGAGAGGCCACACAGCATTTGACTACTGGCTTTGCAAAGATCACAATTTTAAGATTTTATTTTAATTTGACATTTTTATAATTTAATTACATATTTTCTCATCACTTGCGACCCCCCTACAGTTCCTTCATGAATCCCAGATTTGGAAACCTTGACGTAATGTAATGTTTAATGCACTTTGTGTTGTTAATAACAATGAATGCAATATATTTTCTTTCTATTTTATATCAATATGGTACGAGATCATATCATATATTTAAATCAATGTGAAAAACAAGTAGTGAAATATTTACTTTTTTTTGGTGCTTGCCCAATAAGTATTTTAGTCTGCAAAACATTAACCATCAGCAAAAGCATGTTCACTGATATGTAACTGTTTGCTGATTAACATGGACAAGGTGAATTATATAAAATGTCAACTTCTTTTCAAATAAAAAATGAATAAGAGAAACTATGGATGTGAATGTTGACTACCCTTTTTTAGAAACGGATTTATATTCAGAAAGGCTATTGTGAGACTGTTGGCTTATTCATCTATGGGGTAGATGAGGTGAAACCATCCCTGACTTTCACTCTCTAAGTGAAAATTCACTCAGATCCCTTGTCTGAGAGTTAAACCATTGTAAGCACGTACCCCTTAATCAGTCGTCTAATCCCGGAGCTTTACCTCGCGTCACATACCTCTGTGTCCTTCCCCCTGTGAGTTAAAGCTGTCCTCATACTGACTTATGACCAGCCTTAGCCTTTCTGAAACTGACATCATTGATGAAACCAAAAGCAAAACTGATTCCAGATTCCAGTCAAATAAGTAGCTCTTATGAGCACAGTTCACAGGTCATTTCATTTATCACTCTTGTCCTCAGGCGTATGGCACTGCTTTCTGGCTTTACCTGCTGAAAACTCTGTTTGAAAACTCTACCAGTGACCTTTTAACTCTAAAGGCTCATTCACGTGACTTGTACATTGAACAACATCAGTGTATTGAACAATGTCTGACGTGAATGAAGTTTGTCATTATTATTGCATTTTCATTTCGTGGCACAAGTGGTGCATAAATTACAATTTGGTTTTGCCAAATTGAAGTATTTTTGCATTGTCTGTTTGTCCAGTGAGGTAGACAGTTCATGGTAAGATTTGATAATATTTTGGTCAACGCTGCTTAAGCCTGCACTGACTCACATTTGACACGCAGTTGACATGCATGTGTACGCATGCATACACTAGCACTTATATTTTGTGGATAATCTGGAATAGGTGGGATTTAAACGAGGGATGATCTGGGGTAAAGCACAGATTTGGACTGAACATTCCCACAGATACCGGCTACTGACTAAAGAGAGAGGACTGTGTCACATGGACTTGGTGACATCATCATGAACATCTTTGTGCCTATGGGTTATTTCAGGGCTGTTTAAAAATTTTAAATATTGCATGAAACATTAATTGACTAATTAATCAGATCATTTTTTTGAACTCAATCTATATGCCACTGAATTCATGAATGATTCTTGTGAGTAGTACTTGGGATAGTATTGTGATGTCCAATGGTAGGAAAATCGCATTTGTTATAAGTTAATATGCTAAATTGACAGTCTTATTTTTTTTAATTATAGTGATTTCTGTCTCCAGTGGTCATTCTGTGATCCAGATGTTTTGCATTAAACCAGAGAATATACATGTTGCTTATAAAAATGGTTGTTACTTGTGTATACTGTGGTAAATAACATATTTACATGCTATGACATACTTACTTTTTATATATGCCATATTGATAAAGTACTCGTCACGCACACTACTTTGAGCCTGCAATCAGTTTTGCACTCATTGCTTCTCTGACATCTCTTTGACCTTGTTTGATGGATTAGCCTCATTGGAGGATGAGGGGTACAGCATGTATGCATTGATTTCTGTCACATTATATTTTATTACTCAGAAACGCTTGAACATCTGATTCAGGATCAGCAGTTTCTCTCCGTAGTTGGGTGTTTCTTCAACTATTGGCATTTTTGACCCTGTTGACAAGCATTCAGTGGGTGAAATGTCATTTATACAGTTTTGGGATAATTTGATGGACTCCTGTGTCCAGTTAAGGTTAATGTCATAGCTATCATTTCATGTATCTTAAATACAAATCTTAAATCTTCTTTGTTATTTCACTCTTTAAAACTGTAAAATCTGTACATTTGAAATCTAGCAAAAAGAATTTAAAGATTCCAATGCTGTCTCAATGTGAAACTTTTGTCTTGTGTTTTAGGTGTGCGTACCAAACAAGAGGAAAATTTACGTGTGTTTCTGTTGGTATGTGGACTCAGACGAGTTAAGGATCCTCTGTATCTTCTAGAGGTTTTTGCAGGTATTACTGTTCCATAAGATTACAGTTCATCCTCAGTCATTGTGCAACTAGAAGCTGTGACAGTTAGTCTTAAAATATTAACATAATTAGGAATACATAATTAGAATATTTATGTGTGTTAAATGAACTTTGATCCTTTCTCTTACAGAATGGCACAATCAGAACCCCCTAGTGGCCCTCATCATCATTGGTCCAAAGGTCGGTCGGTCGGTCTGTCTGTCTGTCTGTTTGTCTGTCTGTCTGTCTGTCTATCTATCTCTCTATCTATCTACCTACCTACCTACCTACCATCCATCCCTCCCTCCCTCCCTCCATCCATCCTCCCTCCTTTCCTATTATTACTTAGTCCTAGTTTTTAGAAAATATGATTTCAGCTTATTGCATGCACTGTTGGTTACAGTGTTTACTTCCGTTTTATTGATGTTTTTATCTATTTCTTTTCTATTTTATTTTTATTTATTTTTTGTGAATGATAACTATAACAGGATTATAGAGTCTAAAAGTTGCTATCTAAAATATAAATCTGCTTTACAGATTTATTTTTTATGAAGTTCATATTTTTCATATTTGCAATGTTCAGTTGTGTGTAATGCTACTCTGCTTTGAAAACATGTAATTACATAAATAGTCAAGTTAGCTTTATTTATATGCCATTTTGTACAGTACAAATTGTTTCAAAGCAGCTTTACAGCGTTAAATGGGTAAATAGTGTGTCAATAATGCAAACAAAATTCTATTCTGCTGTAAAGCAGCTCTAAAAAGAGGACAAAAGTTAACAGTCAGTATTTTTTAAAGTCAGTTAAATTTTTCAGTTCATCATTAATTCAATGATGTCATCATCCAGCTTAGTTCAGTTCTCTTACAATAGTATCCTAAAATAAAGTTAAGTCAGTAGAATTATTTTTTTAGTTTTGTGTCCCGCTGAAACAATGTAGGATATTCCCTAGATAATCTATTCCTCGAAAGAAAGTAGTAGAAAGAAAGCCCTGGTCTTATTATTCTATTTAACACCCATTCCTGTTGCCGTCACCACAAGTAAAGCCGTGAAACTGTTCTACATGTGTTGTATATCCTCTCATGTCTAGTTAACATCTCCAAAAGCCCATAACACATCCTAACATCCTTTTCAAAGAAACTGTGTGAGTGTTGGCGCATGTGGGCAGCATGTTTCTGTAAATTCCAAAGTAGCGCTAATTGGATGTAGCAAAGATAATAACATTAGCATGCATTAAACTGGACTTATCAGAGGCATTTAGAGGCTCACTCAAGCTAGAGCAGTGGAATCATGCAGAGGATTGGGGCTGCGGGGGACTAGCGTAAACTGTGGGCTGTTCGTAGACCTGCAGTGCTATATGAAGCTAGGGGAGGCTTGTTAGCTGCTAAGAGCTAATGGCTAGCCTGTGGCAGGCCATCTGCCACTTCAGATTATGTGCCAAGCCTAGGTGCTGCCATTCTGCCAGCCCCATAGAGAGGTCACCTCCCTCTCTGGGCAGAATCTACTCTCAGACATGGTCAAATATTTTTAGAAATAAAGAGATTTAAAAGACTGAAAAAAAGTGAGGAGGAAACAAACAAGCCCATGAAAAAAAAAGTTTCTGTCCCTAGGTGTGTCTGGGGAAAAGGCTGAAGAGAAACAGGAACTGAGCGAGTCAACACAAGACCTCAAGCTCATATTGCTTCCTTTTTTCAGCCATGAAAGTGTTACTGTTGACTGCACATGTTCTGCTTCATTTTGGATCAAGCGCCAATGGTGTTTTCGTTCCATCATTTTTTTTTTACTATTTTCTGAGTGAGTGTCAATTGCAGCCCATGGAAACCATATGGTAAAAGTTGTGAAATTTGGCACACTGATTAGTCTGGGTGTAATGGTGGGTTTAAGTTGTTGTGTTGTATTGACAAGTTAGGAAGTCGTAATTATGATGAGTCAGGTGGGTTCAAATCACTTTGGTTCGAATCAAGATGGCCATTTTTAAAGTTGGCATGACATGAAAATTAACCCTGTTTGCATGTTTTCAGGTCTTATTATGAACAATTCATCCATGCATATGTCTCTTTTTTTTTTAAAGGGGTCATCAGATGCCCATTCTCCACAAGTTGATATGATTCTTTATGGTCTTAATGAAAAGTCTATCACATACTTTTCTTAAAATTTCTCAGTGGTAACGTAAAACAACACCTTTTTTACCTTGTCAAAAACAGCTCTGTTCACAGCGACCCATTTCAGTGCATGTCCCTTTAAATGCAAATGAGCTCTGCTCACTCCGCCCCTCTCTTCCGTGGGGTGACAAGCAGTTCTCTAGAATGTTAACTTTGGCCGCATTTGTCGCAGAACTTGCTTACTAGCACATTATTAGCGATTTATAAAAGCGATTTGGAAAGATTCATAAAAAAAACTTGAAGCTGGATCACGAATGATTCGACAACATAGACACATTAAGGTATATCGGGGGGTGCATTCCCTTCAAAAACAAAAGTAATCCTCTGCGTCTTCAGTGGAGTAAATAATGACTGCTACGTTCATTATTATATCCAACAACAAAACCCCGCAAAAAATCGCTTAGGAGACCTTCTTGTCTACACCTGCTCCAGCGTCGAAACAATGGCGGACTGATGACAGCTCACTCAGGAGGGGTCTGTGGTAAAACGCCAATGACAGTCAACAATCGTGGGGGGGATCTGGGCCTGTGTGACGTCACTCTGCAGAGAATCTGTGAAGAGGCTTGATTTGAGAAAGGGGTTATGATTTACGGGGATAAAAAAACTGTTGGATTTATCATTACAGGGTGGTTGTGTATACACACTGCCAAGAAACATTTCAGTTCAAACATGTAAAAGTGAATTTTGCATCCAATGACCCCTTTAACCTCATAATTTTCAATCAGAATGTCATACCTGGACTTTCTGGTGAAAACTGAACTCTTTCACACTTCTCTGTGACATGCTGGACTTTTCCAATCATTTTGGCCACTTAAACTCCACCCCTATTTTACATTTGATTGAAAGTTCACATTTGTTTTTAAAATCAAAATCTAAACAACAAATGTGTACTTCACATTACTTCACATAGAAAAGATCTGTTGCTGCTTCCTGGTTCATTGGGACTTTCACTCTACTTCTGTCATGACAACTCTTGGATGGAAAAGCATGGTAATGTTCATGACAGTGTTAATGTATTTGGTCTTGGTAGAATAGATCTGCTCAGCAGAGCACGTACAGAGACTTGATACTGCCAATGCATCCACAACATGCTGCTGAGAGCATGTAAGAATTACTGCTGCTGCACATATAACATGAATTAACCCCCATATAGCATACATAAAATCACCCCATAGCAGATCTATACAGGTGGAGCTGGGGGAGGTGGAGGGTTCTGAAGGACGCTGCAACTGCAAAAGCAAACACTAGCCAAGTATATGAATGTTGATCAGCGAGCTCATTGGCTGCTGATACAAAAAGAACCAGTCAGCTGCACCATGTGATGATGTCATTATGTCAGATTGAGTTTGACCTATTGGACTGCACCATGTAGACTTTCATGGCAAAACTTTGGATTTCTACATTATGATGAAATATGTGCATCAGGTGTGTTTCAGCTTGATTTTATTAAATTCATAAAGGTGTTTTAAATTGAATTATTTTGTGGTTCTCTCATAATTGTAGAATAATATCATATTTTGTTCATTCAGTCTAGCTAATTTTATTATAAACAAACGTACTTTCAAAACAGATACTGCATTCATTGCTTTTGCCATGCTTTTTCAGCAACAATGACCCAGAAACAGTCTCTAAAAATCAAGAGTTTCCCAATCATAGTTATCACCTGCTGGTGGCTTTCATGTGCGTTCAACTCTTAAATACAGTTTATCTGTATTAGTCCTGTGACCACCTTTAAGACCTGTCAGTCAAACTGTAGCACCACAAACTGCTTAAATTTAGTTTGTTTCTTTTTTAAACTCTTTGGTCTAGATATGTTGTTTGTTTTTTTCTGCCATCTTGTCTCATGAAAACCAGATTTGTTACCATCTTTGATTTCAACACAAATAGTTTTTTTCACTGATTTTGTCCAGTTTTTATAGTTGGGTCTAGATGATTGTCAGACCAAGCCACACCAAAGTTAGCAAATTAATTTTCAAGTCTCAGCATTTTGGAAAGTAATAATGCGGGGAAGATGATGGTGCTAATGGCAAACAGGAAACGAGGCTAAATCTTGGAAATACTTTAGTTTCTTGGAAACTAAACCCGTTAGAAATCATTGACGTTTATATGACAAACATTCATACAAGAATGTACTTTTTAACGGTTTCAAAGTTTCTTCCTCAGACAGTATGCGATTTTAGATGCACCTCTTACAGTTTTAGATGCAAACTCTCTTAAGTGTTTTTTTTTTTTTCAGTTATTATAGTAGTAGTTATTATTTATAAATGAGTCTTTGCTATATCTTTCTATAACAAATACAAAGTTTGTTTTTAAGAAACTTTTTCTTACATTCTTTTTTTATTTCCTCTAAATATTTCCTTTTTCCACTCAGTGGAAACATACAACATGTAAAATTCTTGTCTGTAATTCTCAAAACAGCCACTTTTTTTTTCATAATATGAGCACCAAAATATAAACCAATTCCCCACACCATTAGCTTCCATCCTTTCTTTATGCATTTCCCACCCAATCCAACATAGCACCTGACAACAGATCCTGTCGACTAACTCAGTGGCTTCACTGTTCCTTCATTTCCTCCTGAACTTCGGTACCTTGAGGGTTTCAATGTGTCCTATTTCCGCATTCACCTCTCCTCAAGCCCCAGCGATTTCACCACAGCGACACGATGCTTCCTTCTGCCACAAACTGACTTTTGTTCTGTGATGTTTCTTTGAGATTCACACATCAGGTGGAGACACATTTTGCTTTTTCTTGTCTGGTTGCGTCTCCAGTGATTTTCAAAGGCTTTCTTGTTTGAGTGTGGTTGGCTCCAGGCAAACCGATGACACTGGCAGTTGCTTGCATGTTCTTGTAAGCTGTGGTGTGTTTTTGTTTGATAAGAATATCTGGAGAATGGTAAGACTCATTGTTTCTTTGGGGAGGGGCGGGCTCATGTTGATGACATCAAATGAATCCCCGATGTCTTGAGTTTCTTTTCTGCCTCCTTTTGGTTTGATTTGAAAAATTTTTTTAAAGCTGCATTCCCAAAATATGCTGAAATTTGCCCCTTTAATTATTTGTTTATAGGTGCTTCTGATTAATGACAAATAATACTTTAAATTGGTCTCTATTGGTGATCAAACTTTAGTGAGCTTCTCATTGTGATTCTCATGTGTGATTCAAGATGTTGTTATCACTTGTTGTTATTGTTGTTATAACTTGTTATCATATTTAAGTGTTAGATAAGCAATATTGACAGCATTTTTAACTTCTAATTTATCACTTTTGCATTTTTTATACAAGAACACTGAAAACATAATATGCATTATAATTATTTATTATCATTACTGTGTAAAAGGTATGCATACTGTATCTGTAAAAGCTATTTGTAAAAGTAAAAGTATTTGTTTTTGTTTTCAATGACATTATTTCTCATACTGCCATTTTTTCTTTCCATCTGTTTTTCCCTCCTTCCACTGAGTGGAAACACAACACATATAATTATTTTCTGAAATTCTCCAAACAGCCACAAATTTTGTGACTTGTTTTCTGTAATGTAAAACTATACACATCTGTTGACCTTTTTTCAATTTTTGCAAATTTTTTTTGTTCAAATCTAATACAAAGATCATTTATATGGCTTTATTCTTTGCTAAATTGCTCTTGGATATATTTCTTAACCTTATATACTGTGCTCTTTTGGGTTGTGATTGAACCGCATGTCCTGTGGGAAGGACTGATCACACAATATGTTCTTAGCCAGCAGCTTTAGTTAAAGCAGTAATCTCAAATTTCGCTATCACTGTTAGATTCAAATGTGCATCAAATATCACATTTCACTTAGAAAAAAAGAAAAAAAGAATAGGCAGATAGTGGAATCAAAACAAACAGGATTTGTAGAAAGACTCTGCTATGCTCACACATTCATATCATCTTTGACCCAGATTGCATGTGCTGTGGTTGCTGCAGCCGCCCCGGCCAGCTAATACACGCAAAGCCCTCATCGTAATGAATCAGACTGAGCAACAACCCTACCCTGACCCTAATCTCTGGAAATCTATGGGATTTTCAAATGCGTTTTTCCCTCAGGACAACTGGCCATGTAGGAAATTATGATCAGTATAAAATGTTGTCTTGTCCACAGGCCATGATTTGGTATTATTGACAGTATTTTACAGGCAGGGGAAAAAGAGCAAAAGGGAAAAAAACAGCAACATGGGATTTGTGCTCTTTATTGCTTATGAGCAAAGATAAGCCATAGGAACTTCTGCATAATAACGAAAGGATATTCATCTAATTTCTCATCACAACGTGACCTTAAGTTACTTTTCATGTCTCTTTTACAGCACATGGCCCATGAGCCTGTGAGAAAAAAACAAAAAAAACAAGTGTTTTTAAACTTATTTGCAGCGTTGCTGCAGTCGTTAGGACTGTGTGTCTGTTGTTACTGTCTGTTATTAATAACAAGTAATACTCATCACTGCATTTAATATTTTCATAAATGAATAAAAATTTACAAGGTGTTCAAAATTGGAGACAGATTTTTATTATTTTTTATGGCCAATAGACTCCCGATTGTAAACATATAATATGAATGATAATAATAATAATAATTATTATTATTAGCAATAATAATAATGTATAATAAAAATGTTGGATTGTTGATAGTAAATGTTGGTTTCCAAATTGTGGGTCTATTTTTATACAAAAATATTTCAGAAACATAAACATTTAATATTGCGTGGAGACCTTTTTGATGTGTTTTGTTGTTATTTTATTTAAAGCTGAATGATATATTTTTTTTTTTTTAAAGTAGGCTTTCTGTAAAACTAACCAAATAAAGTAGTCTTGCATTTGGGGTCTTAAAGGCAAATAATGTTTTCATTAAAAATCTCATGTCTCATTTTAGATAGATCCAGTGTTTACTGCAGAGGTTGAGGAGAGCGTCAAGAGGTAAATATCATCTGACGTCTTCATCTTCCTTCCCTGATCTGATCTGCTCTGCTTTACTTTCATCTCCCTTCTTCACTCTCTGGTACTTGATCTTCAAAGTCTCAGTTTCTTATTACTGCCACTGAAGACCCACACATATGTGCAGGAACATTCATGTGCTTTTTTAAATATTTCTGTCGGTAATCTTTGCAGTATTTTTAAAATTCCCCTTTTAAAATAAGGAAATGCCCTCATTCTCTATATATTCTAATTTATGTATGAGGTTGTGTGTGTGTGTGTAGGTCTGTAGGAGTGTATCTGGCGGCTGATTTGAGTCAGGAGGAGCTGCATGCTGCCATGCAGAAATCATTTGCCCTGGTCAACTCGTCTCTCTCAGAGGGAATGTCTGCTGCCATCTTAGAGGTTTGTTTAGAGAAACCTGTCTAAATCACTCATTTTTGGTATATAATTGGTTCTCACCAGTAGTGCAGAAATTGCTTAAATGAGCTTTGAATCTGTGTTTGTTTTGCCTGTTATTAGATAGGATATTATGACCACAATATCATCATGGGGATCTAGTTAATCTGTGTTCAAACCGACCAGATTAGTTTAACACATAGTGGCATTAATGTGCTAAGTAGCTGTTTTCATATTTTCCTCAATTCAGCAGTTCCACATCTTTTCATTATCCGACATATGTGAACAAGCCTCGACTGAAATGGCCAGTATGACAGAATTGAAGTTAAAAAGGTTGTTGTAATGTAAAAGAATTTAAAACTGAAAAGGAAAAGCTTTCTAAGTGCAATCAGCTATCCCATAATGCTTGATTGCTAGCTTGCAGTGAACGCTCTTGTATCTGAAATGACAAGAACAATGTCACATTAATGGGTTCAGTCTCAGGAAACATATATACTGATAAAATACCTTGAATGCCCTTAAGTTGTTTCAGATAAAAGCACCTGGAAAATGAATAAATGTAAATGCATTGTGCACAAGGCCAAACAGAGTTAATGTATTGCAATCTGCTGTGTTTTAGGCGATGGATTTAGGTTTGCCTGTTTTAGCGAGGGATGTTCCTGGTAATGCTGCAATAGTCGAGCATGAGGTCACAGGACTGCTGTACTCAAGCCCTCAGGTAATATTTACAAAGGTTTGGATTATCAGTAAGAGCTTAATTTTAATGCAGTGAAATCATATCACAGTTGTTTTTTGTTTGTTTGTTTTCCATGGAGACATTTATGTATAAATTTTGTATTTTACATTTGTATTTTGATGTCTTAAATCCATGTTAAGAGCAAATAAGACAAAGAAAAAAAAAATCAGTCTCTATATAAAAACTGTGGTATTTAAAGATTCTCTTTGGGGATAGTTCATGATACAGTGAACATTCTGACATCATTTACTCAACCTCTTGTTGTTACAAATACTTTCTGCCATAGATTATGAAAGGAGATGTTTATCAGAATGTTCACGCTGCTCTTTTTCATAGAATGTAAGTGAACTGTGATAATATGTAAATGTATAAAAGTAATCTATATGACACATTCCAAGTCTTCTGAAAACTTAAAAAAACAACACACACTCACCCATACACACATTAAAGATAAATGAGCTAAAGATCTCAAATCACATTAGTGTAATTTTATAATGCTTATATTTCAAATTTGCTGTGTTGCGATTGGTTACAACGAGATACACAACAACCAATAGAGTTAGTTAGTGCCCACCCACTTTTTCAGAGTCACCGGTTCCAGAAGTATTTTTCCCATTTATATGAAGAGATTTAAAAAAAAAAGTTGTTGCTAAAAAAGTTAAAAGCCATGAACCAAGCCAACCAGCTACCAGGAGAATTAACATTAGACTTTTACTTAAAGCAAAAAAGTAAATGAAAATTGGACAAAATGACAAAATTATAAGACTGTGTATTAACGGCTTTAGTCAGGGAATGGGGATGAGGGAATCCCATGAATGTCATTAATTGAATTAAAAACAATGTAAAAAAAAATAGTATAGTTTATACTGTACACAAATATTTACTGTACATGTTTTGAGAGTTTAGGGAGACAGACTCATCAGTTTTAGCGGCGATAAAGATCTCTTTTGGCATTCTTTGCTTGCTGTGAGTGAGTGGTGGAATTTTATGAACAGCATCATGGGTAATGTAGTTTTTCATTACGGATTCTGTTATAAAAACAAGTTGAATTAATGCAAACAAATGGATTCAACAAAAGAAACCTCAGAGCTCAGAACTGGTCTTTCTTTAAAGGTTTATCAGTTATAGTTAAAAATAAATTTCCATATAGAAAAAATTTCTTCTTCTGGAAGCTGACTGTTGAGTTCTATAATGTTTGCCATCACTGATGTTAAACCTGAAGTTATTTTCATGCACTGCATTGACAGATGTGAATGAGATTTCAGCTGTAACTGAATTATAATAAGATTATTGGTTAAAAAAAAAAAAACTGTTTGACAAAAAGATATCATAAGAGTGCAGAACACTTGAATATGTGAGAAGAAAGGAAGTCATACAGGTTTGGAATGATAGAGGGTGAGTAAATATTTGAATATAAACATAATATTACTTACTTATTCATATAATTTTGACTTTTACGAAACTTAATACTTTTAAACTTTTTTCCTCAAAATCTTTTTTTGGCATTAATACGCTGCTGTAAAAGGAAGAGTAATGCTGACTGTCTCTTCTTAGCAACATCTCTACCTGCTGGTGACTAAGCTTTGACTTTAACTTATTTGTGGGTCTTTAGGGAGAACAGACAGACTTAGCATTCATTGTTTGCCATGCTAAATGCCTGAGAGGAGCCCAAGGCAGCTTAAAAGGTCAAAGGGCAAAACTTCTATCCCTAAACCAATCTGCTCCTCTGAGCAGTTTCCAAACATCCATTTATCATGTTCATCTCAAATGTATTAAAAGCAATAGCTGATCTGAAAATCTGACGTCTCTAGAGAAGCACAGAAAATTGTATATGAAAGCGTTGATGTTTGTTTGCAAGTCAGGATGATTTTGACCATTTGGATGCACCATGTGCCCCTCTATACACCTGTGACCTATGCTAAGCTTTGACCTCTGATTCAAAGAGCTGTTCCATAACAAAGAGTGTACAAGCCTCTCTTGATCTGTAGGTCAGTGTGCTACAGTTCAACCCGCCTGTACTTGCTATTGTCCCATTAAATGGCACAGTGATGTAACCCAGTGATTATTTTTCACACAAATCAAATTTACAGTAGAGGAAATGTCAACATACACTAGCGTTCAAAAGTTTGAGGTCGGTGAGATTTTTAAATGTTTTTGTAATACATCTCTTATGTTCACCAAAGCTGCATTTATTTGAAAATATACATTACAATAATATTGTGAAATATTTTTACATTTTATGATAATTGTTTGCTATTTGAATATATTTTAAAATGTAGTTCTGTGATGCAAAGCTGGATTTCATTCCTCCAGTCTTGGTAGGGCTTCATATGTGGTTTAAACTAAACTTTTTTTTCTTTCTTTCTTTTTTTTTTTTTGGTCATGTGTTTGTGTGTTGTGTCAGGTATCGCAGAAGTAAAACTGCTTAAAAACATTGCATATGCCCGTTTTTTTTTTTTTTGCTGTTCAGATTTGGATACTGCCCTAATGAAAAACATCATGGTGAATCAATGCTAGAGCCTCATGCACAGTGAACCTGTGCAAATGTATTCTTATTATGATAACCAGTGTGGACACATTAGCAAAAACAACTGCAGTCTGCACAAAAAAACAAAAAAAAATCGATCTGGACACATAAAACTTATAGTTTGAATAGTCAGATTTAAGAAAAGAAAATCAGTCAGATTTTCCCAAAATCTGCCACACTTTCTTGTGTCACTTAATTAATTAACCTAGAAGCATTTTTCTTCTGTGAATTCTCAGTGCCAAAGATTTGTTTAACTGTGTCCAGCATGAGTCACATCTGTGTGCTGTGCTAAGCCTTGACCTCTGCCTTTTAAGTAGCTAAATGAGAGGTTTAAGACCGGATTCTATATTGTGGAACAAAGAGCCTTATTAAGGTTTAAAGGATCCCTCATGATTAGTTATGTGCATCACTACGTGAAAAAGTCAGGTCTAGTTCTCTGCATGCATTAAATTGATCAGAAGTGACCATAAAGACCTAAAATGTAACAGAAGATTTCTAATAAATTTCTAATAAACGCTGTTCTTTTGAACTTTCTATTGATCAAATAATTCAGTTTTTATTTATTCAACACAAAAATGTTTTAAACATTGATAATTATAAGAAATGTGTCTTGATCAATAAATCAGTATATCAGAATGATTTCTAAAGATCATGTGACTGATGACTGGAATAATGATGCTGAAAATTCAGCTTTGCATCTCGGGAATAAATTAAATGAATAAAACAATTCTTTTAAAAACAATAGAAATCTTACTGAACCCAAACTTTTGAACAGTAGTGTGTATCACCCTAAAGTAGTTTTGTTGACGTTGATCAGCTCACTATATTATCCTGGAAATTACACGGCTGTTTAGCAAATAACTTGACCCGATCTACACCTAAGAGAGCCCAGGCGCTTCCCACCAGGCAACATTTCTGTCAAACACACTCATTTACACTCTGGTTTCATCATGGTATTGTGTCAAAGACAGAGGCCTCATGTTGTGGTCAAATCTTTCATATGACACTAGAACTCTTTGCCTTTTCCTCATGGCTTCTGTTATCCTGCTGAGCTGAAAGAGAGGTTTATACTCTGCCTGTCACATCAGTGTGAAGCCATCTTCACCAAGAGTCTCCCATGATACCCCTGGATAAGAGTAAACCGCAGGGGGGCACTGGAAGCTGAAGGTGTTTTAAGTCAGGTTGAAAGACAAAGTTGCAACATGAGCAGTTGACATGAGTAATTTCACTGTCCTCAATAAATAAGGCTTTTATATTTTCATTATTCAGATAGACTGCAGTTTTGTCCATAATAATAATTTATGTATTTTTAATTATGATTTATACTACTGTTCGAAAATTTGGGATTGGTAAGATTTTTGTAAATGCTTACTTATGCTTACAAATGCTGCCTTTTGACTTTAGCAAACAAATACATTCAAATCTGTATAAAATATTACAACTAAATGTGCATCAGTCATTCCACATCAGACTTCAGAAATCATTCTAATATGATGATTTCTGCTCAAGAAACATTTATTTTTATTATCAAACAATACTTTTTATTGTCTTATTATTAATATTATTTTGTGGGAACAAAGATACTTTTTTCAGGATTCTTTGATAAATAAAAAGTTCAAAAGAGCAGCATTTTTTCGAAAGTCTTTACTGTCACTTCAACTTAATGCATCTTTTCTTACTAGTAAGTATTCATTTCTTTAAAAGAAAAATCTTAATGACCCAAAAGTTTTAAAAGGTTGTGTGTTAGTGTATAGAAACATCAAATAAACTTTTTGAAAATAGATAAATTCATGGATTTTTCATGGATAACAGACAAATAAATAAATTTAAAAAAAAAGACTTGAAGCCTTAACAAGAATCTCAATGTTCTTGTTTCTACAGGAATTTGTAAGCATGTCCAGAAAACTCCTGGATGACCATGAGCTCCAAGAAAGACTGGTGAGAAATGGAAAGAATTACATTACAACTTGCCACAACCCGATGAAGGAGAGAATATCCTATCAGAAACTGGTGGAGACTCTTCACTGACAGTATGATGGGACTAACATTTGTCTCAGGTCTTTAAGAACTTTTAAAAGGTGAGAGCTTTGTGCTCTTTCTAGAGCTTTTGACTCTGCATTGCATATTTCAGATGGATATGCAAGCCTCTCCCATGACTGCCAAGATAATAGTGGCCATTTGTCTAGGATAAAGTGAAAATAAAGGGAAATATATATTTATAGGACATTGACTTCCTTTGTTTCACCAGGTATGAAAGGGACATACATTTTACTGTACATTTAGTGAGTGTTTAAATTACAATTTATCAGGTCTTGGAACAAGGACAGGTGACCGATCTGGGTTTTATTTTTTTTTATTTTTTTTTTTGAGGGGTAGTTATTTGTCTAGAAGCATGTACCTGACATTCATTCGATACTGCAAATGGCCAAGCTCTTGATATGTGCACAGACAGCTACGTTTGCAAGTGTTGGGTGTTCTACCTTTGTTATGTTGCTTGTTTGTAGTGAAGATTGGGTATAAAAGTGCCAGTGTTACCACAGAGGTTGTGAGTTTTCTGGGTTAAAGAATTACTTTGCTAGCAAGAACGATTCCAACCTTTAGGAGGATCTCAGCTTGAACTGAACAGACAGCTTGTATTCATGTGTGCATGTGATAGGACATGACAGGCAAGACATATGATTAACTAAAAATGTCTTAAATGTACTATATTTGATTTTACTCAACAAATGTAAGGTATGAGGTGGGAAATGCACTAAAATAGATGCCGGATCCAGTTTCAGAGGTGCTACATTTAGCTTGTTTGGTACAAATTACACCCTGCTTTTAATGTAGTAAAATTTAGAGTTTTTAACATTTTAAACCGTATCAAGGCCAAGATTTACAGGCTTAATAAACTCCAAAGACAATTCTCTATTTTTCATAAGCTGATTCAGCTGCAAACTGGTTTTTCTCTTAAGCCCAGATGAAGAACAATGATGCTCTCTGTACAATAAATGAAACACAAGATTGTTTTTAAAGGACACATTTATTCTTTTGAGGAATTTTAATTTATTCATGAAAGTTACTTTGTTCCGGGATTAAGGATGGTGTTTAGAGGTTTTGCTAAACATATTATAAAATATTTATTCTATTTGTAACTAAGACTATATGTCTCAAATCTTAAACCATGACTTTCTATGATTGTATTCTACATTTATTTTAATTTCATGGCAGAATAAAATATACTGTAAGCACTTGTATACAAACTTCTGTTGAATTTCAGTTCATCTATAGAGGTACAGTAACGTATATACAGTAGTGGTGTTCTGAACTCGTTGACATTTTTGGCCTGTGTGTGGTCTCAGCCAAATGTAACAATGTATTGTTACATTGTGAGAAAATTGGCCATCTCCAACTTTGCGGTTATGTGGAGTTTTGTATGGGTAAGTGCCACTCATTTTCTTCAGAAAGTGTAAAAAGTGTAGTTACCTCAAATGTTTTACCAATATGAAAACCTGGGACATGTCAACAGTGCTTTATATTTGAGTATTGAAAGATAACAGATTACAAAAGATAAAAAACTCCATTTATTTACAATTTTTTTTTATTTCTTATCATAGCACAAAGCACTGAACGTGGCTTAATCATGTGGCTTTTAAATGGAAAATGAAACACTGAATGCACGTATAAATGCAGGGTGGCAAAATATCTTCAAAGTGAACTTTTATCTGTACAATAATCACATGCACTTTTGTATAAAAAAAATGGAAGGATGCAGAGTAACAGTCAGACAGAAGTGTAATGAAGCATTATCTCAGAGTTTGGCTCTAGAGCAAGAATGACAATTTGTTCTCTTAATTCTTTAAATTCCCCAATACAAAACTCATTAAGAAAGACAAAAAATGAGCTTAGCTGATAACCTCGAGTTATTTTTTTTGGGGGTGGGGGGTACTTTTGTACTTGTAATAATCCTCAAAAATAGCAAGATTGTGTTCTGTCCTTTTTATCATGAATAGTAATCAAGGCTGAATCAATCTTTCACAAAGTCTAGTCACAAAGAAAATGTCACACCTGTCACACTTTATGAAAGCAATGAAACTGTACTGATCATCTTGACCATAATCATGTGTAGCACAGACCAACAATACGACTTTTCCAAAGAAAGAAGGCATTCAGGTGACCATAGTTGGAGCTAAACTCTGCAGGACAGTGGACCAGAGTTGCCCAGCCCTGGTATAAAGATATACATCATGGGTGCATAAATCAGGCTGCATGTGAGCCAACAGTCAAAGCTGTTACAAAGACTCAGCAGCTGGCACCTCGGGTGTCATACAACTGTCCTCCTTTCCCACCCAGTTAATTCCATGTCCATTCTCTTGTGGTAATATCTTGGGAGGAGTTTGCCGATCCAAGGATGTGAAGGTGGTGAACTGGACCCTTTTCCTCTTACTAGTGGGTGAGTGTAGGGATTCACTTCGGACTGGTTTTACTGTAGGGGATCCTATACACGAAACATTAGAGTCGTTTGATACAGAAGACACCTGGCAAGAGGTCCTTCGGGTGAGAGTACCACAAGGCTCTGTATTGGGTCCTATGTCGATCACGGCTGTATTATGAGCGTCCTGCTGTAACGGGCTTCCAGTGACGTTCATAACCAGCTCAGCATCTGTTCCCAGCCATACCCAATCATGCCGATGACCAGTCTGCTCAGAAACTTGACCAGGCGTCTGCTTGTGCCTAAATTTAACCAAGTATGATACACAATTTACCATAAATACTATGATAGCCAAGCAGAAGACTCCAAGTAATGCATACATCCCGATCTCCAGGTCTGTGAGTGGACGGTTTGATAGTGGTCCCTCAATGTCATCATCACTGTTGTCATCATCATCATTGTCATTTTTTGGCTCCTGATTGGGGATTTCCACTTGGGGAGGGTAATTATTGTAGTTCACTAAGTTCCCAGAAGCTTTCCCAGTGCTTAACATTGAACCATCAGGAACCTCATTGCCACTCCATGAAATTCCTGTGCGACCATCGTTGCCAGCTTTTCCTGTACTAAAATAATTTCCAACATTCCCAGGTTTACTGACTCCATCTGAGGCATCGTTAGCCCGTCCCATTCCCAAATCATTTGCAATGCTGCCAACAGTTGAGTCTTGCGCTGTCGACTTGACTGTGGTGGTGATCTTCAAGGCACTTTCCTCACGCTCAGACTCTGAATTCCTGTTTGAAACCTGTTCTGGTTGCTGCAGTTTCTTTTCAGAGTCTGCCTCCTCTCCTTCATCACCACGCTTACTGCTGTTGTCTTTCCCAGTGACACCAGCAAATAGTCCTGTGCTGTTTCCCGTGTCATTATTGTTGGTGCTGCTATTGTCAGGACGTTTGCCGTTTGTCTGGAACTTTACTGTTAAGCTCCCAGTGCCTACAGCTAAAATGCTTTTGCGCTTGGATTTCTGACAGACCTCACAAATGGTCATCTCGGCTCTCACCAGAGTTCCTTGGCCTTCACCTTCTGCCACTATAGTCAAAGGTGAGTCCTGCACAGAGATCACACCCTCATCCAGTGATGTCACAGCCAGGCGATAGTGAGTAGGATCATAAATGTCCAGTGGGGTGAGGGAGCCATCACTAAATTGTAGCCAGGAGCTCAACACTGCCTCCTGCAATAAGAATAAAATTTAATTTGGGCATGTTCTGTATGGTGTCTTGAACATTTAAAGTAACAAGGACACTGTAAATGTTACTATATTTTTATTTATATAATTTTTTATATGGTACCAAAATTGGTATAGAGTGAACTATTAAATTGTACTAGAATTTGGTACCAACTACAGACTGAAAGGTTGGTATCGTGACAACACACACACACACACACACACACAACTACTTACTAGTTGTTTTATATTTATATTGTGTACACACAGTATATATATATACTATATTAATTAAATAAAACAGTCTTTAAAATACCTTCTTTTATGTTTCACAAAATAATGAATTAAGTTAACTGACAGCCCTAATATATATGTATGTATATATGTATATATATAAAATCTAAAATATTTATGCACAGTATAAATTTATTTTGTACAAGACTGCTAATCTTTGCAAATTGTCTTTCCTAATAATGTGCTAGTTAGCGATTTTCACGAATGCGGCTAAAGTTTAAAGTCTCTCAGAGAGTGGCTTGGAAGAGAGGGGCGGTGTAAGCAGAGCTCATTTGCATTTAAAGAGACATGCATAAAAAAATGGCTTGCTGTAAACGCAGCTGTTTTTGACAGGGTAAAAAGGGTGTTGTTTCACATTACCATTGAGACATTTTAACCAAAGTATGTTATAGACTTTTCATTAAGACCTTAAAGAATCATCAAACTGTGGAAAATGGGCATCCGATGACCCCTTTAATAGCTAAATTAGCAATCCTTTTACTTTCAACCTGTTACTAATTCTTTATTCTAAAATGTAAATATAACAAATTTATCAGTTTAAATTTATTAAATATTAATTGTTTGAAAGTTGTAGACAAATCAGTGTTTTAGACATTAATAGGTGCCCCAAATTTTGGTTAGTATTAAAGAAAGTGCTGTTAAATTACTTGTTTAGGATTGCTGAGCACTTCCTGTGTGGTTGCCGTGGCGCTGATGACTCTGTTACTTCCTGTGCTGAGCTGCAGGCTGAGTGTGAGACCACTGACCAACTGCAGGCCCAGTTCAGTGATGGTCACTCGATCATCCACAACCCTCACCGTCTTCTCCGCCAGGATGGAGTCTGACAGCGGGGAAAGGACCTACACAAAGGGAGACACCTGGTTACCAAGGCCTGCATGAGATCAATACTGATTTATGTGTGGCCTGGTCCATTACTCTTGTCGTATGTAAGCCAAACTCAACAGATTCAATTTTACCTTTATAGAGGTAGTGCCCACATCTTGTCCTGACAGAATCCTGCCTGCCTGCAGACGGGCAATATTAGTGTCCTCCACCTTCAGGAAGTACCGCACCAACCTGGTCACATCCACCTGCCAGTCAGAGCCCAGGAAGAAGGCCTGTGGCTCCCGAGGGTCTGACTGCTCTGCCACAAAATGTGTGAGGACTCGGACCAGAGCATGCTGGAACTGCAGCATACAACCCCGGCCCTTACGCTCTTCCTCACTGCTCCAGCCTGGTTTGCTGTCAGGGACATACAGATGTTACTGACAACCCACTTATAGTCATGTAACTCCATCTGTCACTTTTCATGGTCTTCATAACAGCTTAGATAAGGCCTCATTTGGAAATGCACCCACATGCACAAATTTACATAATTCAAATAATATTAAAAATGCCTTCAGGTACGTTCAAAACAGTCATGAGCGCACATGAGACAATGATTGGATCAAACTGTGAATTAATGAGGGGCTGTTTCTGCTTCATTTAATCCATTATGCAACAGTATTTAAACTACTCATAACCTTACACAATCTTATTCACAATTTTTCCACAATTCATAATCTACCTGACCCTGTCTGAAAGTGGATTTAGAATTTAAAAGCATTTTCTGGTTATAATGTTCCAACTCTTACTATTGGATTGTGTTAGTGCTATTTTTTATCTTTTCAGAGATCTTTACAATCATTCAATGCAATCATTTTTATATTACATAACTACAT
The DNA here is from genome assembly GCA_024542945.1 of allo-octoploid hybrid of Carassius auratus x Cyprinus carpio. NCBI lineage: Eukaryota > Metazoa > Chordata > Actinopteri > Cypriniformes > allo-octoploid hybrid of Carassius auratus x Cyprinus carpio. Next base: position 18,331,313 of record CM045018.1, read on the forward strand.
ATATATAATAAGTTTACATTTAGATTTTTTTTCTTTGGCATTTTAATTAAGTTTGTTTTATTTCCTGTGTCCCTTTTGAAATTTAATGAGCCCCCCTGTTTGAGAACAACTGTTCTAAGCATTGCCACAGTAAAAAGCAACAGTAAGTAAATAAAAAAGTGCAAAGATATTAGCATAACAAAAACAATGTTCAGGATACTTAAATGCATTGTAAGCTGATTACATTTATACAGAAATATTCTTTTATTTGTTATTCAGAACAAATGCTAATCACAATATAGGTGTTAACTAGAAATTGTGCATTTGAATGCGGTCATTGTGTGTTTGTACCTTTTGGTGGACATGATGGGGATCCTCCAGCTCTTGATCTGACTCAGCTCTGTATCAGACACATCTATATCCAGCGGCAGACGAGGAAACCACACATTCATCTCCAGCTGAGCACTCAGGTAGCTGTAGGTAAAGTTCACCAGCATCCGCAGTCGCCCTTGGCTTTCTTTTCCATTCACATAGACAAAGTTGCATCTGTCAGACACCTGAGGGCATCCAAAAATGATGTTTTATGTTATTTATAACTCTGAACAAACAGGTTGTTCACACTGTAGTTTTCATTTTCTGCTGGATTGGAACAGACTTGTGTAAGAGGATTTATTGGTGCTTAGTCCCAGTAAAAACATGACTTTTGAGATCAAGTATAATTTAGGTTCAGATCAGCATTTACAGATTTTATTTTTAAACTGCTTGAGATTGCTTTAGTTATTTCCTTTATTAATGAACTCAACTTTATAAACATTTTCAGCAAAATGAAGCAGTTGTTGATCCTTATGCTGCATTTTTAATGTAACCTTTACACGTTTACTGTCACAGAGTCTCAAAGTCACTGAACAGTTCAGCATGGGCTTACCAAATGCATGCCACCACATGATTAAATCAACTGTATCATTTACGATGCAATTAAATTTTAACAAGATTTAGGATGGCTCACAGGGGCGACTTTGAACAACATCCTGGTGTGGAAAAGCCAGAGGTTAGAGAATATGTACTGTATTTAAAGGATAATGTGTACAGTATATTTTATGTGTCGCTATGGCTTGAGTTGATTGGCATTTTTACACATGCACAGCTATAAACACAAGGACTATTTACATATACAGGGTTTAATGGATAGCAAATTACACGTTTATGGATGCATAAGATGTCAGAATCCATAATACAGTATTTATGGGTTTTATCCTATTAGTCGACAGACATGGATCTAACGCTGCAGATTTTCACAGAATATGACATTAACATTTCATAATGCACTGACAGCACAAGCACCTCTGAGGCTCTATACGTGCTATGTGTCCCAAAATGACAGCAGCAAGAAGCAGTAGCAGGGAAACGAAGTAGCTTGCAGAACATCAAATCTACCAAGGTAAAAAATGTATTGTTTTTTCTGGTACAGTAGTTGCATAAGTTGCCCAGAGGGATGAATACATGCAAGGATGGCTAGATGGATTGACAAATTAGAAGAGAAAAGGAAACAATTTAAATCAACCTTATGCATTACACCCACTTCTGGAATACTTGATTCTGATTGGTCAATTGTGGGTATTCTGTTAAAAAAGTCCAGACAGTGTTTTTTTCTATCACATAATTGGTGCATTTCCCAAAAGCATAGTTAGCCAATTATGTTTGCAAGTTCTGTTGTTACCAACATAGTTCAATGATTCAGTGTTTCCCGAAAGCATAGTTCCAAAAACATTTGCAAACAGCATTGCAAAGTTGTTTACTTGAAACTAACTTTCAACTTGTGGAACAAGCATAGTCTCTTTTGAGAATGGCATGATTTAAATCCATCATGCTCTTGAGCACAATAAGCATCCCAGAGTAGATTTCTCTCACCAGTGAGGTAAAAACTTTGTGTGGATCTGCAGTGGAGTGATTATAAAACACTTTGAGCGAGAGATATCCCTCCGCTCCGCTTGTATAGGCTGTTCTATCTTTGTGCTGCTTGGTAACATGCAGAGCTTTATTTTTTTATATATATTTTTTTTTCTGGAGCTATTTAGATTGGTAGATGATAAATATATTAACTAACCAGTCTTGACATTAATTGAAGCAATATTAAATGTTGTTCCAAACCATATGCTGTTATTTACATGAAAACTCCCAAAAGCATAACTATGTACTAAAACACAACAATAAAAAGTTTTTGAAGAATCTGTACACAGCTGTTGTCCTTACAACAATTCATACTGTCACTATCAACTCCAAAAGGATAAAAAAAAAAAAAAAACACCACAAAAATGAAAAGAAAATAGCCCATATACAATCTGTGTGACAAAGTCTTCTGAAGCAAAAATAACCACACTGGTTTGGAAAAACATGAGTACGAGTATATTATGGGAGAATTTTCATTTTGGGGGAAATTATTCCAAACATGAGTCTCATCATATTTCTTGCTCATGTATAATCTATTAATCTTAAATTTGGATATTTTTTTTTTACTGAGAACATCAAAGTAAATGCATTTCTGTGTAATTCTAAGAAATGAGGCCAGAAAGTGATGTTGTCCTTGAATGAGACAGGACTGAAGTTCTTTTAAGACTCTGATTTTAGCTGTAGTCACAGTATGGCGCTGAGCTGTCCTTTCAGATTACCTCCTCAGCAAAGAGGATACAGGCCTCCTGAGTGAGTCCTAATGACTTCCAGAGGACTGTCCCAAGAGCACAGGCTCTCAGAGCGGCAGAGGTTGCATACACAAGAAAAGACTTTTGAGATGTTCTTCTGAGACCTTTTGTCTCTGTCTGACAATGACATGCATTCACAGACACTCCATCTTAAACATCTATCCATCTTTCGTCTTCGAGTTTATGACAAATATGAAATAAAAAAGTGCCAAAATATTTTGAAATGTAATCTTTGTTATTTTATGTAGTTTTGAAAAAAGAAAAAAACTCTAAAAATGTCATGTGATGTGTACAGATTGTAGTAATTACATTCAAAACATTTTTAAAATATACTTTTCAAGGTAAAACCTTTTTGTTGTAAATATCATGAATTATAAAATCATAAAACATCATGTCACACAACATGATCTGAACTAATCTTGTCACAAAAAGTCAAATTTTCTGATATTTTAAGGTACTTTCTGACCTTGACACATCGTCATGAAGGTCTGTACAAAATATTTCTTAATTAGCAGTGAAGAAACTGTTAAAATAATTTATTAATATATTAAATAATAATAATAACTCTTCAATATTTTTTTTTTTTTCAATAATTATTTAAATCAGGCTTTTTTTCTTCCTTGTGTTAGCAGAATGTATAATTTTTAACTTAATGCCCTTAAAAGATATTAAAAACATGCTCATTACAGGATTCAAGTCGTTCTATGAATTGGATTATTAATGTCTTTTTGAATTAATTAACAGATTGGACAGAAAATTAACATCATGTTATTGACCCATTTTTGTCTCACATGTGCACAGAGATTGGGAGTTTGATATTAGCTTGATATGATTTTGCAGCTGCTGTATCCATGCTGAGATACAAGAGTAAAAACAGTATAATGACTGTACCTTAAGAACATCTTCATTTGTGGAGCTGCAGTCAGCAAATTCAGAGACATCCGTTACAGAACCATCCTGTTCCACAGCAATGGTTCGTACTCCCACCGTAACCCTCTTACCAGTCAGCACGGCAGTGTTCAACAGCTCTGTGTCCTACACAGGGGACGGGGATCAAAGTTAAATTTTGGGTCTTAATACTGAGCTAAGCTTAAACTTTAGCACTCCTACGAATGGAGGTCAGAGATATGACATGTTATGATAACACTATGCAATCTAGTGATGAAGTTAATGTCATAATATCAGTGCACTTTTTACACCATTTAAAAGCGGGACACAAAGCGGATTTTAGGTTGGAATGGAGTGTGTCAATCTATTTAGATAATCTGGGCCAGAGATGCACTACTCAGACTGATACAATTTTATGTAATCAAAGTCATTTTAATGAGAACAAGTGTAAAGCAAAAACGGATTATTTTACGTGACAAAACCCTATTTCCCAATATTGTCTCCAGTGAATGGGAAGCACCAGCTTAGTGGGATAAACCTCTGACAGATGCAAAACACCAGCTCACATAAATGAAACAGGTTTTCAGGAAACAAACATCACTTAATAGTTTCACTTAATAATTCAAAGGTTCAAGTCTTGGGCTGGCAGGAATTATAGGTGGGGGGAGTGAATGTACAGCACTCTTTCCACCCTCAATACCACGACTGAGGTGCCCTTGAGCAAGGCACCAAACCCCCATCTGCTCCCCGGGCACCAGTGTGTTCACTGCTGTGTGTGCACTTTGGATGGGTTAAATGCTGAGCACAAATTCCGAGTATGGGTCACCATACTTGGCTGCATGTCACGTCACTTTTAATTTAACTTTATGTAATGCATTAAAAATATGCCTAAGCTATATCAATATTGTTTTGCTAAAAATGGGAAAAGGAATTTTCCATTACCATTAGGCTGATCAAACAGCACTATTTTGTTCATGAATAAAAATAGTTAGATTAATCTCTTATCCAGTATAATGCTCTCTGAAATAAGAAAATCCCTTGCCCTGTAAAACCGATCTAAAAGCAGCCAGCAAGCTGCAAATCATGGATTTCCCACACTGTCACTGGGGACCGGTAACACTTTAGTTTAGGGACCAATTCTCATTATTACCTAGTTGCTTATTAGCATGCATATTACTAGCATATTGGCTGATTATCAGGGTCACCAGGTTTTCACAACAAAACCCACCAAATTGCTACTCAAAACTAGCCCAATGGCATTTCGACGGGGCTCCCCCAGAAAAAATAGTGTTCTGGGGGGGTAAAATACCTGTTTTTTGACGGGGTTCCCCTGGTAAAATTTGCATTCCAGTGGCTTAATATCACATTAATGGGGAAGCATCAACCTGTGTACATGAAAAACAACCCACGGCAACACTGTTAAAGTAGCCCAAATCCACGGAAAAACCATGGACCTGGCAACACTGCTGTTTATTAGTATTTAAAAAGCACATACAGTATTAATGCTTTATTCTGCATGACCATACTTAAGGTCCCTTAATCCTACTCCATACCTACAGTGAACTTAACAACTACCTCACTAACTATTAATAAGCAGCAGATTAGGGGTTTACTGAAAAAAAAAAAACTCATAGTTAATAGTTAGTAAATAGTGAGAATTGGTCCCCAAACTAAAGTGTGACCAACATTTCTTATGCTTAAGTTTAATTTTTTGTATATCTCTTATAAGTAAAAAAAGTAGACTGAAAGTATGCTCTCCTAAAGAAGTACTGGCAAACATATCAGAGCTTTTTGGCCATTTTCTGTCCTGTGCTGTTTTCAGATTTCTGGGACAGTGTCCAGCTGTATATTAGAGTTGCTACAGAAAATCTGATTGATTATGCCTAAATCTGCTCATGTTTGGACACAATCCAAAGGTCAACATGATTGGTCTTGCAGATGAAGCTTGTCGCATTTACAAGTTGTGTGTTAGTGCCGAGCCCTTGGTACCCTGCTGGATCAATTCTGTCTTTCAAAATGCCAGTGAATAAGTCATGAAGATGCTTTACAATCTCAGACAGAAACTTAAGATAGAGATTTATTTTTGTTACTATCTTTAATGAATAACCTTAACCTACCACAACTAGAGGAGCCAGGCCTACAAAGTCTCTCTGAGTGGTGTAGATCCTCATGGTGCCTTCAGACGCCCCCATCATTTTGACTTCATCAGGAAGCGTCAACTCCCACTTAATCACCTGAATCTCTGATTGACTGCTGACATCCTCCACTTCAAAATCCATCTGGAGAACTGCTTGGAGTTTACTTAACCTGAAAGATAATGAGCCATTAAACACTTTACGCTATATATTGTAAACCCTTCTGTGATCAAACTGTCAGACTGCTGCAAGTTGCACTGTTTGATTCTAAATAATCAAGTGCAACTATTGACTTTGTCAATAATTCTACATTAATCATACCGTTGATGCCAATCACACAATTTTACTTGCATAATGTGACATATTTCCTAGGGAAAATAAGTAGGGCAGAAGGTGATTTCATGTTGACTTTAAAAGAAACATAGCTTGCGGTATCAACCTTTCAGCAATCAGCAAACCATATAATTTTAACCTCTTGGTAGTGCAATCCTGTCCACGTGCAGCATAATGCATTCGATAGAACATGGGATCACCCATAATCTGATGCATCTGTCTCATATTTTAGCTTTAAAATGCACAGCTTTCAAGGATGAACCAAAGAGTTCAGATGGCTATTTTGTGTCGATGGCATATTTGTATATAAATGCATGCATGGATATATTTGTACAGCCAAAAAGACAATTACAAAAAAAAAAAAAAAAACTGGGATTGTCATAGAAATTATTTTGAAAAAGTAGTGACGTAAGCTAGTGATCCTGTGTTCCATAGGAGGACCATGCTTTATCACATACTGTACGAAACAAAAATAAAAGCATGCAACGGGTACATTGGGAATCAATTAATGAATGACACCCAACATTATTCCACAAACTATTGTAAAAATGTCTTAATGTCATACAAACAGAATTATCCATTACTATTCTTATGACTGATTAAATATGAAATGTTTAAATCACAGGATATTTTAATATATATCCTACTTTACTGCCTGAATATGGATGTCTACCATAGGGTGTTTTTATTACACATCAAGTACTTATCAAAATTAAAAAAAGATTACTGACAGATACACCTCTTTGCCTCAGCAGCTATATTTGAAAATGATTTAGGTTATCCTTTATTCAGAAATCTCTTTCACCTCCGTTAAACTCTTCCAAGTGCTAACCGAGGGGGGAAAATCCCAGATATTGTGTTAACATAAGGTGACTGCTGAGTGGCGCTTGAGCATGTTATGGGTTAGTTCTAAGTGATGATTTGTTTTAAGAGTTGAATTAGACACCACAAATTTAATTTCTGAAAATATTTAGTTCAACCAACAATCCTAATCCTTGTCACTGAGGGAGGAACATCCAAAATGAGAACAATGCGACATTCTCTCAAAAAGTCGTAGATACTTAAAGAGCAGGTCATATGGTTTTTTAAAGTGTCCTAATATTGTGTTGGAGTCCCCTATAACAGGTTTAAATGCATCTAAGGTCAGAAAACACTGTAATTTTCCCAGAATATACATTAATAAATAGAGTCATTTGTCCATGATTACGAAAAGGTTCGTTCGATTCAGTTCTGAGCGAAATGTCTGTAAACCCCTCCCTAGGCTCTCGTAACCAGACCTTCAGACTGACAGGTGAAGGTCTGGAATCCACGACAGCTTTCATTGGTCAAGGCCCGCCCATGAGGCCATTTGACTGACATGTCAAACAACCAATCACAGTTTGTTTCGCTTAGCAGTTCGAGGCGTGGAAATTTCGCCACAATAACAGACCGGAGTGTAAAACTCTCGGACATATTTTAAGGATTCTATGCCATGAACTTTAAATATTTCACATACTTTTGAAACTCATTCTCACAGTTGTAAACACAACGGCTTTATTTTACACCCCAGAACACGTTTTTTAAAGGGGGACCACCCTCGAAACACAACTGGGCTAGTTTTGAGTAGCAATTGGGTGGGTTTTGTTGTGATAACCCTACAACCCTAGCATGTCAACGTTACATAAAACAATAATATAGTACTCCAATCAGTTCTTAAAATAATGACATAAAAACATTTTGTTTAACACTTATGCAAGCGAATCGTGCCCACAGCTAAAATTTAGCTGCTAAACTGTAAACACTTAACAAAACAATAATGGTGGATACGTTAGCCGAGCGCTAACGTGACTACCTGATGAAACAATACAGTTTGAAAACCAAAATATGTCTACTGTAATGTCTGAAGAACGTCAGAAAAAAAAACTATTTCAGTAAAACAGTAATATCGTGCTTTACCTATAAACCTAAAGTTGCACTAGGTTAACATCACATATTAGCACACACACAAAAAAAAAAACACCTAGATATTTTGAGCACTCAATTAACGTATATAACGTATCATAACGTATCATAACGTATCAATCGTACTTACAGGTTGTGGTTCGGAGACGCTTGTTGGTCCAAATAAAGAAGATTAGAAGCCAACGAAGATAAAAGGCAAGATTAGAGAAGCAGTTCTCTGTAAAATGACGAGCACAACAAAAGGTTTGAATTGTATTGCTGTGGTATCGTGGAACACAGCATCTTCCTGACACAGAGAGGTGGGCAGGTGGGGATTATAATGTGTTACCCAGTGATGTAGATCGGTAACAGGCAGAAGATCCGAAAATATAATGACTCGTTAAGGTGATTCTAAGTCGACTTTTCTTTTGAAAGACAATATCTTTATTTATCATGCACTTTTTCGATTAATAACTTTGCAGACTGTTTACATTAAAGGACAGCTACCTTACAAACTGCAAAAGAAAACCCATATGACCTGCTCTTTAAGACTGTTACTGACCGAGATCGATAACACTCCACTTACTTAGAAAAAAATTCTCTAAACCTTCTTAAAACAAGTTAAGGGTATTTAAGAAGCAATTGTAAAGAACATGTTTAGTTTTATGCCTAAAACAAGAAATAATTGACAAGCTTGATACAAGCTTATATTCTGCACTACTGTATGTTTTTAAAAGTTTTTGGGCAGGATGATATGACGATATATATATATATATATATATATATATATATATATATATATATATATATATATATAACATTGATATAAGTGATCACCCACATTTAGACCAACCAATTTTGTGTTTAAATAAAGCATTCACAGGAAAATTTGCTTTGTGTATTTCCCCGGCGTCACAATCAGCCACATATAAATGTCAGGAAACACAATTCCTGGCTGCATGTCAATATCCATGGACCACTGGACATTTGGTAAGTTGTAAGGAACACTATATTGAGTCCAACAACCTTTAGTTTAAACTGATAATTGTTTGTTTTACTCGTGTTTACGCAGTTTCCCCTAATAAATCAAATCATGCAGTAGGCTCTTTTGCCACTCAGTCCAACTAAGGGGGTGTGTTCCAGCAGGAAAGTGACATCAATGCATACCCCTATTCTGAGAAAAGGTAGTTTCTTAACTTAAAAGGATAGTTCACCCAAACATGAAATTGCATAATTTTCTCACCCTAAAATTTTTCCAAACGTACATGACTCTGTTTCTTCTGCAGAACATAAAAGAAGTTATTTTAAGAAACATTTCAGTTTTTTTTCTGTCAATACAATGGACATCTGTTTAGTTACCAATATTTTTTAAAATATCTTCTTTTATATTCTACAAAAGAAATCATACAGGTTTGGGATGAGGGTGAGAAAAATGTTTTTAGTGGAACTATCAATTTAACAGCTGTGTAGTAGCACCCGTACTGAGCTGTTTGAGGACACATTGAATCATTTACTTACTATTTGTTAAAAACTGTAAAGTTAAAATAAATTAACCTTCCTTCTAGTCCATAACGACCCTTTCATAGGTGACATAGAGTTGATTCAGCTCTTAGATTCATGTGTTTCTTCTTTATAATTTCCAGTGAAATCAAAAAATTAAATGCAACTAAATCATGGCAAACACATGCCATTTAAATTTGTTTAAAATGCTGTCAGTCAAACAAGATTTTTACTCATGATTTAGTGACTTTGCTCTCAAGGCAAGAAATGCCACATCATCTCATGCTCAAATCAAAGGCTGAAATCCTAGAATTGTTTCTGACTACAACCATAAATAGTGAACAGAATTCAGGTTAAGCTTTCACTAATAGGATTCTGACACACACACACACACACACACACACAGACACACACGCACGCACACACACTGCGGTACAACCCTAACCTTTGTGCTCCCATCTAATGCATCCATAGTAAACCATGCACATACATGCAGAACTCAATAGCAAACATATATGTGCAGTTGTGTACTTATGTAGTGAGGTCAGTTAGCTAATCTTGGTGGATTTGTGGATCATTCACTTTAAAGTGAAAGCATAAATCCAAATAAAAACACTTTTAAACTATTAAACAGATAAGGACTAAAGCCCCATACACACTACAAGCGACAGGCAACAGCAAAGGGACACAATCCCATTCATTTCAATGGAGAGCTTGCGATTTCCGGCGATACGCCAGATTCCGTTGGCAACCGGGTGGAGCATGTCTAGCGACACTTCAAAGTTCAGAATCCTTCAACTTTATGCAAATGAAGAGTGACTTTCGGGAGCGACAGCCAATAGGAAAGAAGACCGTAGAGCTCATGTGATCGTTCTCCTCTTAGCTGTAGATAAACATACGCAATGGAAGAAAGTAGGCTCTTTTTCGCATTCATTTTTGTTTGTATGTACGAATTTAATTTAGATTTAGATTATATTTAGTCTTTTGCCTCCAAAATGTTTGTACTTAGCGGCAAGAAACCTGATTCGCTGTCAAGGCAACCAGTGTTGAGAACGCCCACTAGCAACCTCATCGCCAGCCCCTGGCAAAATGCAGCGACAAAAGTCACTGCTAGTGTGAACAGTGCTTAATCAACTAATTACTGGAATAATTACAGGAATACACTTTGGCCAATTTGCTTTAGAATGTGAAATCACTGTTTTCATGGACAATATTTCCTGACTGTCAATGTTTAATCAGAGTCACCAATTAGAGTTGGTTAATCACTACCTAATCATCTGATTAAAAGTAATTAATTCAGTTTTCCTTAACAGACACACTCACCTTTTCACATTTGCAGTTGACTTTCTCTGACAGATTACTCCAACACTCCCATCTGGGCCTGTGTCTAGGGTGATGTCCCATAGTAGTGTGTTGCTAGGTGTGGCTGTACGGAAGCACACACGCTTTTTTACCATGGCTCTGTTAAGAGTAAAAAATAAAAATGGAAGGAATATCTTGATTAGATTTGGCCTAGTATCACTTTTACAAAATTTGTGAATCATGAATTATGAATATGAATTTCAGAGTGTTTAATAGTAAAACAAACAAGTTATAATCACAACAGGTTTCACACTATATTATATACAGTATATTTATCTACTGGGTATACTGTGATAATCTGGTGTACCCCAAGGCTTGATTATGGGCCCTTTGTTATTTAACATTTATTTAATCATGTAATTAATCAATGTATCATCTCTTTCAGTGAACGTAAGTGACATACTTTAATTAGTTCTTGCATTTTCTGGAAATCAAATCCTTGTCTTGGCATAGCTAGCAACATGCTCTGCTGTTTGAGCTATAGTGACACCTGTCAGAAAATCTGAATGGTAAAATAATTTCAGAAGAGGTAGGTCTTTACATTTATCTGCTTTAAAGCACACAGAAACAGGTAATATCTTACACATTTAGATGGATGTCATATTGTTCTTTTGAAACTGTAATTATGCACATTCCAAGTATGTTTTTAATTGTGTCCTAATTGGAGAGCAATGCTTGTGTTTTTATACATAGCATATTTGCATGTGTGGGTGGATGTGTATGGCAGGGGGAGATGAGGCCAAGGGTGGTCAGTTCAAGGAGTGTAAAGCTGAGGCTGACAGTGTGGTTTCCAATACAGGGGCAAAGAAAAGGATGTTTGTCTCTGTTCCCTTACAGAGGACAGGAAATCAATGACATCCACATCAGACCCAGTTAGCCAAGCCTGGACGGGCATGACAACCCAGTCCCAGACCTACACAGTCACACACATGAGCACAACCCCCTCCCCATAATAACTTCATTTCATTGTTATAAACTGTCACACTGACCCCATATCACACTATAATCAGAATAATGTATCAATATAATTGATCTTACAACTGCAACATTATGTACCCACGGGGAAAGGAAAATTTGTCAGCTCAATAGTGTCAAAATCCTGTTTAGGTCAAGGGACTATTAGAGTTCTTGGAACAGAATCTAAAAGCTTCCTGAGAACAAATACAGCAAAAGAGAGTGGCATAAAGGATATCAATATAAGCATAATGATAAAAGATTGTTAAAAATATGACTGCTGCAAAATGTACCCGCTAAATCTTTTGTAATGTCAGAGCCATATTTGTGTTTTCATCTGTTATGAGTGTCTGTCATAAATATTGGGGTTATAAAACTTCATAGGCAAGATATTAGTCTCACAGGGGCTGTATTGTAAGACTCTAGCTGCCTGCTTGTTTGACTGCTTGGTAATCGGGTCAGATTTGTTAAAGGGCATTTGAACACACACATAATCATGTTTGCAAACATATAAGTAGGGATGCACCGGAATAAATTCTTGGCCGAAGCCGAACAAAATGAAACACTGGGCCGAAAACCGAACACGGTTTTTCACATTTTTCTCCCATGTGGGCCTATTTTGCCTTTTTTTTTTAACCATTGCATTAATTAAATTGCCAAAATGTCCTTTTTACTGTTTTGTCCTGTTTATCAAATAAAAAATCAATTACAAAACAATTTAAAAATATTTACTTTACACTGAACATTTGTTAACATTCTAGCAGACATTATACCAACAAATAACAATATAACTTAAAATTAATAAGTTAGTAAAGTAATATTTTACTTTTTACTTTTTATTTTTGAGCCTTGAATCAGTCGTGTTTTTTTACTGTACAAATAAAGGCAGCCTCGCTGAGCAGAAGAGAATTCTTTTAAAACATTAGAATATATTACAGATCCCAATTTGAACACTATGTGTGAATGTTATAATAAATGTATTAATAGAGCTGTTGTAGGGTAATTATTATTATCATTATTGTTTTACTTCTTTATTTTATTTTACAGAACAACAGTAAAATTACAATACTATCATTTATGAATGTCGATGGAGTTGTTGCTTTTTCTCTGCTTTTATTTTGGCAGAAACCCACAGGAAGATATTGGTGCTTCTTTTTGTTGACAACAGCATGCAGATTTATAAATGATTCTCATTACGAATTTGGGAAGATGTTTGTCGCACATTTCACATTTTCACATGCCTTTAAAAAATTCACAAAAATGTTACTGACCAACTGACGAGTAACAAGTTCAGAGCAGTTTTTCCTTGCGCTTTGGACTTTAAACCCTGGTACCGCGAGCTCGTGCAGCGAGCAGCATTCTGAAGTTTATTTACTAATTATTTGAGGTAATTTCGTGATTTCATTCATCATACAGTAACCTAACCACCAGCATCAGCCACCTGTTCTTCTCAACGGAGAGGTGATGCAGCACTAATCAGTCTCTCGCTGTCAGTGCTTCGTACTTGTAATGATTTCTGCTCTTTCTCTGATAGTTTTAAATACTTTCACACTGCCGACATGTTTGCTGCATTAGTGCGTGCCTCTATTTGATCGCATTAGTCATTGATCGGAACATATTATTCTGCCTTTTCTGCCTTTTTTAATATTATTATTATTTTGCCGAATATTCGGTGCATCCCTACATATAAGCACAGGGAAGATTATATTATGTTGATTTTATTAATGAAAACAGTAAGATTTGTGTATTTTCTGCATGTAATACAGGGTTATGGTTATGTTGGGTTTGTTTAAAAAATATGATCTTTGTGTTCAAGATTGTCTGTGTGTGTGTGTATGTGTGTGTGTGTGTGTATTTTGTGTAAGACCATCTGTACTCTGTTCTTGTAATATGTAATCACTGTCTTGAGTGAAGGGCTCATGGGAGCTTTAATCTGGGCATTGATAGAGAAGATTCAGACGTAAAACCAGATTTTACCCTCACTTTCTTTAACGAACATTTTTAATCTCTCACAATATCTTTTTTTTGGGTCATCTTTTCTTTGCAAGTTCCTGACTGTGCATTTTCACTCCTAGTACCAGATGCATCAACTGAAGCAAGAAGGTTTCAAATGCAACATATTTCATAATGTTTTAATAATACTATAACTTTTGATTAGAATCGTGTCATTATAAACTAACATCTAATTCCTTTTTTGAAACACTACATGCTTGCATTATATTTATGTGTTTGTGCAATAAAATATCTCTGTAAACAGTAAAGTGACAGTAACAGTACAGTGACAATTATAATGTTACAAAAAATATATATTTCAAATAAATGCTGTTCTTGTGAACTTTCTGTTCATCAAAGAATCCTGAAAAAAATGTTTTTAACATTTTTAACATTGATAATAAGAACTATTATTAATAATTAAGCAGTAAATCAGCATATTAGAATGATTTCTAAAAGAATCATGTGACCCTGAAGACTGGTAATGGTTACTCAAAATTCAGCGTTGCCATTATAGGAATAAATTACATTTTGAAATATTCATAGAAAACTATTATTAGTTATTTTAAATTGTAATAATATTTCACAATATTTCTATTTTTACTTTATTTTTAAACAAATAATTCAGACTTTGTGAGCGGCTACAACTGTTGCCCCTAAAAAATTGATGCAAGATGCCCCTTCACAGTATGTTAAGTCCACACTTATCCCTCTCTGACAATCCAGAAATATCTGTTCAAGATCGACATTTAACACACCAAACCAAATCAATCCATTTGACCTATGGAGACCAAACATCTTGTGAAACATCCATCCCAAATCACCTTGTGTCACTGTTGAGAACCTCACAGTATTTTGGTAGAGGGTATAATAGAGCAAGCTAGACGTGCTATCACGAGTCCATTTGTGAGTCCTTTTTCAATTATCCATCAAACATCCATGACATTTCAGATAATGAATGTAGGCTTTGAAATGTCATGCACATACTCAAACACATACAGGAAATGCCAGAGAATCATATTGAGAATACTGAATGACCAAGTAGTGGAGAAAACACACAGATCCTGAATTAACACTCACAAAGTGCCAAATGTAAAGAACAATGGGATAAACAAAATGCCATTGGCTAATTCTGAGGAAATGCCATTTGTTGTACATTTATATTTGCATTTCTGAGAAAATGCTATACAATCTGTTAAACTCTTTTATTCTTACCTGTCCCCCCAATGAAAATAATGGTTTGATCTTTCTGGCATCATATTTGAATGGGAATGATATGACACTCCTAATTGATATTGTAGATAGTGTCAATGGTCCATTTGAGAGATAGGTGGTGGTAATGCATATAAGTCTGCACTTATAAGTCTGCGATCTGCTGTAAAGCAAGAAGAAGAAGAAGCGTCACGCGCCGACTGAAGAAGAAGACAAGAATGCACTCAGGACAGTTCGGACATTGCGTTTCGTGTCATTACACATCAATGTACTGTATTTTCACAAGCCGCAGGGTTTAATTTGGTTTTGTTTGTGAATGTTTTTTTGACTCTCAAAGCCATGATTCCCATTCACTTGCATTATATGACTGACAGTCTGCAAAAATCTTGGTTTGTGTTCTACTGAAGAAACAAAGTCACTTACATCTTGGATGCCCTGGGGGTAAGCAGATAAACATCAAATTTTCATTTTTGGGTGAACTATCCCTTTAAGCTTTGACTTAAGTGTCAAAATGTTCTTAGTAGGACTTAAAAATTCTTAGTAAAAAGTAGGACTTGTCTAAGAGTAGGAGACTTTTATAAAGAAGCGAAAAGCAACTTTTAGTAAAGTCTAAGACTGATTCTAAAGTGTTGACTGAGGTGACACTTAAGTGTTGTGAACTAAGGACTACAATGACATCAACCCAAAATGGCCCAAAAAATAGTGAGCCATCTCATGTGTAGTCACAGCAGCACAACACCAATCATTTAATGTAACTATAATAAAAATTATTTAATTAAGACACTGAAATATTTTAATATTTAAATGTATTTAAAAAAAATGCTTTGAATTGTGCAAAATTATCACAAATTATTACTGATGCTTTGAAATTGTTTTCTATTGGTATGTCTTCTCGTTTACAGTTGGAGCAATGATGTGAACATGAGTTCCATCAATGGCTCCAACAACTCCAGGAAAGCCCACAATCCTCATAAAAGTGGTTTGTTTTTGCTGCATGGTTTGACTGTCAGTTGGAATGTCAATGAACTGCCTTATAGTAGTGGCAAAAAGTGATTTGACATCTACAAATTTGACATCTTCAACCTTAATAAATAAAAAAAAAAAGTTAAAGATTTTGTAAGCATGTTGCATAGTTGCTTAAGAGTCAATTGTTTTATTTGTGATAATAATGCAATGAAACATGCCAAATTGTGCAGTCATAAACTTTGGCCATGGCAAAAATTATGAACACATGCAAAAACAAGAGAGGACCAACCAAAATAGTAATTAATATCAATGTTGCCAATTCAGTAATTTTGTCACTAGATTTATTGACTTCCTCACCCCTTTTGAGACTTTTTTTCAAAAGCCTATACCAACAAATCAATTTCTTAGACAAACCTTATCTACATTCCAAAACTCTCCCTCTGATCTATATTTTTATTTATATAGATCAGTGAACACGCCATTTTGACATAATCCAGCAACATTTAGCGACTGTTTTAGCTACTTTCAACTGAAAGCAGTTGGAAAAAGTGGTCAGTTTTTTTCCCTCGTATTTTGATGGTTTAAGTGAAATGTGGGGTCATAAAAAAGTCACCAGTGCATTGCTGCATTTATCCAATTTTCCAGCCCCCCATAAAAGTAATTACTACTTTCATTTCTGCAGTTAGAGCATTGATTTGTAGAGTGGAAGAAGTTATTACATTTCTTACTTGATCAGTTACAAAAAGAATTGACTATCTTGATGAAGTTTGCATCGTTTTATCAACGTCATATCATGTTGTAACTCTAATACGTCATTTCTTCATTGGATAGTGTGTTTCTCCTCCTCTTTGCTGCCATCTTGTTACTCCCAACTAGGTGAGGATACCTCTCCATCTCTCTTAAATAATTTAGCTGAGACCTATTCTTAACACTTAGGAACCTTTATGAATCACTTTTATTCTTAAGTCTAGGAATAAGAGTAAAATTACGCCATTCTTAGAATTTTGACACACTTAAAATACTAAAATTTTACTCTGAGCAGCTTTATACATATGGCCCCAGGTTTCAAGATTGTAAAAAATATTTATGCCTGGAAATTTTTCTTCAATTATCGTGCACATGGTGCACAAGTTGTCAGTTCCCAGGGCTCCACATTTGATACTTTTTGATTCAACCGATTCTTTTTTTCTGTGTTTTCTGTTAACAAACCCTTCCCGAATACTCCAAAAGCCTTACCATATAATTTAGCAAGACAGTCAGATGAGAAACCCAAATTAGACATTTCTAATTATTCTCACAGCATTTGAATTATGAAAAGATTAGTCAAAATTATCAAAATTGACTCATTTAATCAAAACAATCACCAAGCAGCAGTTTATCTTTCCTGCCTCACAACCTCCTAATTTATGACCAGCTGTAATGCAACTGTGACACGTGTCACTTCCTGCGTGATCAAATATAAGCACGACTACAGATGAAATTTATCATGGTGATTCCTAATGGACCTCCTGACAGATTTATATGTGACTTAATTTAGATGTGAAGGAGTAGCTATTTTTCACAAGGCTTGATTGGGTGAAGCGTTCACAATGATTGATTCCTTTGTGATTTAGAAACCTAAATACAGAGCTAAGAAGGCCATCTACTGATTTCAGTAACATATCAAATATATAATTCAGGAAATAATACATTGATGGCTGTACACATCACTTTACACAGTTATTATTTACTAATCTAATATAAGCAGGTCCTTGTGAAGAAGTACACTTTAGTTTAGTCCTCATTATAGGATAATAGTAAGCAGTCTTTTGTCCCTCTTTCCCTCTGTCACAAACATTAGGTCCACCATTTTGAGAAGATGTCAACGAAGCATACACATGTATACATACAAATAAATACACCACAAATAACCCTCACTATACAAGACATATGGTTAACACGATCTGCATGCTCACAAATATTTATTGTATGTGTTCACTCAATAAGAATACTCTACAATAACAATGCTCTACTGCTTTAGCACCATTGAGCTTGTGTACTGTCATTTTTAAAGTGGTCATGTCTGATTCTAGATTCACACTTCACACTAAGATATCCTGAGGGGAGGCTATGATAACAATAAAAAAACAATTCCTTTAGGCCCAATACTAATGATATATTTTTCATTTCTACTACATTTTCATCACCATTAAAACCACCAGTGTGATAACCCCACCAAAACTCACATGCTTTACTGTAAGGGCATTGAGCAATTGTTCATAATTTGATAATAGTGCCAGTTAATGAAAAATATCTACTGACCATCTGGAATCATTTTCAAAATTGATTACTGTATAACAGGCAGAAATGTAACAATGTTTGTGTGCATTTTAAATGTTTTGGGAGTACAGAAAAAAATGAAGAGAAAAGAAGAGAAGGCATGTCTTGTGGGACAGTTGTCCTCAGTGGGTTTGCAGTGACTGATGTGAGCTGTATAGAGGAGAGCTGGCCGTGGACAGACTGAGATTTAAGGCGACAGTGATTAAGTGGCAAGAGCAACAGGGCTTAAAGAAAGAGAAAGATGGTACATCAGCAAAAAAGAAAAAAAAGGCTCAAACACACTCATGCAGGAGTAGATGAAAAACTGTGCTTCAGAGAGGACTGAACTTCACCAGGGAAGCCTGATAGATGGATGTTAAGAATGAAGGGGATTAGGGGAAGGAGTAGGCAAGGACAACACAATAATAACAGACACAACCAGACATGTGAATATAAAATGGTCCACACATTACAAAAGTGCACATTTATGATCATAAATCACAAGTACAGCAGCTTTACAGGTAGACCATAGCTTTCGAAAAACACAATACTGAAAGTCTACAAATGGCATGTTAAATCTCCTCAGTCTTCTTAAGCTTCTTAATTGAATTTTAGGTGATTTTCCACATTTCTCAATGCTGAAATCCACTGAATCACAAACTCTTACACAACTCAAATGTAATTATTTAAAGGTTCTCAAATGTTCATTTATTAAAAAGGCTAAAATTCTTACAAATTTCTTAATAATTGAAAAAAAAATTATATATATATATATATATATATATATATATATATATATATATATATATATATATATATATATATATATATACCCCAAAACTTAAGGCAGGGTAGTCAATTCAACAAGTTTCAGTTTCAGTTTCAACAAAATATCAGATAATTTTACTAGATGGCAAGGTTATTTCAGGTCGTCAAATTGAGTTAGTTCAGGTCCTCACTTCCATTCTGTCGGTGACAGAAAAATGTCAATAGTACAACATCAATAATTTTACTTCCACACCCAGAGAACGTTTAAAAAAGAGACCCAAACTTTGTTCTACAAAGGTAGATCTAATTACACAAACTGTCCCAAACCCATTTTGCACACTTTTACAGAATAGCAAAGCATAATGGGTAATAGGTGGCAATACTTTTTATTTGATGCTTATACCACTTCAAATTTCAGTGTTTATTTATCTTTAGTGTAATTAAATATTTTATTGAAAATAGTGCAAGAATACTATAAACATAGGTTGTGGTTAAACCCTTTCTAGCTCCTAAATTATGCTCACCTTCTCTAACTAAGCTGAGGTTCTCTATTTAGACATGCTTTTTAAAGCACGGCATGACAATGAATGTGCAGCTAAAGCATTCAGAGAGTGAGAGAAGCAAAGAAAATGTGTTTGTGGCACAGCATGGCTTTTGCATATAATCGGAGGGAATAAACGTGCATGTCTTTTTCAGCCATATACAGTAGCTAGATGCTCAAATCTGCACAGTGAGCTTTACAGACTATGTTCTCAGACTTGATGACCCCAGAGTTCTGCAGTCAGAATAACAGCTCAGAATATCATTACGTGTATTTCTCCACTCCACACTGATAATCTGCACTGCTTCAAGAAAGGATGATAACATTACTGATATTTTCAGGAAAAATGCATAATCCATTATTGAATCCATTAAAAAAAAAAAAAATTTTATGTTTCTCATAAAGCATTAAAGCAGTGGTGAGGCATTCCCAAGCTCCTAAGACTAGAGCAAAGCACCAACAACAGCAAGTTTGTGGGTTTGATTCCCAGGAAATGCATGAACTGCTAAAATGTAAACCTTGAAATATAAGTTGCTTTTCCAATGCATACATGTGTTTTTTTCTGTTTAACATTAAAATACTGAGAAGAAGTGAACTAAAAGGGGAAACTTCCTGACAAAAATCTATGCTTGAGGCTTACCTGAGGGAGAAAGTATTCAGGTTGGCTGAGCTCTTCACATACACATAAAAGGAGGCAATATCAGTCTTCTTAAGTGGTTTTGAGGAGGTCTGAATGACCACAGCCTCTCTCAGTCTGAGCACGGACACCGGCATGGCCCCCTGTTTGACCTGCAGGAGCCGAACACTCCCGATCCTCTGCATTGGGGTCACAGGCATGTACTCAGCTTGAGGCTGGCCAGCATTTTCATCACCCATATCCCACCTCTTGCCCTCCTCCCCACTGGCTGTGCATGGGCCGTAAGCGCTGGGTCGGGCCTGATAATACAGCTCCACAGGATTCCCCTGCATTGGCCCTTGTCTTTCCCGACTGGAACTGCTTTCAACTGGGCTGAACCAACCTTCAGGAGGATCAACCTCTGCCATGCAGGTCCCATGCTCATTTCCAATGACACAGGAGCCCCGAACCTCCTGAGTCTGCCAGAAGGCATAAACAGTCACACAAGGCAGTTCATCTTTCATTTCTTTCTCCTTCTCTCCTCTGTCCCAGTCTCTTCCAGCCACGTAAAACAGGACTCGCACTTTGGGAGAAGATGCATAGACCCATCTGGTCAGGACAAAGGACTGGAGTTTCCAGTTGAGGGTTAAAACTGGTGGTGATGGCTGGAATAGCTGCACCGACTGCACTAAGTCTAGGGGGATCTCCCGTTTGGTAGAGAGTGGGCCATAGCTGGCATTGATAACTGGGAGACGTCCCGCTCGGAGTACAACAAACGGCTGCGTGTGGCTCTGCATGCTAGAATTTCGCATGATGTCCTGTCCAGCCTCTTTTAAGAGAAAATAGTCAGCATCCCATACCTGGTAAGTTAGAGGAAGGAACAACGGATATGGGGTGGAGAATTTGGTGGCTTTAGAGATCTCCTGACTGTCCAGCTCTGCAGGAGAACAAAGACACAAATAAAAAAATAGAGAAATTAGGTGTAATGTTGTCTTCATGGCATACAATGGGTCTGTATAGTGCTGTGCAACACCAAAATGTCTCTGTTTTTGGTTTTGGATCTAGCTTATGACCATACAACAATGGGAACCCCAATCTTGGAAGCTATACAAGGTTTGGTCTGGTTAGTACTTGGATGGGAGGCTGCCTTAAATAATAGGTGCTTTAAGTCCCTGCCTTGGGCCTGAAATGCTGGCTCCAGCATCTCTGTCATAACTACATAGGACAAGCAGTTTGAAGAATGGATGGATGGATGTTTTTGATGCCTGATGGCCATGGTTTTT
Source organism: allo-octoploid hybrid of Carassius auratus x Cyprinus carpio (assembly GCA_024542945.1). Lineage (NCBI taxonomy): Eukaryota > Metazoa > Chordata > Actinopteri > Cypriniformes > allo-octoploid hybrid of Carassius auratus x Cyprinus carpio. The sequence continues at coordinate 18,352,756 of CM045018.1, forward strand.
CACATCTGGTTATTTATGAAAAAAAAAAAAGTTGGCAGTATTAAATTAACACTACTTTCAATTGTATGACATCCCATTATATCACATAAACTGGGCCAAAAAGAATTTGTACACTTTATGAAACTTAGATCAGACATTATCACACTTAGAAATGCATGTGTGTATCATAGCAAAATATTTTTAATATCCCAATTTAAATCTCCCAGCATGCCAAAGTCACACAACACTGCTGCCCTGCCTACACCATTGACTGTTTTGGATTAAATTTAGCAATCTTCTAATTAAGCATTTGACTCAAAAATATATTCATTTTGCAACATTTTTTCTTGTAATGTTATTCACACAGCTGAGCTCATTAAGTACAATTTTTTTTAAATGTATCCTTAATGAGACTGTAATGAAGTATATGAAATAAGCCTCATTTAATCATATAGCACTCATTAATTCACAAAGAATTAAAACATCATAAAAACATCTTATATGTGTGCAATAAAACAATTGCTAGAGTGACATTTTCACTGCGAGACCAGGCTGCACATAAACATAAAATGCACTGTGGTTTTCTTGATCTTTCATATTTATCTCAATAAAGTATATTTAAAAAAATAAACTAAAATGCACTGTATGAAGACCAGATGGTATTATGAGGATTGTCAAAAGCAGTATTGTCTGTAATATTTCAATAACAAATAAGTGTCAGACAAGCACTGTCAAATTTTTATTTCATAATATACTAGTATGAAATAAAGATAACATTAAAAACGTCCTAGTCTCCTGCCACATATGGAAATAATAAATTTTATTATGATGAAAATCAAAACCCAATGTAAATTTGATACATTGCATCCAATACTGCCTACTTTAATCCACCCCATCTTCAACCACTTTCATCTTATGGGCACAATATCAATTCAATATTCTAGCAGATTCATGAAAAATTACGGCAGACTGGTAAACTCGAAAATAAGTGTATTGTGTGCCAGTAAAAATAAACATAAAAAAACCTCCAATAACGAAGATGAGCTCAAAAGAGAATGCATACAATTCCTGGAAGTAATTTTAAAAAGCTAGATTGAATGGTAGGGTCATGTAGTCATTACAGTGAAAGGTCATGACTCAAACTAATCTCATACTGAACTCATGGGACATGAGGAAAAAAAATCATTCTGAAATGGATAACTTTTTAATCAAGGCTCCAGAAACACACACGTGTACACACAAACATTCTTTAATTGTCACAAACCTTTTATTCATTTCTTTATCAAATTCACACTCATAAAGGAAATACTTCATGAGATTATACAATAGTGAAATGTATGCATAAATTAGCATGTTACTACTATTGGAGAAATAGCAGAGTTAAGTTGGTTTTGTGCATAAATGTTTAAATACTTAATTCACCTCTAAAGAAATATCTAAATATCTGATCAGATGATTTATATATTTGTTATTTATGTGTTTTTGTGGTGAGTGGTTTGCCTCTGACGTTTTTAAATATGTGTGACATTCTGTAATTTTGCACATTTGGCTTGGAGTGCAGAGATCACGTAAGGGTCTCTGTGCTAGCCATCAGCAGGACTTGATGCATTAGCATTAACAGTTGTATAGGTCAACAGGTCAGCATCCATTCTATTTACCCTCCATTTCAGCAGATGACATAGATAACATCTGCTTGGATTCAGCTCTAAATAATAAGCCGGCTAGCCACACTCTGGGGAAAACAGTGTTAAGGATGCATGCTAAACACTGAGATAAATGCTCAGTATGTTTAATGTGCACTTAGATATGCTCAGTACGTTTACTGTGCATGTTTAATGTACAGTCTTGCCCAAAAGTTTTGGCAGTGACATAATTTTGTGACATAAGTTTGCTGCTTAAGCTGTTGTGGTGTTCATTCCCATTGTTCCTAGATTATTGTGTAGAGTGATCAGATGCATTTTAAATAATTGCTAAAAACTTCATTGGCCAAAAAAAAAAAAAAAAAAATCATCACACAAAATGACCAACTAACATTAATTGACTAATCATATCAGCAGCACACGTGAAAGTGTGAATGAGTACTAGACAGGTTAATCACTATCATACTAATTAGATTGTAAGAGCAGACTGATTTCTATAAGAGGAGGGACAAAGCACTTCCAATCATTGTGTTCTTGTAAGCAATTGTTACCTCCAAAGAAACATGTGCAGCCATCATCGCACAGCTCTGAATACGCACCAGTTTTTTTTAAATGTATGAATGTTTAAATCTGCAAGACTTAGAAACAAGTGTAAATGTTTCATCCCTACAAGTGAGTGAACAATGAGAATCAAGTTAGGAATTTTATATCACTATTCAAAATAGCCCGTCAGGCAGGGCAGTGATACATTTTGGTACCCCGACTGGAAAACAGCATAGCCCCCGGACGTCGGGCTAGCGATTTTGCAAACCTTGCACTTGTTTGATCTGGCCAACTAATATGCCATTGTTATAACATTATATTACTGTCTTGATTTTTACTCTGTCTTCAGAATGTTTACCTGTCATTCCTTTGGTTTTAATCGAATATGTTTTATTATTTCTGTTTTATGTATTTATGGTTTTAATGTACAGCACTTTGGTCCATCTTGTGGCTGTTTTTGAATGTGCTTTATAAATAAATGAACTTGAACTTGAACTAAAACATCAAAACAAACCACTTGAAACTACACAGTAAATAAAATAACTCAGATTCTATACATCCAAGCATTATCAGTCCACACTAAAGCATTCTGCTGACTGTATGTGCTTAGCAAAATGGCTTTAACAGCAAAAGTGGCATTACTGATGTACATCTGAAATCAATTGGTGACCCAACACAACACAACCAAATTTGCAACAAAAAAATGTCCTTAAAATATCCTTGAACCATATGATTATTATTGTTTATTATATTTACTAAATCAATAATTAAAAACTATTCAAGATTAGTTGATGGTATTTTATTATTTGCATTTAGTTTCACTGTCCTAGATGTTTACTGGAGGTCTAGACCAACCTGAAATATGAAAATCATTTTTCATTTTTTGAAAAGGGAAACTCTTGAGTAGTTTTGAAAACACTGAAAAAATCACCATGCTGTGAGAATACAGTGAAAAGACTCAGGGGACTACAAACAGTTTAGCTGACAGCACAGATGTGCATCCTCTTGAGACACATCAACAGTTGCCTCTCTTTTTCCAAATACCTCAGACTTCTTTGAGTAAAACTGGAAATGACACGCTTTCTTGCTATGAAACTTTAACACCCCCCCCCCAATCCTCACCATATGATTTAAATAAAATAAATTTTAAAAAAAATCTTCTTTTGACACAGTTTGACATACTCAGTTACTTTTAAAGGAAACATGTCTATAAGTTTAGTAATTGGAACATTACTTCTGGTAAATAAATACTAATTTACATTTACATTTTGCAAGCCATTTAGAGATCTTCTATGAATTTCCAATACATAATGTTTATCTGTGTTTAACAAACATCTTGTTAGGGTAAAACAGGCAAATGCAAACCATTACAATGAGATTCAATGCAGCAGTTACAGTACCATTTATGCTTCAGGATAAACAACCACAGATGGCAGAGCAGAGGTCATTCACACTGCCCAATTAGGGACTTGATGCTGGAAGAATTTCATACTGATGACATAAATATAATATTATGACAGCTGTTAGTATATAGCACATCCTTTCTGTGGTTATACTACATTACTATATTGTCAACAAGCAAGCTCACTACCTTGTAAGTCTGCACTAACCTTTATAATACATTCTTAATGCCAAATGTCACCACAGTAAATCCTAAGCAGGTGATTTAAGTGCATCACACTGACAAAGACTTGAAATGGAGATCCGATGGGGTTAAAAAAATCGACAATATTAAAATTAATGTAAAACATATGGCCCTATGGTACATATAATGTAATCTGATATCAGTCTAACCTGATACATCTTAATGAAATATGCCTCAAACATTTAATATTCTGCATTGAATGCATTTAAGTGAAGCTATCGCACTGTACAACACTATGACTGATGGTGAGTTGAACAAACCAGTACCCATGAAATATCTAAAATTTGATTGGTTGCTTGATGCTTTTGCTTCTTTTGGAAATGTTTTCAAAAAATAGAGGCTATATAAACAAACTCAACAAATTTTATCTGAAATGTAAGATACTCAATATTAACTAAGAGCTTGTATAAAAGCATGTATTTCACTAATACTACAAGAAGGGCACTCTTCCTTGTGTGGTATCATTTACATATACATGTTATTGTGTGCAAAAACACAATAGTGATTTTAAAATGTCTTAAAACAGCACTGAAGATAGAGGACACACATGCACAGATGTCACAGCCCAAATGAATGAGTGAAGCTGTAGAAACACTGTTTCTGGGACAGGATGAGCACTAATCCTATCCAGACCATGCCTTTAGAAACAAGCACTCATTGCAAAAAATACTATAGAGAAAAATTAGAGAAGAAAATTGAGAAATGGAAAACTAAAGAATGAGAAGTGAACCAAGACATTTGACGAATGGTTTAGAATAGATCTGTATCCAATAATGCCAATAAAACTTCCAATAGAAACTCTTTGAAAAATAGGTTTTATAGGGTTTTATATTATTATTTAATCTTCATCATGCCTTTATCAGGATGCTGAGGTCTTGAAAGCAAAGCAGTTTCTACAGCTAAGTACCTTAAAGATAGATATAATATATAAATTGATGTTTGTCAGAAAGATTGTTGCCATTCATAATAGGGCATTTGCAAATGCTGCAGAAGAAATCATACATTCCCTTATATAAATTTAATAAGTTGCACCGACTGAGTCACGATACTATCAGGATTTCAATGGCAATGCATTATGAGAAATGTCAAGTTCAGTTGTGTTTTGTATGAAAATTTATATTGGACATGAGTAACATCTTAATTAAAAGTACTGCTTTTCCTTTTGATATGAAGTATCTTGCCTACGGCACCAAGTGAGCCACAAATGACCTCTCTCGAAAAAGATGTATGATGAATTCTTCCCAAGATGCATGGGGAAAGTTTTTATTACAATAAATTTAATTATCAGTTCAACTGATTATGTCGATGTTATGACATTGCTCTATGATTTTAATAGCTGGATGTACTGTTTAGTGTACTAAGAATATTTATTTCATAAAAGATAACATAAGTTTCAAAAAAAGGGAAGAGGGTTTGTGTCTATACTGAAAAAATAAATAAATAATGAAATAGAGTATATTATAAAATTCGTGTTCTGTTTCCTGCTTATTAACATGACTAGATACAGTAAATAACCTGTCTAGGCTATAGAAAGCATTTAGATGTTTTTAAGTCTTTCTGCACAGTTATTTTTCGGTTATTACAAACCTCTTTCCCTGGTCCTAAATACACTATTGTATTATACACACCGACCAAAACATTACAGAATGTCAGTTCATAAATGTCATTATATATTATTAGCTCTTCAAACTCTTAGACTTTAAGAAATCCACATACCTTGTGTGACAGCCGGGATTATCGTTGTAAAGAATATCTGCAGGATCCGCCATAGGTGAGAATAGACGCTCATTTTGGCCACAGGGGTTGTCTATATGTCCCATTAACGTTTCTGGCGATTCTGAATCCTAAACAGGAGAGACTAAGCTGCGCATTTGTTCCGTCAGCATCATGATGCTGTTTTACCTGTGGAGTCTTCACCTGTGCACGCGCTTCTCAGTAATTTTAACTGGAACAGCGGCAAGTGTGCCAAAAACTACTACATGATTGATTAAGAAATGTACCACCTCAACTGGATATCTTAGAGAGATTTAGAACCCATTTTGTTGATCTCCGCTAAATTAACGCACAGTTTTCCATTATAATCCAACGAAAGAAAGGTAACATATCAGTTTTCTCTTTTTTGATAACTGTCTCTGACTTCAATCGTCCTGTTGTGGTCTCGTCCATGCAGAAAGTATTGTGGCAGCGCGAAACACCAGTCACCCATCGCGAGCTCTGGATCCTCAGCAGCTCAGAGCACAGGATTTACAGTGAATTAAACACGAGACACGCGGTGGGAGTCGTGCGATTAAATATGACTGAGTTATTCTTATTATATAACATGGCAAATTTGTAGTGTAACTGTTAAATCGTGCACGTACAAAACACCAGAAAGTTTCACTTAAATCACCAAATTTGTCATCAAGTGAGTGAACCTGTGAACTTGGTTGTGGAGTGACAGTGACCTCTCGTGGTCATGTTTGGAACTATATTTTTTGGGCTGTTTCTTTTATAAAACGTTTCAGTTTGCATTTCTTTTGTTTATAAATAAGGACGGTGAGACATATGGAGAGAAGGAATATATATCAATGTTCTAATATCAAGAGAAATATAGAATTTACATATCTCAATGAAACGGCTTGTTTCCAATTACTTTATTAACAGACACTTATTGATACAGATAAATTAATTAACCATAATTCATTATGTGATTCCAGAGGATTGTATGTTCTTCATTAGAAATGTTATTTAGGGGGGAAAATGTGACTTCAGTCCACATATTGATCGTAGCCCTTTGTAGATTTTTAGATATCCCACCCAAAAATCTTCATATGAAATGTACACTAGAAAGTTTGAAAGCACTTTATTTACTGCAGTATGAGGAAGTTTAGTTTCCTGTTGTAATTTCTGGTGGTACTATACTGTTGAAGTATAGTAGCCCTTTGTGGATTCCTGTCACAAGGTTCAGGAAACTTTGAAATACTTGATTAACTTGTTTATTAACTATTAGAAAGAAGAACACAAGACTCTTGTAACAAATGTTGCAACATGATTTCACTGCCAATAATGTTGCCTCTCAATCTAACAAAACTACCATTTTGTGAATATTTTGGAGCATGTGACAAAGCAAAAATAGCCTTATACAGTATATAAATTAATCTGTGTTTTGCTTACATGAATAATGAAGTACAGTCGTGGCCAAAAGTTTTGAGAATTACATAAATATTGGAAATTGGAAAAGTTGCTGCTTAAGTTTTTATAATATCAGTTTGCATATACTCCAGAATGTTATGAAGAGTGATCAGATGAATTGCATAGTCCTTCTTTGCCATGAAAATTTATGTAACCGGTGTAGTCTGTGTTGTTTTTTTCATGAAATGACCAGACGGACATCAGATGACAGCTCGACTTTTCTTTTATTCTCTGATAGGGCTAATAAGACACAATATTATTTTTAGACTGTGTGAATTCGCCCTCTTTCGTTTCTCTCCCATGCAGAGACAGTGCAGAAAGGGCAGAGAGAAATAAAACGTTCAAACAATGAAATGAAATGTATTTGACAACATTGGTAACAAAACAGCATACCTGATAAGACACAATATTATTTTTAGACTGTGTGAATTCGCCCTCTTTCGTTTCTGTAAGATGAATGTAGAGTGCAATGGAATTAACACGTGCTTAAAGTTCACATCGGACAGAAAAGTGATTTAACTTAATGAAAATACGAAAATAATCATATACATGAAAAATAATGTCCCATATATGATGTATATGACAGATTTAAATACAGAAGTATTTAAAATAAAAATATGTAATTGGATTAATTAGAGCTCATTAGAAACCCACCTCTCCCATGCAGAGACAGTGCAGAAAGGGAAGAGGAGGTGCAAAGACAGGAAATTAAGAACAACATTGCAGTCAGAAATTTAAAGGGGAAGGTACACACACAGGCATATCAGGTACACGTTTGAACATTTTGTGTAATTCTACATATGATGAAAATACTTTCTATACCCGTTACATTAACTTAATCCCAAAAAAACCTTTCCACTGCATTTCATTGCTGTCATTAAAGGACCTGCTGAGATCATTTCAGTAATCATCTTGTTAACTCAGGTGAGAATGTTGACGAGCACAAGGCTGGAGATCATTATGTCAGGCTGATTGGGTTAGAATGGCAGACTTGACATGTTAAAAGGAGGGTGATGCTTGAAATCATTGTTCTTCCATTGTTAACCATGGTGACCTGCAAAGAAACGCGTGCAGCCATCATTGCGTTGCATAAAAATGGCTTCACAGGCAAGGATATTGTGGCTACTAAGATTGCACCTAAATCAACAATTTGTAGGTTCATCAAGAACTTCAAGGAAAGAGGTTCAATTCTTGTAAAGAAGGCTTCAGGGCGTCCAAGAAAGTCCAGCAAGCGCCAGGATCGTCTCCTAAAGAGGATTCAGCTGCGGGATCGGAGTGCCACCAGTGCAGAGCTTGCTCAGGAATGGCAGCAGGCAGGTGTGAGCGCATCTGCACACACAGTGAGGTGAAAACTTTTGGAAGATGGCCTGGTGTCAAGAATGGCAGCAAAGAAGCCACTTCTCTCCAAAAAAAACATCAGGGACAGATTGATCTTCTGCAGAAAGTATAGTGAATGGACTGCTGAGGACTGGGGCAAAGTCATATTCTCCGATGAAGCCCCTTTCCGATTGTTTGGGGCATCTGGAAAAAGGCTTGTCCGGAGAAGAAAAGGTGAGCGCTACCATCAGTCCTGTGTCATGCCAACAGTAAAGCATCCTGACACCATTCATGTGTGGGGTTGCTTCTCATCCAAGGGAGTGGGCTCACTCACAATTCTGCCCAAAAACACAGCCATGAATAAAGAATGGTACCAAAACACCCTCCAACAGCAACTTCTTCCAACAACCCAACAACAGTTTGGTGAAGAACGATGCATTTTCCAGCACGATGGAGCACCGTGCCATAAGGCAAAAGTGATAACTAAGTGGCTCGGGGACCAGAATGTTGAAATTTTGGGTCCATGGCCTGGAAACTCCCCAGATCTTAATCCCATTGAGAACTTGTGGTCAATCCTCAAGAGGCGGGTGGACAAACAAAAACCCACTAATTCTGACAAACTCCAAGAAGTTATTATGAAAGAATGGGTTGCTATCAGTCAGGATTTGGCCCAGAAGTTGATTGAGAGCATGCCCAGTCGAATTGCAGAGGTCCTGAAAAAGAAGGGCCAACACTGCAAATACTGACTCTTTGCATAAATCTCATGTAATTGTCGACAAAAGCCTTTGAAACGTATGAAGTGCTTGTAATTATATTTCAGTACATCACAGAAAAAACTGAAACAAAGATCTAAAAGCAGTTTAGCAGCAAACTTTTTGAAAACTAATATTTATGTAATTCTCAAAACTTTTGGCCACGACTGTAGAACTGTTATTTTTGATACAAATTGTCATTATCAACAAGTCAATACAATTCGAATAAAAAAAATAATATCTGTTATTTTACTTTTATCAATATTTTAAACACAGGAACATTACATAGTTATACAACCTTTTTTTTTTTTTTACTATCTCAGATCAAAACAGAACACCAAGAATTGACGTAGATGAGATGAATGTAGAATGGTTTTACTCCATGTAGCAACCCTTCAGTAAGAGTTTTTCAATAAGACTGTAAACAGGATTTTGCTAATGTTATGTAGTCAGTGCTTAGCACTGAATTGAAGATTCTTTATTTTGTACTTAGTATACCATGTGTATGTGTATTCATACCAGGTGTATTTGAAGCTGGTCTGAACTGCATTGTGTCACGGGGCTACTGTGCGGGAGCACAGAGCAAGGAACAAGGAGACAAGGAGTACAACACAGGAGATTTTAATAGTATCAAACAGGAAAACACATGTAGACATTAAGGGGGCTTTTACACTGGGCTCGTTTGCTGCGGCCCGAGCCCGAGCGCGATTGTTCCCGGCGCCGCCTGCAGCGTTGGTCTGCTTTTACACTTAATAGTTGTACCGAACTCAGGTGCGTTTGCAGTCACCTTACGTCATCGCAGAATTGCGTCAACTTCGTCAAACCACACAAACCTCTTTTTGGCATCAGTTGAGCTGCCTGTTTTACGCAACTCGTCTCGTACTTTGAGGTATTGCTGACGAAGCTTTTTCAATTTGAAGCGACTGCTCGCTAGTTCTATGAAATCCCAACTCTTTTAACTTGGCGCTCAGAAATGCAAAAACGTCTGCATTCTTGTGAGTTTTATCTAACTGCTCCTGTATGTTCTCTTCTCTTCAAATTTGAATGAGGCACCTCACCTCTTGAGTGTCCCACAACGTTCCCCTGCCACTCATGGTTCTCGTGTGTTGAGGAAACAATGATATCTACAGTGTTACGCATGCGCGGGATACTTACTTCCTGAACAAGTGCGCACCCGATTCCATGTTGCTTGCACATTAACGCGAACCGCGCCACAGTTCGGGAGCAACCGACCTCAGACCACCTTCTCCAGGTAGTCTCGAGTTCGGTCCGCCAGTGCGCACCAGGGTCCGATGACAGTGTTCACATTAGCGATTTTTCATGCGAACCGTGCCCCGTTCAGCACTAAACTGCCAGTGTGAAACCCCCCTAACAATATTGGAAAGGAACTTAGATTGGGAACACCATTTAATCACAACAGGATAATGGGAAGATGAGACACAGCTGGGACAATCAAAACAATCAGGGAACACCTGGAATGAAATCAAGCAACATGAGGAGCAAAAACACACACAAAACACGGGACAGAGTCTGACACATTGTCAATTTGCATGTTATTGCAAATAAATTCTTCTCTTAAAACCAGTTGTATGATCTCATGACCAACCAACCTCACATAAAGAATTTTGGTAACAGGGTGAAAACCAGATGGGTGTAAGTGGCATTTCACCAACTTTACAGGAGGGCCAAAACAAAAAATGACCAAAGTACCAAAGTGAAAAGTGATTTACCTTTTATAATAATGTGTACACTCATGGATGACACTATACTTATTGAACACTATTTTAACATTTATTCAGAAAAAAAAAGAAATATATATATATATATATATTATTTTTTTAAAGTCTCATGTGCCTTTTTGGCACCAATGTTTTATTCAATTTTATGGATAAAAACATGGGCACATCTGCTGACAACATGAACAAAACATTACATTCATGAGTTATAAATGTAAATTAATTAGTTAATTTAATGTTATTAATTTTACTGAAATAGTAATCTCAGTCACTTAACAATTTGGCCAAATGGGCAATTGAAATATGTTAATGTATTTGTAGCATACTTAGCATGAAATAAATATATTTTAAATACATTTTAGTATATTTATTTTTCAGTAGGGACAGACCATCAGAATGTAAGTAATGGGTTACTACCAGGGTTCTAAATTAACACCCGCCAACCCACCAAATGCGGGTTAAAATTCATTTTGGCGGGTGTTAATAAAAATTTACTAGCTAGTTTGGCCGGTGATGCATGAGGCTCTGTTCTCGGTCATTTATCCCCCTGGCAGCACTTCCTACATTTCCCATGAACACTGTGCCGTAATGCTACGCGATGACGTTTCATATGCCCATTGGCTGCACGCAGTTTGCAGTGAAACAAGCGCGAGAAACCATGGAAACAAATGGAGAGTCCATCAGAAAACACAAGGAAGAAGAATGAACTGAGCCAGAGCAGAAAGCATAGACTTAAAGAGGAGGAAATTAGCTATTAAAGAAAAAAGTTAAGATCGAACTAAATGCGGCGGTGGTTGGAACAGATTTCTGGGGGCGAGAAGAGGAACGAGGCAAGGGATGAGGATATCGACAGAGAAGAGAGCCTTGCTGGGAGAACCCTTGCTTTCTTGAAGACGTCTGAGTTGGAGAAGGTGCAGCTACTTTTTCGAAATTGACATCTGGCATGCTGACAGTTTGCACTCACGCAGGCCTGACTTTGTGCGCAAACATGGAACAAAAGGAACAGAGGGTGGCTCAGATTCTGATGGCACCTCTGAAGAAGAAGAGCTCTGAAGAGTTGATTCAAATGATAAATGAAATGTTTGCACTTTCTGTGCATATTTTGTTGTATGCATTGTACTTTATATGTGTTTTTCATGCCAACAATGTTAATAAAATGATCAAATGCATTCAGTGGCACTCATAATTTATCTTATTTTCACCGGAAAAAAAATTGGCTAGTGGAAATTATGATTGGCTGGCAACTGCACCTCAAAAGACCCCTCTGTCAAGCTCCTGAAATTCGCAGATGACGCTACAGTCATCTGCCTCATCCAGGACAGCGACGAGTCTGCTTATAGACAAGAGGTTGAGCAGCTGGCTGTCTGGTGCAGTCTTAACAAGCTGGAGCTGAACACGCTCAAAACAGTGGAGATGATCGTGGACTTCAGGAGAAACCCCCCTGTACTCCCCCCACTCACCATCATGAACAGCACACAAAATCTTACATGTTCTGATTCTGATTTTATTTACACAGAAAGTCGTTCAAAAAAGGAGGAGTTTAGATTTCAACAAATCAAGAGCTCAGATGTTTATATAGCACTCAGATGGCTTGACACAAATAAATTACCATGCACTGATTGCGTGGAACCTATATATTTGAAGTTAGCTGCAGATATTATTACATTCCCTTTAACTTACATTTTTAATCTTCCATTAAATACGGAAATTTTGAAATTTTGAAATCAACTTTTGTTGTTCCTCTGTTGAAAGGGGGGATCCTGCTGTGTTAGATAATTACAGACCAATTTCAAAGCTCTGTGTTTTATCAAAGATCCTAGAAAGTCTTATCAGTGAACAGGTGACGTTATTTGAATGCAAACAAAGTCTATTAATCACCTTTACGAAAAAGAAGTTTATTCAACTGTGCTATTAGTATACTTATTTTAAACTAAAAATAGAAAAGTATACTTATAGTTTACTTTTTATGTACTTCTCAGAAATGGGCTTTATGTACTTCTAAGATATATACTTATAATGACAATTAAGTATACTTGACTTATACTTACAAAAAGTCAAAATATACTTGAACTTTACTTAAGTATACTTAATAAAATAAACTTGAAGTATACTACTTTTTGGTAAGGGCAGTCAGGGTTTCGCAAAAAACACAGTACTACAACAGCTGTCTTGACAGTTCTAAATGATATTGTGGGATCAATTGATAATGGGGATTTCTGTGCCTCACTTTTTATTCGTACATTTGTACTTTTTATTTTTTTATTCGTACGCTCGTACCCTCGATGCCATGTTTTTATTGGCTTTTTTCGGTTTTCTGAGATGCTCAGAAATTGCAATAACCTCTAAATTCAACCCCAAATTCCACCCGACAATCTCTGTTTTGTCCATACTTGATAGCGAAACTATCGCTTACTTCATTAAACAAAGTAAGACGGACCAAGAAAGAAAAGAGCCACTACATATACATTTTTAATCTCCCATCTCCAATTCAATCTTATCAGGCTCTCTTTTTTTATTTCCAATTCAGGAATGCTCAATCTAAATCCGCACTGGAGCCTCTCTTCGTCCACGACTCTAACCATCCCGTTACACGTTTTTGGTTCCAAAAACACTTAAAACTGATCCTTGCTCAATCAGGCTTACCCACAGAAAAATTTTCCAGCCACTCATTTCGCATCGGGGCAGCAACTACAGCAGCTCAAAAGGGCCTCTCACAGAATCAGATACAGGCTCTCGGTTGATGGTCATCAGACACTTTTAAAAGTTACATCAGGTATAATCAACTTCACATAAAGGCAGCCCATGTAGCCCTGATCAGTTAAAAAAATAAAAATAAAAAATATTTACGGCACTTTTAAATCACATTGTTTACTCGGATATTCAGAGGCTCTCCTTTCCAATGCAGTAAGTCACAGCATCTTTGGTCACAGTAAGAGCCTTCGAGCCATGGTTCCGATTCTCCTTGCCTATTCAGCATCGGACTGGGCTCTCCCTTCCAGTGCAGCAGGGCAGCAGCTCCCTTCGGTCGCAGCGAGAGCCCTTTATCCAACTCGTCAAACCACGGCTCGTATTCAGCTGCAAGAGGGACTCTCTTTTCCGGTGCAGCAGAGCTGCAGCTCCCTTCTGACGCAGCGAGAGTCCCTCCATCAGTCGCCTCGAATCTCCTTGCCTATTCAGCATCGGACAGGGCTCTCCCTTCCGGTGAAGCAGAGCCACAGCTCCTTTCATTCACAGTGTGAGCCCTCCGTCTTTCATTTGAGTTATGCTGCGTACTTGGTTGCAGACAGGGCTCTCCCTCCCGGTGCAGCAGAGCTGCAGGCTCCCTTTCCGTTGCAGTGAGAGCCCTCCATCTGACGTGTCTGAATAGGACGCAAACCGTGCCTCGTATTCAGCTGCAAGAGGGACTCTCCCTTCTGGAGCAGCAGAGCCGCAGCTCCCTTTGGACGCAGCAAGAGTCCCCCATCTGATATCTGCCATCGTGCTCCTCTTCTAGTGACATGTAGGGTTCACCAGTCTGACGCTGCAAGCCGCAGCTCCCGTCGAGCACTGCACAGGCTCTCCGAGTGCAGAAAATTTTAACCCATATCTCTTCACAACACGCATATTTTGGGGGGCAACTAAATCATTTTTCTCTCTGGCTGCTGTCCCATGCCTTTAAGCTTCTTTTGGGGAGTTCTCTGGGTTCGGGCTATATTCTGGGCTCAGAGCCCTCCCCCAGGACAGCACGCCAAAATATGCTTACTATTTTCTATCACATTAGATGTAAGGGAGAACTTGTGAATCAGTACTATATAGTAGATTTGTCACAGAGTCAGTCATATCCTCTGAACCTGATCCCTCAGCTCCCTCCCACTCAAAGTCACCCAAGTTCTAATCACCTGTACCTGTTAATCAAGATCCCCATTTAAGCTGTCACTCTCCATCCCACCACTGACTGGTCTCGTCAGTATCTTCTTCCTCTGGGGCCTCATGTATAAACATTGTGTATGCACAACATGAGTAGAAATATGCGTACGCTGTTTTCCACGCATGTATCTGGATTTATAAAAAATAAATTTGGCGTAAATAAGTGCATACTATACGGATGCTCTTGACTGTGCGCACATACTCTTTTAAGAACAAGTAAACTAGAATTTTAAACTCTGTTTTCATTTTGATGTACACATTTACATTAAATATTACACTCTCAATGGAGATAAGTAGTGAAATTAGCCTACATAAAGTCATTACGCAGAAGTTAAACCAAAATTATATGAATTTAGACATATGTGGTAAATGCGCTTGATTTCCTGTGCCATCCAATCTATGTTTTAATGAAAGCAAGGAGTGCTATAATAATTCATTTTTAAATTAAACTGCAGATCTCATGTTATGAGGAATTTTTTTAGCAAGAACAGTGATCAATGATGTGCACTTCAATATTATGGTGAACACTGCTGGATTCGGTGTAAGGGTCCATTGTCCAGTTTGAATAGGTCCAATGATAATACCTTACTGTACAACCACAGCTGCATGGAGGTGTTGATGGCGTGTCAAGGCATCTTCACAACATTATGAAAAATAGCACTGTATTTGAAGGATACAGCTTGAAAAAAACGTTAAGATTTGCGTTTCCTTTTTAAATTACTTTGTCAGTGACGCATTAAATCAGACATTGAATCAAACTGTATTTACACTGTCAAAAGACTGAAACCTAGAGAAGCTCACTGGGCCGTCTTTACCCACTTTCCACTTCACGGTAACCTACTGTCTAGGTCATAAAAACACTCTGGACACCCAGGTAGCCAACAGAACCCCCTGCTCTACAACAACCGCTACTGGTGTAAGATGCAAAGTTATCTCCTCATGAAACCAAACCTCAGGAACTTGCACAGAACAGGTGCCAGGAGACAAAACAATAAACTATCTAATCTAAAGAGATCTCAAAGAAAACTCAAGTAACTATACTAACATAGTTTGGTTATTATATTTTAAGAATAAAAAAGAGTAAAACTTAAGAGTAAAATCTTAATGATTTTAACCTTTTCATGTTTAGTATCACTCTAAAGGTCTCCACTGGTAAATTGGTCTCAATTTTATAGCAGTCACTTATAAGAAAGAGTGTTTTGCTGCTGAGGGGTTTGTCTCCCTCAGGGTCTGTGAGAATGTTTTCCTATCTCCAGCCAGGTGTGGCTTTGGACCACAGAATCCTGACAAACCAAAAGGTCTATTATGGTTTTACAACCTAGATTGGAAGATTTGTTTGTTCTGGTCTGGATACATAAGCGTAGTGGTGAAACACAACTTTGGGATATTATAACCAAATAACCCCTGTAGTGCTCTGCACTAGAACTCTTACATGCTGCTGTGTGTCTCTCTGCTGTCAGGTACGCATTTCTTTTCATTTTCCATATCTGTAATTGTGTTAAACCAGAGGTCTTAAACTCAATTCTTGGAGGGCCTCAGCTCTGGAGAGTTTAGCTCCAACCAGCTCCAACTCACACCTGCTTGGAAGTTTCTAGAGATCCCGAAGAGCTTGATTATCTGGATCAGCTGTGTTTTATTAGAGTTGGAGCTAAACTGTGCAGAGCTGTGGCCCTCCAGGAATTGAGTTTTGGCTCAATGTGTTAAACACATTGTGTTCATAGAACACACTTTATACAGGTGCTGGTCATATAATTAGAATATCATCAAAAAGTTGATTTATTTCACTAATTCCATTCAAAAAGTGAAACTTGTATATTATATTCATTCATTACACATAGACTGATATATTTCAAATATTTATTTATTTTAATTTTGATGATTATAACTGACAACTAAGGAAAATCCCAAATTCAGTATCTCAGAAAATTAGAATATAACTTAAGACCAACACAAAGAAAGGATTTTTAGAAATTTTGGCCAACTAAAACGTAAAAAAAAAAAGAAAAGTATGAGCATGTACAGCACTCGATACTTAGTTGGGGCTCCTTTTGCCTGAATTACTGCAGCAATGCAGTGTGGCATGGAGTCGATCAGTCTGTGTCATTGCTCAGGTGTTATGAGAGCCCAGGTTGCTCTGATAGTGGCCTTCAGCTCTTCTGCATTGTTGGGTCTGGCATATCGCATCTTCCTCTTCCCAATACCCCATAGATTTTCTATGGGGTTAAGGTCAGACGAGTTTGCTGGCCAATTTAGAACAGGAATACCATGGTCCTTAAACCAGGTACTGGAAGTCCTGTTGGAAAATGAAATATGCATCTCCATAAAGTTGGTCAGCAGCAGGAAGCATGAAGTGCTCTGAAACTTCCTGGTATACGGCTGTGTTGACCTTGGACCTCAGAAAACACAGTGGACCAACCCCTGTGGATGACATGGCACCGCAAACCATCACTGACTGTGGAAACTTTACACTGGACCTCAAGAAATGTGGATTGTGTGCCTCTCCTCTCTTCCTCTAGACTCTGGGACCCTGATATCCAAAGGAAATGCAAAATTTACTTTCATCAGAGCACATAACTTTGGACTACTCAGCAGCAGTCCAGTCCTTTTTGAAGCGAGACGCTTCTGACGCTGTCTGTTGTTCAAGAGTGGCTTGACACAAGGAAGCACTGACTCCAGCTGCAGTCTACTCTTTGTGAATCTCACCCACATTTTTGAATGGGTTTTGTTTCACAATCCTCTCCAGGGTGCGGTTATCCCTATTGCTTGTACACTTTTTTCTATCACATCTTTTCCTTCCCTTTGCCTCTCTATTAATGTGCTTGGACACAGAGCTCTGTGAACAGCCAGCCTCTTTTGCAATGACCTTTTGTGTCTTGCCCTCCTTGTGCAAGGTGTCAATGGTCGTCTTTTGGACAACTGTCAATTCAGCAGTCTTCCCCATGATTGTGTAGCATACAGAACTAGACTGAGAGACCATTTAAAGGCTTTGCAGGTGTTTTGAGTTAATTAACTCATTAGAGTGTGGCACCAGGTGTCTTCAATATTGAACCTTTTCACAATATTCTAATTTTCTGAGATACTGAATTTGGGATTTTCCTTAGTTGTCAGTTATAAACATCAAAATTAAAAGAAATAAACATTTGAAATATATCAGTCTGTGCGTGATGAATAAATATAATATACAAGTTTCATTTTTTGAATGGAATTAGTGAAATAAATCAACTTTTTGATGATATTCTAATTATCTGACCAGAACCTGTAGTTGTCTTTGCTACTACATGTGCACATAGACTAGTCAGGTTTATCTTTAAAACAAGTTATTGCTATGCAGTAAGTGTTCTTTGAAATACTTAGGTAAAAGGTTGTAGATGCTATTCTAGACCATGTGTCTTGTGTATAATTAGAATAACTGTAACATTAGAATTATTCAGCAATTTCAAGTTACATGTGTGACTATGTAGAATTAGTTTGTCTCCTATATGGAATACTCGGCTATTTCCCACAAAGCTGCAGTGATCCATGTAGAGGAGCATAGAATTGCCTTGTGGCTACAATGTGATTCAATATTGCAAATATCCTTTCTGAATTGGCTTCTGATTGTTTAATAATTTAATTGGCATGATAAATTTGACCTGACAAATAAAATGTTATATTTGATTTATTCTGATCTCTTCTGAAATCATTATTTCTAGTAGATTAAAGTGCAGTCTGGTGTTTCCGCAAATCTGCATCCAGGATAGATCATACCAAAGTAACAGTGAATGGGGCATGGGGCCCATCATTAGGGACCTTCTGATTTCTGACTATCACTGACTTAACAAGTTGCAGTTTTCGTGAATGAAAATACACTTTCTGTTATGTGCTAGCAGGGTGCGGCCTACTTGAAGGTATTATAATCACCCTGCATCCTCAGAACTGATCAGAACTGGCGAGTTTGTTTCCGTGAGTTTACTGTTGGCCAAGTGAATTTCTATGTGACATCGGGTTCTTAATGAATAAATAATTGAAAGTATTGGATACTGAAAATAAGCAAATATCTAAATTAATACATAATTGATATTTGTGATCAGTTTTTAATTAGAAATACTGCCTAAATTTATTGATCACTTGAAACTGAAATCAGATTAAACATGGAGCTAAACTAAAACTGAAACTAAATCCTGATAAATTAAGTGAACTTTACAGAAGCGCAGGTAAAAGACCTACACGCATTATACCTTCGACCACCAATTGGATTCCACCGTTGGGCCAGTTTGGTTGATCTTACACTGGCAGCCCTATCATCTGTGCCTCCATCGATCTGATGGAAAACTGGTACCCTTACCTGTTCCACACCATCCATTGTCCCACATCAGAGTCAATTTCTTCAAAGATTTACCACATTTGGAGTCCCCCTCCCTGGGCTGAACTGAATGAATAATGCATTTTATATAGTGCTTTTTTGTATTTTTTGTACACCTAAAGTGCTTTACAATCATGTGGGGGTTCTCTCCTCAAATGAAAAAAGTGTTCTCTCCTCAACCACCACCAGTAGTATAGTATACAGATAGTATAGTTACTGATTAGCTAATAGTTGTCAGACTCTGTTCCGTGTTTTGGTTGTGCTCTATGACCCAGTTTCTGTCTCCCATGCTTTGATTTCATTCCAAGTGTTCCCAGTTTGTTTTGATTGATCCCAGGTGTGTCTCATCTTCCCATTATCCTGTACAGTGTATAAATGGTGTTCCGTGTCTTTAGTCCAGTGCCCGGTATTATTGATGTCAACTCCTTGTGCTATGTGTGATTCCCTGTGATATCAATAAATTCCTTGGTTGTGTACTCCTGGTCTCCTTGTCTTCTCGTTCCTTGTTCCGTGTTCTCACACCATAGCAAATCATGACCAGGTCTGTTGTGAGTGCATTCACAACACTGCTGACGTATGATACCTCTGATTATTTATTTATTGGGCGCACCAAAAAACACGTCAGCAGTGTCACTGCAGTGTTGTGAATGTGCTCACAACAGACCCGGAAGAGAAGACAATGCTGAATGAAGTCGTAATTTTTGTTATTTTTGGACCAAAATGTATTTTTGATGCTTCAACAAATTCTAACTGACCCTTTGATGTCACATGGACTACTTTGATGATGTTTTTATTACCTTTCTGGACATGGACAGTATACCGTATTTTTAATGGAGGGTCAGAAAGCTCTCGGACTAAATCTAAAATATCTTAAACTGTGTTCCGAAGATGAACGGAGGTCTAACGGGTTTGGAACGATATGAGGGTGAGTCATTAATGACATAATTTTAATTTTTGGGTGAACTAACACTTTAAGCTTCAGTCTGGATCCAGAACATCTGAAAAGAGATGATGCCAACCCTTCAGAGGACCTCAGATGATGCTAACCCTGAAACAACATACAGAACTACCAAATTTTGCTATAAGTTTGATTGCATCATATAATAATTGCTGTTAATAGTGTTCATCGTCTGTTTGATTACGTCTTTAATTGATTTTTCCATAACATTTCTGCCATATGCACATAAACTGACAGTCACCACTGATAAGCTACTACTAAATATTGTAGAAACTTAATTTTCTGTAATTTTCTTAATTTTCAATAAGTTGCTTTGCATCGATTTGTATCGTAATAAGCACTATACAAATATACTTGAATTGAAAAAACAATACTACAAAAACTTTTTCTACAGCAAAATTTTACAGAATATTACTGTTTAAACATTTTACAAGATGTAGTTGTAATTCATAATGCATTATGGGTCAAATAAGTGCAGCGTGAACCAGACAAATTAAAGATTCGATCGGGAGCCTGGTTGAAACATGAGCCGAATTCCACAGAAAGGCAGGATGTTGTAAATCAACTCCTAGCACCACAGTCTGATAACCAACCAACTCTTTCACAGAACAGCTTTCAACATTAACACTATTAGAACAATTATTGACAATTTCAATTTGAAGAAGAGATTGTCTAATTTGGGGCAAGTAATCGAAGAAATGGACAGTCTGACCCTCACATATAAAGCCATGAGAGTAAACAAGATCGTTGGATTGACTTCCCCCCACCTAGCAAAACCAGACTGAAATTCCTAAGGAGACCTGTTAACCCCTTTGGTCTTCACAGGACATATCCTTTCTCCCCAGAATGGCACAGAGAATGCCTTCCAATGCATATATGCACCAAAATGAACTCAAAAAAGACTTCTAAATGGATATCAGTCCATTGCTCAACTCCATATCATACATGAACCCACACATTTGATTATAATGTTTCTAATCACTTATTGTGTATGTCTTTTTAAATAACTCTTGAATAGCTTAAGGGATCATATTCATGTTTAGTATGTGTGTGTTCGAATCTTCTTGCTTGAAACGTTTCTGACCATCAGTTATTTATCAAATGTATCATATTCTTGTTATAGGAATCATGTCCAAATTATACCCTGCAAGAGCGGGACAATTCGGACCTCGTGCTTGATAAGATAACATATTATTTATGAATGGGTGGGACAAACAATGCAACACACCGAGAAAAGACAATATCTAATTGGTCAAGACAACATTTGAGGTGTGGCCAAAAGGCCAGTTTAAATACTCAGGACACCATCAAATTTTGCTTTTAGCTTTGAGCTTTCGTTTAGCTTTTGCTATCAGTCATGCCGGCTTTTAGCTTTGCTTGTAGTTTAAGCTTTTAGTCATGCTTTGTCATCACTTTTAGCGTTCTTTGAGCGCCGTTCCAGCGTGCTTCGGCCTGCACGCCTGCTGCTACTTAGCCACAATGAGAAGAAACACCACCTAGTCTCGTCAAACTTTACTTCTGTTCTTTTACTTTGGTTTCTTTTCTTTTCCGTTTGAGAGTTTCGTGTTCTGAGTTAAGTTTTGTAACGCTGTGTCTCCGAGTCTGACCTCGAGTGCCCGTCTGAAACTTCAACCAGCCCACAACTCTGCATAGTCAGCCAACGCCCAACCACGGGCTTCCCAAGACGTCACTTCAACGACTACTGAACTTCCAGCCAATCAGCAACTTCGGGAAACCCCCTTTTCAGCGACAACAAAGGGAACCCCGTTAAACAGGCAACGCAAGTAACCTCCAGACTCACATCTGTACTGGTGTTATCTAATATAATTTTAACCTCATTGAGGAACTCAGTGCGAGGGTTAATTAAGTGATTAATGGTTGTTCATGTCTATGCAATTTCACGTATTGCTGTAAACTTGGAATTTCACATTTTCATTCTCTTAAACTCATTCTTCCCTAACTTTCTATCTTCCTGCAACTTGTGTGAATGTGAGTGCGTGTGCTTATGTGTTAGATTAGTTTATATGTCTTAGATTTATCTAATAAAGGCTCATTCATATTGAAAAGAGAAGTATCTTGTGTTTTGTGCTCACAAGTTAATGTCTTAAACTGCCGATCTTGTTACTGTGCTAATTAATAGTGTTTTCACTATACTTTGGATATTAATATCCAGCGCAGATTTGATGTTAAACGGCTCGTTCAGTGAATCGCTGGCCGTTTCAGTGATCAGCCATGAAACAGTGATTCTGTTCAAATTCCCTTTAAAATCTTAAATGATTCCCTTTGAGCTAAATTGACCTGTTTCCCTTACATAAGGTTTTACAGTTGTTAACAGTATATTTCCATGTCAACTGTAATTCATTTACAAGAAGCAGGTGTTGTCACTGTAGCTCCTGCTTTTTACACTTACTGTAGTGTGGCATTATCAGGGATGGATTATGACACAGCGGTGCCCTGGGCATGGACCAATTAAAGGCCCCCCTCGGTTGAAATTTTGTTCCCTTTTTATTCGAAATTTTCCCAAACTTGTTAACTGTGTCATAAAATATCACGATTCTCGAATATTAGTAAATACATTTTGCACCTTTATAGATCATGTTAGTTTATCTATAATGGTCTATGGGAAAAGTAGCCTAATATTAGTGTAATCTATTAACTAGCCTATGCATAAAACCCATATTTTAACTTGTACTAGATATGGGTGTCACGTCATAGGATATTTTTAATACGACTGACTTTGTATTTAACATAAATTTAATAAAAAAATGTAAGTTATAACACTTTCATTGTACATAAAGAGAGCAAAGAATATTTGCATTATCAAAGAATATTAACTTCAGTCTAGACAGAGTTCAAGCACTCTCAACAACTCCCATTATAATCACTGAAGCTGTTTATACAGTGAAATCAATATTTTACATTGTACACACATCTGCACTTTGTTTATGATGAGAGAATTCGTCAGAGCAGCATTCTGTCAGTGAGCGCACGCACTGAACAAAATGCCTCTGATTGACCATTGCCTTCATAAGCTCAACAGAATCCTGTGTGATTTGTTATAATGCGCAGCACTGTAAAAACGCATCTGGCTCAGCGCCAGATAAAGCACGACCGCAGATTTGAATTTGGCAGCTGATGCTGTACCACACTGAACGTTCTAATCGTATCAAATATATATATATAAAATATTACTCAGCCATTTTTGGTCTTTTGGAAGCTGCATTCACAATTCACTTTGTTTAAAATCCTGAGGGGGCACGGTTAAAATCCGTTCCTGGAGGAGCAGTATTTCGCTCGGCCCCCCTCGGGTCTAGTGCATCTAGTGAGCTGTTTTGCTGAGTATCACGATGACAAATACATAGTTCAATAAACAATTAGTTAACAAGTTACTTACTTTTTTAGAAACAATATTGACTGTTGTTCTATTTCACCAACGAAAATAGTTCCAGACAAAGATCAAAGCATAATCATTTTGCTCATCCTCAAAGTAAAACTCAGCAGTGTTCTTACTGAATGATTCAGCATTTTGAACGGATCGGTACAATGAATGACTCAATTAACTCACTCATTAGGTTATTTGCTGCCACCTAATTGCAGTTTAGTTTCATGTTTAAAAAGTATCATTGCATTTTTCCAACATTTCTTAATTGTATTTTCAAAAATGAATGTAAAACATTAATGTCATAACACAGCTGTAATTTTGCATTTTAAATCATTTAATTTGATTCTGCAATGTATTATTATAATTTAATTAATTGATAAAATGTAAGAGTTTATTTTAAAATTGTTAAATAACACATAATTCTGTCCTTATCTTTTCGATGCAGTCCGACATTCTCAGTCCTTGCATGAGCTCATGGAAAGAAGTAAATAAACATGAAGCCTTTTAGTCTGCTCACAAACTTCTTCCCCGTTTATTATTACATTCACACATTATATAGTTGCATTGCAAGGGGTGGTGTTTTAGTTTATCCAATGAGATATGGATTACATATGTGTGGTACCCAAGCCAAGAAATATTCGTTATATAAAATGGAAGTATGACCAGGAAGTTCTGGACATATTAGGAGCACACTTGGCCAAGGATACCTCAACTCTGAGCAGAAGGACAGACTGAACTCAATAACCTTCGGGCCTATAGCCCCCGTCCTGGTCTGAACATCTGAACTCATGAGGAAATATACATGTGTGCGCATACATTGAGGTAGAGAAAGAGAACACAGAAGGGAGGAGGGAGCAAGACAGAAGAAAAGGAGTAAGAAGGGAGGAGGTATTGCAGAGAGGCACAAAAACATCTGGCAGAGAGCATAATATAATCTAACAAAAATATATACCTTTTTGGGTGTTAATTTTGGTCTAATTTATGTAAATACATTTAAATAAATCACAAGATAATTTTCTTTATTTCTTGTAGGTGCAAAGAATAGCAGCTGATATGGAGAAATGTTTGATGCTTCAAGACTCTGAAGCTGATTATATTAGGTAATGTATTAATTCTTGAAATCATTTGATAATCTTGTAATTTAGATTTCATTTTATATTGAAATACTGCATTGTAGGTTACATTATTGCTTATATTTATTCATTTCAGGTGCACCCAGTGGCTTTTGACAATTTGAAGGTCATATGGTTGTGAATTCATACCACAACTTTGTGGCTGGATTTGCAGTCTTATTAAAACTTCAGAATGGCATCCCAGGAGCAGGCATTTTTTGCACACTTGAATTTTTTCAAGGGTAACATATTTTACTTGAGTAATTTATTTTGCGAAAAAGGTTACTTATTTAGTTTAAAGGGTTACTCCACCCCACAATGAAAATTTTGTCATTAATCACTTACCCCCATGTCATTCCAAACCCGTAAAAGCTTTATTCGTCTTTGGAACACAATTTAAGATATTTTGGATGAGAACTGGGAGGCTTGTGACTGTGTCCCACTGTCTGCCAAACAATTAACACTGTCAAACCCAGAAAAGTATGAAAAGCATCATCAGAATAGTCCATCTGCCATCAGCGGTTCAACCGTAATTTTACGAAGCTACGAGAATACTTTTTGTACGCAAAGTAAACAAAAATAATGACTTTATTTAACAATTTGTCTCCTTTACATCAGCGTAGCACGATATTGGAGAGTATCGGCTGGAAGCAAACATTGTACGCTGTTATGTGTCAGCCGCACCACACAGATATGCTGTTTTCATTCAAATCAAAGCATAAATAAACGTAGAAAGTGTATCCATGTGACCCAGCTGACACAACAACTTATGCAGTTTGTGTCCAGCAGATACTCTACAAAATGGTGCTACGTTGACACAGAGAAGACAACTTGTTGAATAAAGTCATTATTTGTGTTTTCTTTGTGTACAAAAAGTATTCTCGTCGCTTCATAACACTACGGTTGAATCACTGATGGCAGATGGAATATTCTGACGATGCTTTTCATACTGTTCTGGACCTTGACACTGTTATTTATTTGGCAGTCTATGAGACAGTCACAAGCCTCCTGGTTTTCATCTAAAATATCTTTAAAAAAAGCTTTTACAGGTTTGGAATGACATGGTGGTAAGTGATTAATGGCAAGATTTTCATTTTGGGGTTGAGTAACCCTTTAAGTACTTGGAAATGCTGATTGTATTGTATAGACGGTTTCATCGGGCGCACGCGCCTGGCACAAAATTAACTTCCGGTCTGTTTGTTTATCAGTCTGGCTATGGTGCCGTCTACAAACGCAGTTAAAGTTAAGGTGATGAGTAGACTGAAGTTGGGCTCAGGTGGTTGTGCTGTGGAATGTGTTTCCCATACATTTATTTATTTGTGGTGCAAACAATATTAAAACTGAATGATTTTCCAAAATGATTCGTTGAATAAACATGAGCACGTACTGCATGTTTTTATATCACTGACATCAGAGGGTCCGTTAGAATTTGTTAAAGCTTCGAAAATACATTTTGGTCCAAAAATAACAAAAATGACGACTTTATTCAGGATTGTATTCTCTTCCGGGTCTGTTGTGAATGCGACTGCTGTGACTGTTGACATACGACACTGCTGACGTGTTTTCTGGTGCGCCCAATAACAAAGATAACATGTCAGTGGCATCACTGCAGTGTTGTGAACGCGCTCACAACAGACCCAGAAGAGAAGAAAATGCTGAATAAAGTCATATTTTTTGTTATTTTTGAACCAAAATGTATTTTCGATGCTTTAACAAATTCTAACGACCCTCTGATGTCACATGGACTACTTTGATAATGTTTTTATTACCTTTCTGGACATGGACAGTATACCGTACATACATTTTCAATGGAGGGACAGAAAGCTCTCGGACTAAATCTAAAATATCTTAAACTGTGTTCCGAAGATGAACGGAGGTCTTATGGGTTTGGAACGACATGAGGGTGAGTCATTGATGACATATTTTTAATATTTGGGTGAACTAACCCTTTAACTTTATCCTGAAGCTTCTGCTTGTTTTTATGTGCAGATGTTTTCTTGGAATCACAACACTCACTGGATACAAGACAGATGCATAGAGGCAAAACAAGTGGAAAGGGCTCCGAGAAGAGGGACAACCCACATGTGTGTGCTCATCTCAGAATGTAGATGTACTTTCAGTATGTATTTATTAAATTGTCTTTTGCAGAAATATTCTTAATTTAATAGAACATAAGCTCAAACAACATAATTTGTGATTTAATGTTGATTCCAGCATTTTATTTTAATCCTTTTCTTTATTTTTTATTTTTTTTACCAAAATTATACAAATACTGTTGATTGACCTTCATTTTTATAGAAAGTAAATGTTCTACTCAGAATATGGCTTATTTGTTAACAGGTATTTGTAGTTATTTTGTGATGCTGTTATTTTTATGATAAGATTTTAACTGTTGAAAGACTGAAAATTTTATTTGACCAGTAAAAGCCTTGCAATGTCTTTCTGCCAGTTTTAATAAATACTTATTTGCATCATTGGCTTGGTTTTTATTCATTTGTAAGTGTATTAAGATAGTGCTCATGATAATGCATTTATATTAGTATTTTACTGTTTACTGTAAAATTATTCTTTACAGCATTTTCATTGTTAATTTATTACATCATCATCTTGGATTTAGGGGTATTTACAGGATTTTATTGGCAACTGTAGTTCCCAGGTAAATACTGTAATTTAATGAAATTACAAAAAAATGCTGTAAAATATATTTACAGGATTTTATTGCCAACTTTTGTTGCCAGGTAAATATTGTACTTTAGTGAAATTGCAAAATATTGCAAGTTTAATTCAATGTTACTGTAAAAAATTCTACAAATTACTGTATTTCACATGCACCAATTAACTGTAATTTGCTTTGCAGTAATATACTGTAATCCACTTTACAGCAATTAACATAATTTTTGCCAGTAAAATCCTGTAAATTCTACAGTACATTTTTTACAGTGAAGTAATGTTGCTTGTGGTTCCCAACAACAAAACACAACGAAAGGCACAACAAATGTATGCATTTGCACATTTTATTCCTTATTTTAATATACTGTAGAGTACAGTACAATACAGCAAACAACAACAAAAATAATTATTCTGCCCCAGAATCCCTTCTTCGGTAATTGTGTACTAATTGAGCTCAAACTGAGAGAACAATATTGAATGCTAATGCTTTATAAATGACCGCATGGTGTAAGCACTGAGAAATGAAGGCATTTGTGTGTAGAGTTTTGCAGTAACAGTTCACCAAATCTGACCAGTGTTGGGGGTAATGCATTACAAGTAACGTGAGTTACGTAATCAGATTACTTTTTTCAAGTAACTAGTAAAGTAACGCATTACTTTTTAATTTACAAGAAAATATCTGAGTTACTTTTTCAAAAATGTAACGCGAGTTACTTTGTATTCCCATTTTTTGACTGACAAGCCTCCTGTTCCCATATTGGGAGTAATCGGAAGTATGGAGGCGTTGTGTGCGCTGTGTGAACATGATGTTACTGTAGTTCTAGACTAAATGTGAATGTGCATTAATTCATCCCACTCACAAAAAAACAAAAAACAAAACAGATTTAGTATTCATCAAAATTAATCAAAACAGTGAAATGCAAACTCAAAATATGACGCAAACCTGCAATAACTAAATATATTAAATAACACAAATGTATCTATTCCCATTTTATTAACAGTGTCTTTGCTGCTGACCTTTAATGATCCAGTTCAACCATACTAATAATCAAAAATGACTTTAGATAAACTAACAATTGTGCTTCATTGGTTTTTTTTTTTTATTGCTGAAGAGTGTTGAACCTTCTTCTCCTGTGTTCTACTGTACAGACGTGAATTTACTTTTCCTTCAGCCTGAGGTTTATTCATTACACTTTTTGGTGTGAAAGGGCTTTTACATTTGCTATAAATAGAACCTCTTATATTAAAAACAATCAAGCCCTGCTCATATTTAAAAAGTAACGTGAAAGTAACGCAAAATTAATGTAACACATTACTTTCCATAAAAAGTAACTAAGTAACGTATTTAGTTACTTTTTTAGGGAGTAACGCAATATTGTAAGGCATTACTTTTAAAAGTAACTTTCCCCAACACTGAAACTGACTCATGTGTCAAGGCAGGGGAATAGTGTTTATAGTTTAGGGAAATGGGTGTGGTTTTTCAAAAATGGCATAATGGTTTTAAAATTTTAGTTCAAAAGCCTGGTTTTAGCAATTGAGAAAAACTGTCAAATGTAATAGTTTTCTTCTTATCACTTCCAATCTCTGCTAGCAGTGATTACTATAATGCTTCTAAAACAGGAAAATATATTGTAATATTTGTTATCTGTTAAAATGACAGAAATGGCAAAATAACAAATCACTTTGAGATTTAAGATATAATCACTCAATTTTTAAGAAAATTTTTGATTAAAGAAATATAATGTAGACATATATTATTACATTGATATTTAAAACGAACATAATATTGCTATGGAAAGAATCAGCTGTTTGATGAGACTGCCTACACTGAACACAAAGCAAACATTACAAATCCATTTGTTCTTTGTATCCAGGGATGTCGCTAGTGGGGATAAAGGTGTTTATTAATCTAGGGGCCCATGGCTGTAGGGGGCTCAAAGCGATTTTAACCAAGGCTCCCCAGATCATGATTTTCAGAGATGTGAAGAAATGAAGTACAAATACTTCATTAATGTACTTAAGTAGATTCTTCTGGTATCTGTAATTTACTTCACTATTTATTTTTCTGACAACTTTATAGTTTCACTCCTTACATTTCTTTTACAAAAATATCTGTACTTTTTACATTTTAAAACCAGTCTCGTTACTTTAGTTTTAATCTGTATTTGGTTGCATGATTAATATTATTTCTTGCCATTTCGTGTTTTAGCTACAACCTTGACTTCCACACTGCTACTTCCTCAAATCCATTCCACTTGGCTCATTCAGAGTCCATATCAATTAAACTTCATTCCGTATTTTCACTACTCACACCTGCTGCACTCCTGCGATGCAGCAAGGTAAACAAAGCATTTTAGCATATCTGCTGCTCAGGTGGGTCTGGATGTGTGCTCACATACTGTCAGTATAAACAAGCTTGCAAACAAGCAAGATTAATACTCTGTGAAACCATTCTCTAGAGATCATTCCATGTAATCTTTTGCTCCATCACCTGCTTCCATCTGGTTCAGGCTCCCTGCTGTCTCATCGCTACTGCTCTGCTCATTCTCTCCTCCTCCACAACTGCCCTGATTATGTCTTGAATAAGCTGTCGTCTCTCCCTCCATTGGCACTTCAAGGCTACCAAGGCCAGATCTTCCCTTAGCAACTGCTCCTACCAGCACTTTGTGTTGCAGCCGCGCCTCAGCTCCTTCCGCTGCTGCTTCTGCTCTCTACTTTTTACCTGTTTTTAATGCCACTCTTGTTCCGATAACCTTTGGGTCTGAAGATTCACCGTACTTCAACACTTCTCTCACTCGCTTTACCTTAAACTCATCTTCGATAGATTGCAGGGGCAGTCTCAGTTTGCAGGACCTCCCATACAGTGCAATACTACTGATATTTCTAGGTAAACCAAGCCATCTTTGCGAGAACTGGCTGACTACCCTCTCCAGTTCGGTAAGTTGAATTTGGGAACTCATATAGCAGCAGTGGCCAGAGGATTCTTGCTAATATGCTGTGCTGGTAGACCCAAGCTTTAAACTGCCCTGGAAGGCCACTCCTATCAACTTCCTGCATCCATTGCTCACACTCCTCCCAGGTGTATCTGTAAAATGTTCTGATAATTTACTCATGTCATCCAAGATGTTCATGTCTTTTTTTTTCTTGTCAAAAAAAAAAAACTTTTTGAGGAAAACATTCAGGATTTTCTCCATATTGTGGAATTCAGTGGGGATCAGTGGGTTGAATGTCCAAATTGCAGTTTCAATGTAGGTTCAAAGAGCTCTACATGTCCCTAGCTGAGGCATAAGGGTCTTGTCTAGGGAAATGATCTGTCATTTTCTAAAAAAAAAACTACAAATTTATGTAAACTAAACGAGCCAATGCACACTGGCATGCAATTATTGCATCCAGCTGCTGCTGATCACAGCGTGAGTATAATAAGGCAGCAGGTGCAGTGCATACCAGCTTTTTGCTTCCGAGAGGGTAGGGCTCGAATGGAAATCTCCACCGCATCCCGAGCCCTCGAGGCAGGATGATTGGTTTCTCAAGGTGGCTCGCACTGGTTCTCAGCACCCCAACCCGGTGCCTTTCTTCCCGGAAGTGCATGATGAGCTCACCAGGTTGTGGATGGCACCTTTTACTGTCAGAAACCGGCCGGTGGGCTCCTCCTCCCTCACCACCCTCGATGGCAGTGCAGCAAAGGGGTATTCGGTGATTCCCCCAGTGGAGTGGGTGGTAGCGATGCAATTGTGTCCTAAGTCTGCATACTGCTGGCGAGGAGACCTGGTGCTTCCTTCCTGGCCCTATAGGCATTCGTCTGGTCTAACCAGCAGTCCCTATATGGCTTGCGGGGAAGCTGCTTCCGCCTTACACACTATGGCGTTACTGCAGGTGCACCAGGCCAAGGCACTGAAGGACCTGCACGAGGGTGGTCACGATCCAGAAGTTTGATCTCACACTCCGAGCATGATCTCACACTCCGAGCGATGTCCATGCTTGTGGTCCAGGAGCGCCATCTCTGGCTGAGTCTGGTTGAAATGAAGGATGCTGACAAAGATCAGTTCCTTAATGCCCCTGTGTCCCACGTCACTCTTCGGTGACGTGGTCGAGAACCTGGCCCAGCAGTTCTCGGCTGCAGGTGAACAGACTGAGGCGGTCCAATCTTCTGCCCGGCAGGCAGCTGCTGCCTCCACCCGTCCGCCGGTTGCAGCGCCCCAGGCTGCTCGTCGCCGAGGGCGGCCCCCCTGCGTCCACCCCCACTCCCGTGCTGCATCTGCAGCAGCCTCCAGCAAGTGGCACTGTAGAGCTGGGAGTAGGCCGGCCGCCCCACCCGTCCGGGCCCCCGTCAAACCTGGCGGTGAGTGGAAGAGCAAGAGGCCCCGGGACGGGTGACCCAGAGAGAGGTAGCTGCTTTCTGGGGGATGGTAAAAGCACCTTTCCCTCCCCTGGAGGAGGGCCAGGTGGAGAATCTGGACATCTCGATGAGAGAGCCGTTTTCTCTATCTCTGGGTCCCAGGAGGGCACGGAGAGTTGTGGATGGCCAAACACTGGACCTCACTCATCCTCCTCCTTCGCCAGATGGCAGCAGCGGGTGGTTCGAGAGCGTCAACGAAGGCCCTACTCATGCACCCTCTGCCAACCTATGGAACCATGTGAGCCTTGCACCCCATACTCACACCTCTCTCTGGTCTGCTCACAAGCCGCCCGAGTTGGGTCCCTGTGTTCCACCTCGCTGCCCCACTGCGGGTACGGCTGTGGTTCTGCTGGTCCCGCTTGTACGGTTTCTAAGCACCTGGTCAGCACTACCCAGCCCGTCTTGCTGGCTTCTGCGGACCATCAGCCTCGGCTATGCGATTCAGTTCGCCCGGCGTCCCCCCAAATTCAGCGGTATCTGCTTCACTACAGTGAAAGCGTCCGATGCCCCTGTTCTGTGGGTAGAGATCGCAGTCCTACTGGCGAAGGATGCGATAGAGCCAGTCCCTCCAGCCGATATGAGGATGGGGTTTTACAGCCCTTACTTCATTGTATCCAAGAAAGGTGGTGGGTTACGACCAATCTTGGATCTGTGAGTTTTGAACCGGGTCCTTCATCGGCTACTGTTCAAGATGTTGATGCAGAAACGCATCTTCGGGTGCGTCCGTCCTGAAGGACGTGTTCTCTCATGTATCGATTCTTCCGTGCCACAGACCTTTCCTGCCGTCTTGCTTTCGAAGGACAGGCATATCAGTACAAGGTCCTGCCCGTCTGGCTGTCCCTGACTCCCTGTGTCTTCATGAAAGTCGCGGAGGTCGCTCTTGTTCCCCTCAGAGAGCAGGGTGTTCACATTCTCAACTATCTAGACGATTGGCTGATACTAGCAAAATCTTGGGATCAGTTGTGCGAGCACAGGGACCTGGTGCTCCAGCACCTCAGCACCTCAGCACTGGGGAAAGAGCAAACTCTCGCCGATGCAGAGGATCTCTTTTCTCGGTATGGAGTTGGATTCGGTTGAACAGACCGCACGCCTCACAGAGGAACGTGTGCGGTCGGTGCTAGCCTGCTTGAATACATTCAAGAGCACGACAGCGGTCCCACTGAAACTTTTTCAGAGGCTCCTGGGGCATATGGTGGCTGCAGAGGCACTTACACCGCTTAGCCTGTTACATATGAGACCGCTCCAGCACTGGCTTTATGGCCGAGTCCCGAGGTGGGCGTGGAAGTGCAGCACTCACGCCAAGTCTCTAAGCAGAGGATGGCCCACTGGATTGTGGATGCCATAACCCAGGCTTATCAGGCACAGGGTGTGCCCTGCCCGTTCAGGTTGCGAGCTCACTCAACTAGAAGTGTTGCATCCTCCTGGGCGCTGGCTCGTGGTGCCTCGCTGACAGATATTTGTAGAGCTGCGGGCTGGGTGACCCCTAACATGTTCGCTAGGTTCTATAGCCTTCGTGTAGAGCTGGTATCCTCCTGTATTCTCACCTCAAAAGGGCTAGTGGAACTGAGAAGCCCCGGTTAGTGTCGGCTTGCTAAAACTGCGATCCTCCAACACCCTAGGCAGCTGGACGCAACGGAACGTCTGGCACCAGGCCTTCATGATGAATCCGTGAGAACCGTGGAAGGCTGGGTTCCATATTGAGACCTAAGTGGTACTCGTATGCGTATAGTCCACGGTATAGCCTTAGAGCCCATGTTTCCCCAGCAGACTTCTGCCTTCCCAAGAGGGTTTGAATCACCTCAGATTTCTCCATATACACCTAAACGGATGGTATATGTGTATTTGCTTCCAAAAACTCCTTCGGGAAGGATGGGGCTTCCGCAGCATCCCTGTTCCAAGCGGAACGGTTACGTTTTCCCAGTGTTATCCAAACTCACACAGTAAGGTAGTGCTTTGACAATGGTGAGTGGAACTACTTGTTCCGAGCCCCGGCCTACACCTAATAGGGGCACAGGCGGCTCGCACAGGGCACTGGAAGGGGCAGCACCCATGGCGCTTTGGTAGGGATCCCAATTAGTCATTCACTGACGTGACGTCGAGAGTGACCGACTGAAAGGGAACATCTCGGTTACGTATGGTAACCCTCGTTCCCTGAAGGAGGGAATGGAGACACCACGGTTGCTGTACCACCGCTGAGCCGCCAGGTCCGGCACAGCTCCTCATCGAAAACCTGGTATGCATTGCACCTGCTGCCTTATTATAGTCGCGCTGTGATCAGCGGCAGCTGGATGCAATAATTGCATGCATTAGCTCGTTTAGTTTACACTCGAAGTAGATTGGTCTATCGAAGCGATATCCCAATTAGTCGGTCACCGACGTGACGTCTCCGTTCCATCCTTCAGGGAACGAGGGTTACCATACGTAACCGAGACGTTACTCACTCTCATAATAGCTGTAACCACTCAAATTAATGCACTACTCTGAAGAGAGCCCATCGGGCCTGGCGATGATTCAAGCGTTTGGTTTCTCTGAGATACTTAAGGTTGCGATGATCAGTAATGACCTCGAATTGATGCTTGGCTCCCTCCAGCCAGTGTATCCATTCCTCTAGAGCTAATTTAATGGCTAGGAGCTCACAATTTCCCACGTCGTAATTCTGCTCTGCCGGGGATAACTTCTTGGAGTAGAAGGCACATGGATGGAGCCATGGGGGGTCACCCTAACACTGAGAGAGTACCGCTCTGACCCCGGTTGCCGAGGCGTCAACCTCCACCATGAACGGCAGATCTGGTTTGGGATGAACCAGGATCGGAGCGGATAGGAAGGCATGTTGTAGTTGGGAGAATGCTTCTCAGGCAGGTGTTGTCCAGGATAGAGACTTGGGCCGGTTCTTGAGCATAGACATGAGGGGAGCACTGAGAATACTGTACTTATTAATGAAGCGTCGGTAGAAGTTGGAAAAGCCCAAGAAGCGTTGAAGTTCTTTCACGGTGTTGGGTAAGGGCCACTGCAGAATGATTTCCAGCTTCCTCTGGTCCATCTTGATACCATGCTGGTCGATGATGTAGCCTAGGAATTGGAGTGTGGTGGTATGGAATTGATGAGGTGGTAAACATGTAGTCAACTGCTTGCTGAAAACATCCTAGATTGCCCGGTACGCTGGTGGGATGTCCGCTCTCACATTAGTCTCAGGGCTTTCCACAGATGTGGACAGAACAGGAAGGTGGTTTGAAGCTGGAGGAATTCCAGGTTGGGGCTTCTTTGGACGAGTAATACACTTCTCAAAGCATTCATCACTCCATTTGAGAATCTCCCCGGTTGTCCATTTGATGTGTGGCTGGTGGGCGTTTAACCAGGGCATCCCAGGATGATGTCCGCGGTTGACTCCTCCAGCACCATGAACATGATGTCCTCCTTATGCAGGTTGCCAATGCGGAGAGTTAGTGTGGGGGAGTAATGGTGGACACGACCTCTACCCAGCGGCTTCCCTTAAATGGTGTGTATTCCCAGGTCGACTGGGCATCTCTTCCAATGAACATTTAATTCTTGGAGGATTTGGGTGCTAATGAAGTTCCCAGCCGACCCGGAGTCGATGAGGGCTTGCGGTGAAACACAGGAATGAGAATTACGGACATGGACCAGAGTCTTAGTGAGTTGAGAGGTATGAGTAATAATGGTAATTGGATTGTACTCACCGCTGGGTGTGGAGGTCGGACCGGGCAGTTGGAAATCACATGTCCTTCTCCCCCACAATATAAACATAGGCGATTATTAATCCGTCATTGATGCTCCGCATTGGTAAGATAGTTAGAGTCAACCTGCATTGGTTCAGGTGCTGGAGCAGCGACAGATGTTACAGCAGGCAGAGGATTGACAGCAGGAGTACTCACGTGGCAGGCATATAAACGCTGTGACACTCTGATGGTTTTCTGAATAAGATTCTCAAGTCCCATGGTATCTTCGTAAACGACAATTAATTGTTGAACCTCCTTTCGTAGTCCCTGATGAAAAGCAGTGATCAAAGCAGTTTCATTCCAATCACCCGTTGAAGCCAGGGTGCGAAATTGGAGAGCATACATACTGACTGATTCGTCTCCTTGATGAATATGATACAGTTGATCGTGAACTGACAGATCGGCAGTATGTTGACCAAACCCTTCTTACATATGAGCAAAAAAGGCTGATAAGGAGGCAGTTACTGGAGCGTTCGTTTTCCAGAGAGGTTGAGCCCAGTGTAGCGCTCGCCCAGAGAGAAGTGAGATTATGAATGCAACACGGCCGCGTTCATTCTGAAACAGGTGAGCGTTGGCCTCAATGTAGAGCGAGCACTGAAGAAAAAACCCACTACAGTCCTCCGCCGCACCACTGTATGTGGCTGGTCGGGCCACGAGACTGGCAGAGGCAGCGGCCGAAGTAGTCTTTGTTGCAGGTGGCTGCTGGAGTGCTTGCTGTACAGCCATGATAATCTCAGGGGGAACGTGGTTTGTGCTAGTCGTGGGTTGTGGTAGTGAGGACCGTACAGCGTGAACCAGTGCAGCAAATGGATCCGCGGTGTGGTCCCCGCCTGTGTCCGGAGAGCTCTCCATATGGTCTGGTCTTCTGTCAAGACACAGACAGGAACACAGAGGTAGGTGAACGTATGTACAGTGCTTTATTGCAACAGAGATTTTGGACACAGGTGAAGTAACAGCAAATATCTTGACACGAAGAAGTATATGACTTAGCTCTGGTAGTGATGTCTCTTGTTCACAGGATCAGAAGAATGCACAGAGGAACCGACGAAGGACAGGAACAACAGGTATCCAAGAAACAACACAGGTAGCGAGAGTACGGGTGAGTCCATGGAGATTGGTGCGAGACCAGACGAGGAGTGAGGGTAAGTGATAGTCTTTTTATGAGAGCCTGGTGATGGTGAACAGGTGATCAGAATTCCGTTGATTGCGAACGAGTAGGCGTGGCGTGTGAAGAATGTGCAGGCTGTGACTCTGTGACAGTAGCATGAGTATAAGTCTCCAATACAATTCTAAAGTAATTATTTTATCACAAATAAATATTTTAATGACTAAAACTGTCAGTGTCTAGTATTATAGACTACACAACATTATTATATTATTTTCAAATGGATTTTTAAATTATTATTTTAAATTGTTCCTGGAACAGTAGGGTACTCTTGTAATAAAGTAGTAGTGGCTGGGACATATTTTAACTATTAATTCCACTTTTAAAAAATGCAGTCTTTCCATGAAATAAGCCTGCTCTGGAGCAGGTTTACACCTATGGACCTGTTGCTATGACAGCAACTCTGGGATTAGCTTTGAAAAACCAACCAATCCAATATCACAAATCGTCAACAATCAAATCCAGCTAAATAAATTAGTGACGTACAAAGAATTGACCCCAGGACTGCATAAGGAGAGTAAATTTAGTGATTAAGTGTTATTTGTGTGTAGACTTGTGCCGGTATTCGGTAATGCGATATATCGCGGTAATGAATATGCACGATATTGTTATCGTGGGCACTTCTAAATACCGTGAATAATTATATATTACAAATGATTCAGAATTTGGAATGCATTTTAAGAATATTTTTCCCATCAACTGCTCAAATGCACAACACCGCTGTATGCTGCTTGAAAGAAGCGTGCGCTCTAATGTAAACAAGCACGTAAGAGAAGCACATGGGGGAACACGTGAGAGACGCGCTGAATGAAAGCACATTTACTCTCTGACAGCAGATGGCGATAAATGCAGCCCTCACTCTGTAAACCCCATAAATAAATCAGATGCTACTTTCTAAACCATTTTAAAATAATTTTAAATAGCCATTCAGATTTGTGGATTTGCTATGGTGTTCATCACAGAGCCAAATATTTTAATATTTAGACTTAATAGGCTTATATTTATTTTCAAACTTTTTTTTTTTAATCTGGACTACAACATGCCCTAGATATTGGTTGAAAGTGTTTTGATTCTTTATTGTTCATTCACACTTTACATTAGGGCTTCTTTAGTTAACTGCCAATGAAAAATTCTTCTGAACATTCATTAATCTGAGGTATTCCAATATTTAATACCACATTGTTAAAATTTAAAGTTGCATCTGTGTTATTTAATGAGCTAACATGAACTAAGACATATTTTTTAACAAAGATTAATAACTTCTATAGCAAATGTAGCTATTGCTCATTTTTTAGCTGTGCATTTATTGAATGAGCACTATGCGATGTACAAACTGATTACAGTATATTTTATGTATTGCACTGTATTTTATGTAAAATCATTTTCTATTTTTAAACTGTCTTAAATTCTTTTTAAGTCTATTTTTAAATAATTTTCAAAGTTCTTAAATTGCTTTAATCTTAAATTAGTTTTTTTTTTTTTTTTGTGGTTATTATTCTTCATGATTTTTTTTTACTTTCTTTTATGTAAAGCACTTTGAATTACCATTGTGTACAAAATGTGCTATATAAATAAACTTGCCTTGCCTTGAATGTTAATGCATTAACTAAGGTTAACTAATGAGGTCTTATTGTAAAGTGATACCTATTGGTCTTTATAGTTCTTTTGCACTTTAATGTGTAAAACTTTTAACTTTATATATATTTTTTTCTGTATTGCTTTATTGTATTTAAATGTTCAGTTTTTTTTTTTTTATAAGAAAAAAGTTATTTAACCTGTTATACTGTATTATGACCACTTTTTTGAAACTAAATTTCAATACCGTGATAATACCGTATACCGTGACAAAAGCATTATCAATTAATCGCAACAGGAAAATTTGATACCGGCATATCCCTATTTGTGTGTTTTTCAATAAAAGGAAATACATGTTAGTGATTCATATTCAGTTATTTTGGATATTTAGTGGAGCTTCTGTATTTTTTTTATCATTATGCAGAGGAGTGTTGCTTGTGCAGGCTGTGGGCACTCCATGAGTAATCAAAGATATTTCAGTGTTGTAAGGGAAACAGGTCAATTTAGCTCAAAGGGAACTGAAAACACAGCAAACAACAAGACAACACCTCCATGACAGTTACTGTACTGGTGCAGGCATCAGGTTATTTAGGTACACGTGGTTAAGTTCCATTAGTCAATGTAGTTTAGTACATTGAGGATAATTAAGATCATTTTGGAAATCATTGTTTTATTTTGATTCACCAATCAAATTTGTGGTTAACTTTGTTTGGTTCTTCTAGTTTGTCTTAATTTAAACGTTTACCGTTAATTTTCTAGTAACATCATTTGCAATGAAATGAGTTGACCTATCGTGCATGGAGCTCTCTGGCTTCCATTCAGTTTAGAGTGGCTGGCGGATATTAGGTGTGGCGAGTCAATCCTAATATCAGACCTTCGACCCTTGCAGGGTGTCTAGGTGTTTCACCTACTCAGGAAAGAGGGGAAGGAGAAGGATAGGTAAAAGAAGAACAAAACAAACAAACAAAACAAAGCTGCTGTGGGTTTTCCTAGCATGGCTTACAACTGCTGTTGAGCTAGGATGTCATGTGCAGCTAGTGTGTCATGTACCTTAACTTAGTGTCAGATGTTATAACCTATTGTGAGGATGGCTGCATGTTTCTTCACGGTGTGTATATGTAACTTTGTTACACTAAAATTTGGACATTCTACCTGTGGGAAGAATATGTTTGTTGAATGTGTTATCAGTAGATGTGGTTACCTCTGGGTGTAGGTAATATTGTGTGTGTTAAAGGTGTAGTGTATGTGTGGTCAGATCTGTTTCAGTCTGTGTTGTCTCCCCCCTTTGCTTGTATGTCACTGAAGACTGGCTCACTTCATCCTTGGCTTGGATGAGGGCATGTCCATGGTCTAATGGGTTCAGTCCAGCAAGGCAGGAAGTTCTTTAGCAGACAGTCGGAGGTAGTTTGGCATGGCTGTGTGAAGCTGGGTTGCAAAACTTTGTCTCCTATGTTGCACTCTTCTTGTGGTGCCTTCTGGCTGTGGCAGACTTTCTGACCTTCTGTGCTCTGGTGGTTGCTGTTGCACAGACAGGGATGTGGTTCTTGGAGTTGGAGTTCATTTGACAGTTTGTTAGTGAGCGTTGGGTGACTGAGGTGATGTTCTTTAGTACCTCAGATTTTTCATCAACGGTTGGCCGTGAAAGACTTGTTCGTTCCGGGTGGTTGTTGAACAGGTGCTTGTCATCTCTGATGTGGTGTACCAGGTGATCATCGGCCTTCCATTCTGTCGCTGGTCACAGCGAGCATGACTCAACTTTGTGGTCATATGCGTGTAACTGGTCTTGAAGGAACTCTTTCAGTTGTCTCATGACTTGTTCCATTTCTTCTGATGGTAAGCTGTCATGTTCTTGTGAATACTCAGCACTGTGCATGTCTGAGTGGTGCTGAGGTGGGTTTCGTTGTCGCTTACCCACATGAGTTGCTCTTGGATGAGTCAGGTGATTACCTTTGGATGTCTGGTTAGGTTTCCAGTTGTTCTTATACTTTTGGTTTCTTGAGAAGCGTGGCTGGTCCCATGGATTTTCCCAGCGGTTGGGCTGAAAGCGGTTGTGGACATGGGTGTCACATTCTCTGTGCTCTTGATGGAAGACTCTGGTGTTGTGATGCCACTGGGTGTCGTCCAGTGCAAGGCTTGAGTCTTTGTTGACAGAGTTCAAGAGTGTGGATGTTTTGTTACCTTTCTTTGAGGCCATCTTTTGCTTGTTATAGGCCTTCTGTGTTAGGTCACGCAACTGTTGGATGGTCATGGAGTGTGGAAAGGCCATGACACCTAGATGGTGGCTGACTCCAGGGTGCAGATTCTTTAGGAAGAGGCTTTTGAAGTTCACATCCTCTTCAAGGTCAGGCTTGTTGTGTGCACCAAAGTAGGCTTGTCGGAGTCGGTTGTAGTAAGCTTGTGGAGTCTCTTGTCGACCTTGTTTGGTTTCCAAGGCAGTCAACAGTCCATGTTCAGACTCTGGGTCTGTAAACTCTTTAATCAGGACCTCACAAAGTCGCTGGTAGTTTGACTTTGTTTGACTGGGCTGTCGATCTAGGAAGTTTCGTACCTCAGGACTGGACGTGGCTCTAATGATGTATAACCTGTCTCTGTCAGTCACATGAGGTCTCATTTCCAGATGAAATTCGATATCTTGCAGGTAAGCCTGGATGTCGTGGCCCTCTGTGGAGTTCAGGTTGAACCTGCTGATGTTTTCAGACAGCTTGTTGAGGTCTTTGATGGTCATCCCGTGTGCAGCTCTAAGGTCTTGGACGGGAGGTTTTCCTTTGTTGGCAGGACAGGGTTGTGTGGCGAAGGCAGGTGAGGTTTTAGTTTGTGGCCCTTTGCTCCTTTCGTCATATGTCAGTTCTTGGACGTGGGACTCTGCTCTGCTCAGCAGTGATGAGGCTAAGAGATGTTTCTCTTTTCTTGGCTCTTGTTTCTGCTTGTAAGCATATTGGAGTTCTTTTCTGACCATGTAGAGCTCATCGTTGGTATCGTCTAGTTGTTGGGTCAGATTGTCCATTTCAGTTCTGTACCTTTCAAGGTGGTCTTCCACAGCACTGATTTCAGAATTCTTGTCTCTGACGTCATTCTTGGCTTTCTCTAGTAGCTGTTCGGCATACTGGAGTCTGTTTACCAGGTCTCTCTGGGCAGCTGTTGCATGTTGCTGTTCGAGCTGAGCTGCTGCCAGGGCTGCTTGGAGCTTCTTAACTTGTTCCGTTGTTTCCTGCTCCCTCTCGTTGGGTGCTTTGAGTTGATCTTGAACTTTCACTTCCAGCTTGTCTATGCGACGTTGAGCATGTGTCAGCTCCTCTTGAAGGTGGGTGATGTGCTTGTCGCTCAGTTTCAGCTGGGTTGTGAATGCATAGCTTAGGGAGCTGGTGATCTTGACTAGCTCCTCGTGGTTGTTGTTCTGGCTTGAATCTTGTGTCAGGAATCTTTTTAGGATTAGGATTATTATTAAAAATA
The DNA here is from genome assembly GCA_024542945.1 of allo-octoploid hybrid of Carassius auratus x Cyprinus carpio. NCBI lineage: Eukaryota > Metazoa > Chordata > Actinopteri > Cypriniformes > allo-octoploid hybrid of Carassius auratus x Cyprinus carpio. Next base: position 18,394,229 of record CM045018.1, read on the forward strand.
ATAACAGTTCAAATGTCTTGGGGGTGAGGCTGTCTGTCATGCCACTCAGCCAAGTATTCACATCTTCCCAATGGGCGATGGGGTCTGCAGTCTGCGGCATGTTTGCACGCTGGGGAGAAGAGAGACTGACACAGATCTGTGTGGAGTAAAAGCCTATGTGTGGTGGAACAACTAAGTGTTGCATCAGTGATTGTGAACCACTAGTGAAGTGTGGTGATGACTGTGCTGGTCTCAGGGTGTCTAAGTAGACCAGAGATGCAAAGACTTTGTCACTCTAATGAGGAAGAGGAAAAGAGAGAAAGAGGTGAAAAACAAATTCAATGACAAGCAACAATTTCTGTTTTTCAAATGAGGAAAATTAATTTTCTCAATTAAATGTTATCAAGAAGGTAAACAATATTATTAAATCTGCTATTAGTCATGCTTGTTCAAAATCTCTTGTTTTGGACAAAAGAATACAATAATAATGCTGATATCTCTTTCCTTAGTCTGACAGGATTGACACCGTACACCTTACAGTTGGACCGCTCACCAGGGAGGCTGCGAAGGCGACAGTTGTTCAACACGTATCTCTATTAAATTGATCTCAGCGTTGGATGAGATGCTAAAACTTGGATTGCGTTTCCAAATGCAGGGAGGTTAGGAAGAACAAAGGAGAGGTTGATTACAAACAAATTCATAAGGGTGATTCGTCTTCTTTGACAAGATTGCGTATTTCATTCACTTAGAATTGTCTGATGGTTCTTACATGTCCCTATTAAAAGTTAAAAGTGAAGAGGAAAGGAAAGGAGAGAGGGGACGGAGATGGTAAGTCTCAGTAGAGGTTATCTCAACTACGAGGAGAGCGTTGTTTTAGTTGCTGCACAACTAATCAAACAAAATAAACTTTAAGTGAAAGAGAGTTGTCGTTCTAATTTATTTGAACTCGTAGTGAGAGATAACAATGTCTCCTTTTAGGGCTCAGGTGTGTCGTTCCCAAGCTAGGATACACAGAGGAAAGAAATGGTAAGAAAAGGTCAAATTAAAAAGTAATAAATGGGCAAAAATAAGCAAAAATTAAATTAAATAAAGGAGAAAATCTATAAATAAAACAATAGTGGCTAAGTGTATAACCAAAACAGGAAGAAAGAGGGGTAAAACGCAATAAAATAAGTACAGGTCTGAATAGAATATATTCAGATGGGTAATAAATAAATTAGGTAGAATAAGTTTAAACTTTCAAAGTTCAAGGCTTATTCGTACCTAAAATAATTAGGCCCAAAAGAAAATACTAGAAGTAATGATCATATGAAATGATCTGAGGGGAAATTTTGAATGATTCCAAATAAATTTAATGTTTCGATTAAATTTAAATTTAACAAATAATAATTGTGAGTAAGTATTTCCCTTTCTATTAAAATGCCAATAAATGGTATTGTGAGAAAAGAGAGAAATAAGAGAGAGAAAGAGACCAACAAGTGTTAGTTGAGATGTTTAAAGGGTTAAATCACTTTAGCGTTGCCCACACAGACACTATTCAACCACTGGATGTTAATGCTAACGGCTAACCTTTGAGGCTAGTGGCATTTAGCATAGACTTCAATGTAAATACAACTGTTTCATTAGCTTAGCAACACCGTGGAGTTTGTTTACACTAGCGTCGATGCACTGCGCGTGCACAGTTCAAAGTTGCTCTGGAAGTAGGTTAAGACTTCCGTGTCACGGTCGTAACTGTGGCAACCAAAACAAACTCTAGTGGACTAGCACATGAATCATTGCATTGCAAGTACAGTTAAGCATGTTACATGAAATGTCGGCGCATTTCCACACTGTACAAATAACAACACCGCTTTTAGTTGGTTTTGCGATGTGGCGCTTAAACTCTCAGTTCGTATAGAGTTAACTTTAACTTAATTCAAATAGCAGCTTCGTGCTGTAGTTAAGGGAAAAGTGAGGGCGATCTCGGCGGATCTGATCCGTGCCAGTTTCTCTGGACACATAAACACAACAGGGTTTCTTCGCTGTTGGTACAAACTTAAAATTTACTTGATCAAGCTTTTAAAAACACTCCCATCACACTCGGACACACGCAGTGTTAAGCGAGATTGCATTCACCTTGTGAACAGGGAAACATTATTCTCTAATATTAACCCAGGTAGTCGAATAGCATTTGATTCAGCAGTGGAACACGCACTGACAATCAAACTATGAATAACGAGGCTTTGATAAATAGATTGAGGAACACGCTCAAAACTATTCTTTTATTCACCGATTTATTTCCCTTTGAAATACTACAGTTTAGCTCCGTTCAGCGAACGGTGACTGAGATTCCCTGCCGGGAGTATAGCTTTTGAGAGGCACTGGAACACGCAGTGAAATCAATTTAGCTATAAACAAGGCATTACAAAAATGAGGAACATGCTCAATTTCTACCTTATTGTATGATCTCAGATGTTAACTTTAAGTTCACTTACTGCCGTTTAACAATGGAGAGGCGGACTTGAGTTACAGCCTCCTCTGCATTCATTCTATTCAAGCGGTCGCGCGCTGCTTACGTCACGGGTCACACACACACATATGTCTCGACAGCTTCTCATCTTTCATCCGCAGCAAAAGAAAAGATTAAATAACTTGGTTTATGCTCACAATTTAGATTAAACTGCCCGCAAAATTCTCCACCATAATACTGTAAGGGAAACAGGTCAATTTAGCTCAAAGGGAATCATTTAAGATTTTAAAGGGAATTTGAACAGAATCACTGTTTCACGGCTGATCACTGAATCGGCCAGCGATTTCACGTAAGTTTACAGCAATACGTGAAATTGCATAGACATGAACAACCATTAATCACTTAATTAACCCTCGCACTGAGTTCCTCAATGAGGTTAAAATTATATTAGATAACACCAGTACAGATGTGAGTCTGGAGGTTACTTGCGTTGCCTGTTTAACGGGGTTCCCTTTTTTCTTAGCTGAAAAGGGGGTTTCCCGAAGTTGCTGATTGGCTGGAAGTTCAGTAGTCGTTGAAGTGACGTCTTGGGAAGCCCGTGGTTGGGCGTTGGCTGAAGATGCGGAGTTGTGGGCTGGCTGAAGTTGAACGGGCACTCGAGGTCAGACTCGGAGACACGGCGTTACAAAACTTAACTCAGAACACGAACTCTCAATCGGAAAAGAAAAGAAACTAAAGTAAAAGGACAGAAGTAAAGTTTGACGAGACTAGGTGGTGTTTCTTCTCATCGTGGCTAAGTAGCAGCAGGCGTGCAGGCCGAAGCACGCTGGAACGGCGCTCGAAGAACGCTAAAAGTGATGACAAAGCATGACTAATAGCAGGCTAAAAGCCGGCATGACTGATAGCAAAAGCTAAACGAAAGCTAAAAGCTAAAAAGCAAAATTTGATGGTGTCCTGAGTATTTAAACTGGCCTTTTGGCCACACCTCAAATGTTGTCTTGACCAATTAGATATTGTCTTTTCTCGGTGTGTTGCGATGTTTGTCCCACCCATTCATAAATCATATGTTATCTTATCAAGCACGAGGTCCGAATTTTCCCGCTCTTGCAGGGTATAATTTGGACATGATTCCTATAACAAGAATATGATACATTTGACAAATAACTGAGGTCAGAAACCTTTCAAGCAAGAAGATTCGAACACACACATACTAAACATGAATATGATCCCTTAAGCTATTCAAGAGTTATTTAAAAAGACATACACAATAAGTGATTAGAAACATTATAATCAAATGTGTGGGTTCATGTATGATATGGAGTTGAGCAATGGACTGATATCCATTTAGAAGTCTTTTTTGAGTTCATTTTGGTGCATATATGCATTGGAAGGCATTCTCTGTGCCATTCTGTGGAGTAAGTATATGTCCTGTGAAGACCAGAGGGGTTAACAGGTCTCCTGAGGAATTTCAGTCTGGTTCTGCTAGGTGGGGGGGAAGTCAATCCAAAGATATTGTTTACTCTCATGGCTTTACATGTGAGGGTCAGACTGTCCATCTCTTCGATTACTTGCCCCAAATTAGACAATCTCTTCTTCGAATTGAAATTGTCAATAATTGTTCTAATAGTGTTAATGTTGAAAGCTGTTCTCTGAAAGAGTTGGTTGGTTATCAGACTGTGGTGCTAGGAGTTGATTTACAACATCCTGCCTTTCTGTGGAATTCGGCTCATGTTTCAACCAGGCTCCCTGTCACAGGGTGAGCCTGCGACTATGCATGGACTACACACACATACACCTGTGTCATGTATTGTAGTCTGTTAGCCGACATAGATTCATGTAGGCATGGACCTGTGTAACATTCGATGTCACTGTGTGTTGTAAATTGGCTGTATGATGTCCTGTATGTAGTTTTACCTGAGTTATGTGAGAACTAGTAACCATAACATGAGTGCCTATGATGATAGCATAATAGAATTGTCTTTTTGCATATATAGAAATAAATCACCACTACAAGTATTTGATTCAAATTATTTATTGAATACAGTGTAAGAGAGATGCAGATTATGCTTACCACAGTTCATTTGTCCATGTTATTTCCAAGAGTCATTTGCCAAACCTGTTCAGTTAGACATCCGGTCTATTTATAGGTCTTTGTGTCCGCCATCTTGTTCCTGTGAGTGATGTCACCGGAGAGTCCATTCTCATAGCTGTAAGGGAGGAAGGTTTTTCAAGTTATTTGTTTTCTTTGAATATGTATGTTATGTATACTTGTATATGACTTCTAGTATGTATGTTTATTTGTATTTTATTATTTTTGTGATGTTTTTGTTATTTTCAGTATGTATTCGTATGATGTAGGTGAAACATGTTACCTTTCATATGGTATGTTCTGGAGTAGGAGGAGTCGGGCCTATAAAATGGCTCCAGAACGTTAGCAGGATAGTTCAGAGATAGGAGGCGAGGAGAGAGTCTCTGGGGAAGTGCTGCTTATGTAGGGCAGTTGCACATACAGGTCAGGTTGTGTTTATTGATATAGATTGCTTTGACCTTATGTTTGGTGCAGTTTATATTCTGTTGTATCTAAGGTTTTTTTTTGTTGTTTTGTTTTCTTCCCACCACTATTGAGTGACTGTCGCTGTGCACCGTAATAAAAAGCACTGTTAACCATGACCAACTGTTTCCTCTGTCAATCGGAGCCTCCAACCGCTCGAGTCATTCGTAACACTCCCGATCGAATCTTTAATTTGTCTGGTTCACGCTACAGTGTCACCATTCTTTTCTAATTTCTTTATTATGTACATTTTGTATAATGATAATTGCAACTGCTTCACTGTAAAAATAAATAAATAAATAGTTGAGAAAACATTTTAACGGCAACTTGATGCAGAAAGACTTTTGAGTTCTCTCAACAATAGTTTTTAGTTCTTCTCAGTAAAGATACTTCGTTTAGCCAACGTAAATATGTTTGTTCGTGCAATGCTGATTGTTTTATTTTTCTATTAGAAAATTTCTTGTCATAGCAACTGAAACAACAGTAATGTTCATTGACGTAATTTATTTTTTCTGTTCCCTGGATCAGATGTGTAAAGTCACCATATTATCAATTTAATGTTTATTTACGGATGAAAACCAGTAAATTGTTACAAAAACCTAAACTGATAATAACTTAGTCTAATATGTAGGCAACATCTTTGTTTGTAAAGCATCTCACAAGACTAAGATATCCAGGAAATGGTGTTTGAACATACTCTAGGCCTCAAACTCTGTTTAAAAAAAATAAAATCCGGCATGCTGGTTAGGTAGGTTTTGAAGCATGGATGCTGGTTTGGGCTGGTTTAAGCTGGTCCTTAGACATGACCAGCTTAAACCAGCTAAGGACCAGCTCAAACTAAGCTTCAAAATCTACCTAACCAGCATATGCTGTTTTTTTGTTTTTTTTTCAACAGGGAAACTTATACACCCAAACCTAAACCTACACTTATACACCCAAATTAACATTCCAACAATATGAAATTCTTTGTTCAGACAACGGTGTTTGACTAGTTGGAACAACATCTAAAGTAATTTTGTTGGTCTGGAAAGGGTTTTTATGTAGTTTCAAGAACATAGCATTTTTTAGTATTTGAGACTCAAAATGTTTCGTAAACTGGAAAATATGCAGTTGCAATTTTTACAGTGTTGTTAAACATAAGAAAATTAATGAAACCTTAGTAAATTAGTAAGAAAATAAATTTGGTCCCACGTAAGAAAATTGAAATTGACAAATATGTATACATACTATATACAACGATTAGGCATAACGTTATGACCAACTTCCTAATATTTCCTAATAAAAACAGCCAAGACCCGTCGAGGCGTGGACTTCACTAGACCCCTGAAGGTGTACTGTGGTATCTGCCACCAAGATGTTAGCAGCAGATCCTTTAAGTTCTGTAAGTTGTGAGGTGGGTCCTCCATTAATCGGACTTGTTCATTCAGCACATCCCACAGATGCTCAATTGGATTGAGATCTGGGAAATTAGGAGGCCAAGTGAACACTTCAAAGTCATTGTTGTGCTCCTATAACCATTCCTAAACCATTTTTGCTTATCCTGCTGAAAGAGACCACAGCCACCAGGGAATACCATTTCCATGAAAGGGTGTACATGGTCTGCAACAATGCTTAAGTATATAGTACATATCAAAGTAACATCCACATTGATGGCAGGATCCAAGGTTTCCCAGCAGAACATTGCACATAGCATCACAAAGACGGCTTGCTTTCTTCCCATAGTGCATCCTGGTGCCATGTGTTCCCCAGGTAAGCGGCGCATACGCACCTGGCCATCCACGTGTTGTAAAAGAAAACGTGATCAATCAGACCAAGCCATCTTCTTCCATTGCTCTGTGGTCCAGTTCTGATGCTCGAGTGCCCACTGTTGGCACTTTCGGCGGTGGGCAGGGGTCAGCATGAGCACCCTGACTGGTCTGTGGCTATACAGCCCCATACACAACAATCTGCGATGCACTGTGTATTTTGACACCTTTCCAACAAAACCAGCATTAACTTCTTGAGCAATTTGAGCTATAGCTTGTCTGTTGGATTGGACCACACGTCCATTACCCTATCGCCAGTCCACCACTGTTCCTTCCTTGGACCACTTTTGACAGATAATGACCACTGCAGACCAAGAAAACCCCACAATAGCTGCAGTTTTGGAGATGCTCTGACCCAGCCGTCTAGCCATTACAATTTGGCCCTGTCAAACTTGCTCAAATCCTTACGCTTACTCATATCCAGTTTGAGGACAAAATGTTCACTTGCTGCCTAATATATCCCAACCACTAACAGGTGCCGTTATGAAGAGAAAATCAGCGTTATTCACTTCATCTGTCAGTGGTAATAATGTTATGCCTGATCGGTGTATATACACACACACACCTACCAAATAAGAGAACAACCTATAATTTCCTAAATTTCAAGGTCACTGCTTAGTCCTATTTAAAATTATGCTAACAGGAGTAGAAGGGCATTTTTTAAGCATATTTCTTTAATTGTATTCTAAAGGACAGTATACAAAGCGTAAATGATAAATTTGAAAAAAATAACTTGGTGACACTTTATAATAACTTTCATTAATAAATCATTAACAAACACTATATAATGTTTAACTAATCATTACTTAATATATATTCACAAATCTAGAAATATGAGATAATGTGCTAATGTTAATTAACTTATTAAACATTATCAAATGATTAACATATCATTAATGTAAATTGAAATGCTTACAAATGTCAATAAACTTTTAAATCATATGATCATGCATTTTTAAAAAACAATCTTCAAATGATTTTGACAGATGGTTTACATTGATTAAAAGCTTCATTAATAAATCATTAAAAAACATAATGCTTAACTGATCATTAGTTCATGATTACAAATGTCATTAAACTTTCAATGCATTTTAACAATCTACAAAAGTGTCATTAAACTTCAGTTCACATTAGCTAATGCTCATTTTTACATTTACAAATGTTGTGATAATATAGCTTAAAGGTGCTGTATTTAAGTTTTTTTACTCTAATAAAACATAAAAATATCATAATATGTTTGCAGATATTTAAGAAACATGCCAAGTTAACATACTTGTTTATCAGAAAAACAATGCTTCAGTCAGTTATAGTCCTTTGAAAATGTGTGTTCCAGGCCGGAATGTTGGTCTCTGTTTTGGTTTGTGAAACCCCGCCCACTGCCAATTTACCAAATTGTATTTTGGCAACCTTGGTTGCAGCTGGCAGAAAACACAGCGTATATCATTTCATTCATCGTCAATTGTGCTCGTTCCTGTTGGGCTCGTCAATCTGGCAACCTGCGTGTGCATCAAGTCTGAGGAGGAGGGACCGGGTGAAAAAAACCCTCTCCAATATTTTGAATTTGGACTGCAACTGATAGTTTTCATGTGACATCACACCCTTACAGGGACGCCCACTTGGAGGTGCAAAACAAAGCTTTGCTCCATTGACTGCCAGTTATTTTACAAAGTTTGCATTAAATAGTATAACTGTCCCAGCTATTTTAAACCAGGCCTGCTACAGAAGAATGAGAGGGGAATCAATCTTGCACTCTATCCTACTGGATACTGTGTTAAGGGTATACATGAATCAACAAAAGACAAAAAAGAAAATTCTTTTCACAGCATATATTGAATTTTTCATAAACAATTCATCATAAACACCCAAACAAACAAACTAAACATTAAATAAATCACACAAAAGTAATGGTGTGAGTGGATTTGTGTGAAATGTCCCATAAAGATGTTGACGAATGATGGAGTTAATAAAGTGAGCAGTCTTGGCAAGGGACAGTCTTATCTGTAAATGTTAGAAATTCATGAAAGGAAGTATTTGTCCTTCTGGTTGTAGTCCGGGAATCTTTGAATACAATCCTTGGGCAGTTGCTTTGTCCTATGCACCCAAGCAAACTCAAGGCAATATAAGCTCCATGTAATACAAAAATCCTCTACAAAAGAAAACAACTCATTAACAGTTTTACAAATTCTTAAAGCATACACAAGAGGAAATTACTACAAACTCACGGCTGAGCAGCAAACAAACGTTTCTCAAGCCAGGATTATTTAAGAGAAAAGCCTGTACCATGTGGTTGCTCAAACTGAAGCCCTTCTTACTCTGCTACTTCCTCTTTTATACATAAGGTATAGGTGCTACTAGTGTCCCCTAGTGGATGGGATGAACATAGCACTGACAATAAGGACAAGTAAATCATGTGACAGACAGTGACTGTTACAATATTAAAAGGTGAAATTCAGAAAACACCTTATTGATGATGTATATTTTGTACAGGCAGGCATATGAACCCAGAATATAAACACAATGTGTAAAGTTTCACATTAAATGGTTTCCCATAGAAAACCATTATAAGGAAAACATTGAACTATTAAGCAGATTGCATTCAAATTACGACCTCACCTGCTTGCCAATGAAAACTATGCATCACCAATATCTAGTGATTACTGAGTTTGATCTTTTAATATTACTATTTTAAATATATTATGGCACTTAAGTGTTTTTACAACGTTTGTCACACTGTTTAATGATTGAAATTTTTTTTGATAAACAAATTAGTGTTGTGGTAGGTTCTAGCTTCTTCCATCTTCGCTCACTTTCTAAAATCAAATAATTTCTCTCAAAAAGCTCTCTAGAGGTTGCTACCCATACAGCAACATAGTGTTGGCCCACATCCAGCCCACGAGAAATCCATGCGGGCCAGATGTGGGCCGGATCTGGGCCGACACCGCTTGCTGTCTGGGATATCCATGCCTTTATTACATCTCAGCTGGATTAATGCAATGCCCCCTATTTTGGTATATCAAAGTCCCAAATCTCTCGGTTAGAGTAGTTCAAAATGAAGCGGCTAGATTATTGAAGGGGTGTAAAAAGTTTGATCATGCCACTCCCCTCTTGCGATCATTGCATTGGCTGCCAGTTCACTATCAAACTGAGTTTAAAATCTTGCTACTTGTCAATAAAATCACTTAACAATCAAGCTCCGTCTTATTTGTCTGACTTACTCCACCCCTACTCTTCGACGAGGGGACTAAGATCAGAGGGCAAATTTCTCCTAAAGTCCCCTAGAACCCGCTTAAAAACCAGAGGATCTAGAGCCTTTGAAGTTGCTGGTCCCACTCTCTGGAACAACTTAACAGTTCACATCAGAATGGCTTCCACTTTATCTGAGTTTAAGTCATATCTTAAAACACATATTTTCTCTCTGGCTTTTAACATGTAGTAATATGTGCCTTTGATTTTTTTTTTTATTTGCTTTTGTTGTTGTATGGGTTTTGAAGTGTTTTTATTTGTTTACTGATTTTCTCCTTGTTAAATATTATTGTTTGTTGTGCAGCACTTTGGTCGGCTTGTTTCATGCTTAAATGTATTCTAGAAATAAAACTGAACTTGAATGATTGAAATATTGCCGCGGGTGCTTAATATGGATTGCAAATGGCTAAAACTTGCATTTTGTTCACATACCTTTGTATCTAAATATAAAGGTGATCTAAATATTTGCGGCTGTGAAACAAATGGAAAACTGATAGGCTTGTGCTGCAAGTCTATGGATGTGTTGCCCTCCAGGGCTTCGAGCTGGTCAATCCTTAATACAGCAACTTTAATTATTAAATGTAAGCACTTCACAAACTATTGGTGACAAAGTTATTGCTATAACTATACATGTATTTTTTTATTAGTGTATTTCTCCATTTATAGCTGAATATTTTCTAAAATTAATAGAGAACACACTTGTAGATTTGGTGTTAGTATTTACCTTTAATAAATGCGTTACCAGAAAAAAAATGCAGTGCTTCATTTAACCGCTTGGCTAAGGTAAGAATTTGGTCAGATGAATTTGGTGTTAATTGGTTTTGATAGCAATTGCAAATGTATCAGATTGGTTGAAAAAAAAAAAAAAACTGTAATATAAAGAAAGATTAAATTTGCTAATCATATATGGTTTAGTTGTATTATTTTTCAGCATATCAACAAAGGCCCACATCTTATGAGTTTACATTTCACATGCAGAGACTAAAGGAGGAAATAAGGAACAGGAAATCATTGTCAGTTACATATTCAGAAACAAATTTAACAAAAGGAAACCATAAATAAAAACAGGAACCTAAACATGAACAATGGAAGAACAAATATCAAAATAAGAGAATGAAGGTAACGAAACAGGATGTGACACAAATATTTTACATTCATAAAGTGTTTGTACAATGTTCATACAAGTATCAGGTTTTGTGCTACATTTTGTGCTAAATTGCTTTATATTCCTGTATTTTTGTGTTTGATTTTCTTATTTTAAATTGTAGAAATTAAACCTTTAAATAATTGTGAAAATCAGGATTGTGTATGATCGTTATGAAGGATAAATTCTTCATTATTAGTCTGTTTGCAGTATTCAGGAAACCCTAACCTGAAATTTGTATTATTAATCAAGTGACAGTTTGACAACTTAGTTATCCAAATTTACTGAGAAATGTACCATCATTAATTAGGTACCAGGATCCTCCCTGTCAAAAAAAAAAAAAAAACCAACAAGTTACACGCACATACAGGGATGTACATATATTAATATCATTCTGAGTTCTTATCTTCACTGACCTGCTAATATCTTCTTCTTCTTGTAAATGAGTCCAGCAGATGCGATGATGATTCCCAGCACCAGAAGAGAGGCTCCAATAGCAATTTTATTCCTCTCAGACTCAGGGAGAGACGGATCTGTAAATGTACACTTGTGTCACATCAAACACAGTTCTAGTAATGACAGAAGGTGAGTGAGTATCTTACCCCAGTCATAAATCATAGGTTTACTGAAACTGGCATGCTCAACCACACAGGAGATCTTCTCGCCAGATTTGAGGCTGTACTCCAGCTCAGAGTGAATCTGATAGTACCAGTCCCCATCAGCCATCTCCATAGTGGTAGTCACTTCAGAGGTCACTGGTTTACCATCTCTCAGCCAGGACACTTTGATGTGTTGAGGATAAAATTCATATGCGCTGCACATCAACACAGCTGGATGTCTGCCACCAGCTTGCTTCACTAAACTGAGCATAACTGTTGGTTTCACTGAAACAGAGTGCAAAACCTTAATATACAGCTTCTAATGCATCAGTTCATGTCTCACATATATGTGTTCATGTGGGGTAGGGTGTCATTGATTTGACAAAATCCTAAAAACATGGATTTTTATTCACATTTACACTCAATTAAAGTTGCATTTTAAAACGCTATACTTTAATGCTTATTCATGATGACATCACAAAATAATGTAAATGTTGTAGTTATTTGCATATGCTTCTGTAAAAACATGTTAAAATAACGTAAATGTTAAAAGCAGAAGCTCCACAAACGACAGAAAAGAGTCGAGCCACTTACCGGCTGTATCCTGGACATTTGACTGCCACATTTTAATATGAAATTTGCATTCGGAATCTACATAAGCTCTCTCTAATAGCAGAAAGGGGCTATTGTTCCATCCCTCTGCAACTCTCATTCCATATTCGCTAAAACCAATAAACCTCCCCAGAGTGCTGTTGAATTGTGCGAAAAGATATTTATTAAAATAATAGCTGTCAATATACACCAGGTCACTGAGATCATGGGAGCTGTAGATGCATCTTGCCCAACGGGTTGTGTAATATTCATTAGCTGAAATAGAATGTAGAGACCGAAGAGTCACAGTTTTGTCAGATGAACACAAAAAAAAAAAAAAACAAAACAAAAAAAAAAACAGGATGCGTCAGCAGTTTCTCTTTCCAAAAAAGTAATTTTTTTAAATCATCATCTAGTATAGAGAATCCATCTTAAAAAAAAACAACAACCATTAGAGCTAGTCATCCTTCAGAAAAATATTGCAGTTGTATGACTTAATTTTACTTCTACTACTGATCATAATAGAGTCAGTGTTGATATTTTTACTTCTAATTTTACTTACCGCTTTCTGCACCAATAAGTAAAAAGAGTACGACGATAAGACAAAAGCTGAAGAGTTTTAGCAGTGACATTTTCACTTGCACTGAATCCTAGCTAAATGCTGCCAGTGCTTTGTTTATGTGGTGGATGTCAAAGATGACAAACCAGTTACTCTAGGGATAAAATATCAGCTGTTACCAGGTAGCATCCTGCTTTAATTTAAGACAAACGCTTCAAGTTATCAAATATGGACAACTTCTCATTATCCAGTGCCGAATACAAATAAAATTTGTAGTGGATTTTTTTTCCTAACAGAAACTCAAATGGTCTCTAATGAATAACCATTAATAATTTTTGTGACATATGAATTTAGTAACTATACTAACATACAAGACTTCCAAAAATTAAAGTTGTTTTGTGCACAAAAATGTAAGGAGCTGCCCAACAGTTACCACACACTATGGCCGGAGACGTATGAATGAACGTGAAATAAATACAATTTATAATGTCTTGGGGAAAACACTGGGCCCAGATCTGTCTCCAGACTGAACTTGGGCTGGGGAGTCTGCTTTGGGCTGAGCTTTGAGACAGAAGCCCTCTCTTGGTCAAACTCGGGAACAAGAGCCCTCTCTGGGATAGACTCAGGATCTGAGCCCCTCCCCAGGCCAGATGCAGAAACAGCGGCCCTCTCTGGCCTTGACGTGGAAACAGGAGCCCCCTCCGGGCTGCACTCAGGATCAGGATCATTTACACACTCGGGGAAACATGGGAGGAGATGGGTGGTCTGCACCATTGGTTAGGCAAGTGGAGGGTCCCGGCGTCAGGTGAGCTGGAGAGGCCAAGTATGTTTCAGAGGGGGCCGGATGAGGATGGTGCATAATTTTGTTAATTTCTACCTCAAAATTTTAACCATTTAAATAAAAAGATGAGGATTAACTCGACCAGAGAGTAGAACAAAGTCACGATTCCAGTTCTTTTTTGACAGAGCGGCTCATTGAAACGGTTCAAAAAGCCGATTCATCGGTTTCTGATGTCATCACACAATAATGACTCTATGCATTTATTTTCTAAAAACTCAGTGCAATGTTGTATCAATGAAAAATTCAAATAAGTCATTTTTGTCAACACATATTAAAACATTCAAAAGATAAAGTTATTTATGTGAGAGCATATTGCTGATTACTACCATATAATTCACTTGAGTTAATAGTGTTTGTGGTCACAGATTCATTCGCGGATCGTTTATGTCAGATACGACTGACTGACCAGTATTGACTAGCCAATAACTTGGATAAGATTCCTAAAAATTTCACACCTACAGCACACATTAAAGACATTGATGCACAAATGTTCTACATGTCTACAGTATAAAGAATGAATAAACCATACTTACAGGTCGCATTGAAGCAGTCATTTCTGCAAAAGGATTCCCGACCAAGTATTGAGTGCATAACTGAACATAATTATTTGAAGGTTGACTTTTTTTTTGTATTAAAAACACTTTTCTTTTATTGGTCGGATGAAATATGCTAATTTTTTGAGATAGGAATTTGGGGTTTTCATGAGCTGTATGCCAAAATCATCAGTATTAAAACAATAAAAGACCTGAAATATTTCAGTTGGTGTGCAATGAATCTAAAATATATGAAAGTTTAATTTTTATCATTACGGAAAATAATGAACTTTTCACAATATGCTAATTTTTTGAGAAGGACCTGTATACACGCCTTGATTTCGCTTAAGCCACTTTAAATATAATATGCGTGCACAAAAAACTATTGTAAAATTTATTTATATCAAATCGACAGAAAGGTTTTTGCAGGTTTTAATAAAATGTAAATTAATAAGTCATAATAAGCATATTTCCAGTAAGCGCCTCAGGCTTGCACAATATCGTCAACTCACTCATCAGAATCTTCGGTAATCCTCTGCAAACTTCGACAGTTGGTTGAACTTGCTCAATCGGTTCTTTTTGAGTTGGATGTGCTACTTCGGCTGAGTGTCCTGCATCATCAACCTGGAACTAAAGTTCGATTCAGGCCCTGTCCCAAATGGCACTCTAAACCCTCACAGTCATCCTCTGAGTCCGCACTTTCATGACATAATGCCGCTTTGACTGTCAGGTAGAAGTCTGCTGCGGAGCTCACCCCAGTACTGGCTCGGTAGAAGTGTGGATCAAAGGCACATAACAGCTGCAAAGGGGGCGTTCACGAGCACCCTTCTGAATGCTAAAATGACAAATGGTCTCGTGGACTTAAAGGGTTAGTTCACCCAAATATTAAAATTATGTCATTAATGACTCACCCTCATGTCGTTCCAAACCCGCAAGACCTCCGTTCATCTTCGGAACACAGTTTAAGATTATTTTAGATTTAGTCCGAGAGCTTTCTGTTCCTCCATTGAGAATGTATGTACGGTATACTGTCCACCTCCAGAAAGGTAATAAAAACATCAAAGTAGTCCATGCGACATCAGAGGGTCCGTTAGAATTTTTTGAAGCATCGAAAATACATTTTGGTCCAAAAATAGCAAAAACTACGACTTTATTCAGCATTGTCTTCTCTCCCGGGTCTGTTGTGAGCGCGTTCACAACACTGCAGTTTAGTGATATCCGGTTCGCGAATGAATCACTCGATGTAACCGGATCTTCTTGAACCAGTTCACCAAATCGAACTGAATCGTTTGAAACGGTTCGCGTCTACAATAAGCATTAATCCACAAATGACTTAAGCTGTTAACTTTTTTTTAAATGTGGCTGACACTCCCTCTGAGTTCAAATAAACCAATATCCCGGAGTAATTAATTTACTCAAAGAGTACACTGACTGAACTGCTGTGAAGAGAGAACTGAAGATGAACACCGAGCCGAGCCAGATAACGAACGAAACATTTACTCGTTCTCGAGTGAAGAACCGTTTGTCGGACGCGTCCGGTTCGAGAACTGAGGAGCTGATGATACTACGCATGCGTGATTCCGCGTGAAGCTCACACAGCGCGTCTGAACCGAGCTGGTTCTCTTGATGATTGATTCTGTGCTAATGTTATGAGCGCGGGTAAACCGAAGGCTTGAATCAAGGGCAATTATCGCCAATGAAGTCATTATGTCGAGCACAAAAGAACTGGTGAACCGTTTTCTTCAACCGGTTTATTGAATCGAACTGTCCAAAAGAACCGGTTCGCGGAAAAGAACAGAACTTCCCATCACTACTGGTGATCCGAAAACCAATGCAACCGGTTCTTGACTCGAGAACGAGTCAATGTTTCGTTCGTTATCTGGCTCGGCTCGGCGTTCATCTTCAGTTCCATCTTCACAGCAGTTCAGTCAGTGTACTGTTTGAGTAAATGAATTACTCTGGGATATTGGTTTATTTTGACTCAGAGGGAGTGTCAGCCATGTTAAAAAAAAAGTTAACAGCTTAAGTCATTTGTGGATTAATGCTTATTGTAGACGCGAACCGTTTCAAATGATTCAGTTCGATTTGGTGAACTGGTTCAAGAAGATCCGGTTACATCGAGTGATTCGTTCGCGAACCGGATATCACTAAACTGCAGTGTTGTGAACGCGCTCACAACAGACACGGAAGAGAAGACAATGCTGAATAAAGTCGTAGTTTTTGCTATTTTTGGACCAAAATGTATTTTCGATGCTTCAAAAAATTCTAACGGACCCTCTGATGTCACATGGACTACTTTGATGATGTTTTTATTACCTTTCTGGACGTGGACAGTATACCGTACATACATTCTCAATGGAGGAACAGAAAGCTCTCGGACTAAATCTAAAATATCTTATACTGTGTTCCGAAGATGAACGGAGGTCTTACGGGTTTGGAACGACATGAGGGTGAGTCATTAATGACATCATTTTCATTTTTGGGTGAACTAACCCTTTAACGCACATGCCCACACGGTGACCATTGAACGATTCGTTCAATAACGGAACAGCACTAGGAAGAACCAAAAATACACAGAACAAAAGGCACGTAGGAAACGGACACACAACATACAGTCCTGTGGCCTGTAGCATGAAGCTGGTTCAGTTTTTACCCAGGTAAGTTCATGTTTAGTTTGAGCAAACTTATGCTATATGGAAACCCTGCTTTGGAGCAGGTTATATTCTGGTTTAGAGTAGGGATGGGCGGATCGATCCTTGAGTATTGATACTTTCAATACTGATGTTGTATCGAAAGGATTGATCCTCACATAAAAATATTGATTCTAAAGTGCATTTTTTTTTTACCATTAATTTTATTTACTTATGAGAAAATTTGGTGCATAAAACAAGCTTCTAAGTGGAAAAATATACTATATTAGCGAATAATTAGCTCATCGGAACACACACAAATGCTGAAAGACAGAACCAATCAATCAAGCCCTGTTCACACTAGCAGCATTTTTTGTTGCTGCATGACACCAGGGGCTGGCGATGAGGTTGCCGGAAATCGTCAGCTCTCCATTGAAATGAATGTGTTGCTTTGCTGTTGCGTGTCACTTGTAGTGTGAACGGGCTTCACTATGGAAGCAGATTAGTCTCAAATATAATTCACGCAAAAAACACGATTCACACATGCGTAGACAATTTCACATGCATGAAACCTAATTCACGTACACACAAAAAAAATTCACGTGCGTGAAAAAAAAAAAAAAAATTCACAAAAAGCAATTCACATGCGCAAAATAAAATTATATATTCATAAAATACATTTCACAAATGCAAAACACAATTCGTAGATATACAACTGTGCACAAAAACCTTTGAATGTTTAAAATGTACGAGTGTCTGAATGTACAAATCGTCATTTACTACGAATCCACTTGGATTTGTGTGTGTGTGTTTTTGAGACTTTCCTGGCAGAGCTCTCTTCCCATGTGGGTCTGTCGTACTCTTTAGCCAATCAGATGCGAGCTTACCATTCAACCAATCATATCATAAGCCACTGAGAGTGCATTCAAGGAGCACGATTCTGTGCACCTTTTGCGCAATATGGATTAATTAGAACGGAAATTAAGCCTTTACATCAGTAATCCCATAGACAGTAAAAGAAATGGACACAGCGACCCAATTGGAACTCAATTGAGACAAGTGAAGCCCATTTTTAGCGATTTTTAGCACTTCCATTTCTGACGCGCAGACTCAAACAAAGGAAGCTTCTGCCATTATTGTGACTTCATCTGAACGTGCAAAATTACTCTCCTTGAATGCACTCTCAGTGGCTTATGATATGATTGGTTGAATGGTAACCTCGCATCTGATTGGCTAAAGAGTACGACAGACCCACGTGGGAAGAGAGCTCTGCCAGGAAAGTCTCAAAAACACACACACAAATCCGAGTGGATTCGTAGTAAATGACGATTTGTACATTCAGACACTCGTACATTTTAAACATTCAAAGGTTTTTGTGCACAGTTGTATATCTACGAATTGTGTTTTGCATTTGTGAAATGTATTTTATGAATATATAATTTTATTTTGCGCATGTGAATTGCTTTTTGTGAATATATATTTTTTTTCACGCACGTGAATTTTTTTTGTGTGTACGTGAATTAGGTTTCATGCATGTGAAATTGTCTACGCATGTGTGAATCGTGTTTTTTGCGTGAATTATATTTGAGACTAATCTGCTTCCATACTTCACAGACAGCGTTCGCTGCTGACGCATGGCTCACAGTGCTTGTTCAAATAGAGCTGCGTTTCCCAAAAGCATCAACAGCATAAAGTAGATCTATAAAAACCACTGCCACATTATTATATTAAATCACATAACGTTGCTACTATATATATAAAATTACTTCTGAAAAAATGCATCATGGTTTCCACACAAATATGAAGCAGCAATAATAATAAATGTTTCTTGAACAGCAAATGATATTAGAATGATTTCTGAAGGATCATGTGACGCTGAAGACTAAAGTAATGGTGCTGAAAATTCAGCTTTTAATCACAGATACATTTTAAGTTACATTTTAAAATATATTAAAATAGAAAATAGTTCATATTTATTGTTGTATTTATTTTTAATTGTTATATTTCCCAATATTTCTGCTTTTACTTTTTTTTTTTTTTTAAATAAGTGCAGCCTTGGTGAGTTTGAAGAACCTTTTTGTCTAAATGACAAAACATCTGAAGAACCCTTCTGTTTCACAAAAGGTTCTTTGTGGCGAAAGAATTAAGGTTCTTTAGATTATAAAAAGGTATAAAAGAGATGGTTCTTTAAAGAACCTTTGACTGAATGGTTCGTTGTGGAACCAAAAATGGTTCTTCTATGGCATCGCTTGAAGAACCTTTTGAAGCACCTTTATTTTTTAAGAGTGTACTTGTGTGGTACTAACATGCTTTTAGGGGTATAGTTGCACCTGAGGTTACTGCCCCAGTAAAGGGCTAAAATACAATTATAGTATATTATTTTATTTCTGACAGTGTAGACAAAAAAGGCCTATGAAATGTTAAAAGACAAGTATAATTGCTGATTATATATTCTTTTAATAATTTAAAAGATCATTTTAGTTTAGAAGTATCAGTATTGGTATCGATGTCGATGATACTAGGCTTGAAAATAACGGTATCGGATTGAAAATAAAATAAGCAGTATCGCCCATCCCTAGTTTAGAGACAGCAAACCCAAACTGTACCAATCAGCTCTGAGCAAAATTACATATATTTAATGCAATGAAGCCACTCCCCGTATCTCTCGCTCCAAATTAAAGCAGTTTACAGTCAAAGAAATTTAGAGACAGAATTGCACGGCTTTTGCAGCTACTTATAGTATATTAACTTTAATTGTTTATAATTCATATAATATTCATATAATTATTGTATGAAGTGGAAATTAATTTTAAGCTTCATATTTAAATTAAAAATATAATCTAATAGATATAGATAAGTTTTAATATATCCAGCTTTTAAAATGACTACACTTATGTTTTCCTTTTGAGCTCTGTGTGAAACTTATATATATATATATATATATATATATATAAATAATTAAATTCAGTTGATTCCTTTGCATAGTCATTTTCTTTCTGCTGCCAAAATTTTGCTGCAGCAGAAGTGTTTATTCATGCCTTGTAAATGCATTTTAATTAATTACATCGCTTAATCTTCAGCAAAAAAAGTTAATTTTGCTGATGCTCTCCACGTTCCATGTGATTGAGAGTTTGATGCACGTCACGCTTTCAGGTGCACGCACTCGAGTTAAATCACAAACTCTGGTTCAAACTCGGAGTTGTCAGAGAATGTATATTGAGCTTTGTGAGCCCCGGGTATATTCCAGAAAGAGGGTTTTGTTGGAAACTCAGAGTTTGTGAACCCCAGAAAAGGGAAAGTGAGTGTTTTCGGTTCCAATAAAAGACAAAACTAAACCTCTCAGTAAGTTACCATAGTAAATAGCATTTTTGCAGCATTAAAGAATGAATAAGGTATCTGAATATCGCTTATGCTTTAAAAAGGGGCAGGAGACCCAAAGAAACTCTGGCTTTACCGAAGAAAACCTGCTCCCGACCAGGGGCCTGTACCATATGGTAGCTGAACAAATTCAGAGTTACAGGATTAGTTTCGAGTTGACAAAACCAAACCTCTCCAATCCGGCTTTGTTGGTACCATGATGCTGATCATCAACTTTCTTTGTCAACTCAGGCTTTGATCCTGAGTTTGTGGAGCGAGTGCACATGAATGTGTGACGTCACTGGCAAACAGCCAAAGATTTACTTCTCGGGAGAGACCCAGCGAGATTCAAAATTAAATGTTAAAGGTTTTGCTAAAGGTTAAGAGATTGAGGAATATGACCAATTTAAACATCATATGAAACATGAAAGAGGACAAATAAAGTGCAGTCACAAGTGAAACTTGTTAAGTTAGTTTATACATTTGAAAATATATATAGCGATAGAGACTCGAACATGCGAGGACACGTAGTCATTTTTAAAATAGTGTTATCTATTGATAACCATGTTTGAATGCATATTAGTCATTTTAACTGAACATTTTAACTGGACTGGTGGTGGTGCTTTTTTTGGTCATTCAGTGTTTCTGTTAAAAAATAATAATAATTGGGCGGAAAAACCTAACAAAAATACTGATAAGATAATGACACGAATTCTAATAATAAGAACTATAAAACACACTAAGGATTACTAAGGTTTAATGAGCTGCTGGATTCATGAATATTAATCAGGTTTATGCGTTCGCTCGAACTGATTTGCTGAAATCAAAACAAGGACGATAATAGGTGAGCGCCACCCAATGGGATTGCCGTTTGCGCATTAACTCCACCCACTACCAGAATACCCGGCTGTTCTTAAAAGCTGAAGACTTCCATAGGAACGCCGTTATTTTGACAGGAAAATACAACAAATAATATTGTTTAAACGTAGCGCGTCAATTCTCTCTCTCTCTCTCTCGCTCCGTGTGTGTGAGAGAAAGCGACGGCGCTTTGTGCGCCTTCACACTAGAGTTTACGGTACATTAAATACAGGTGCGCTGCGCATCCATTGAGATGAACTGAAAAAAAAGCACAGATCGCCTGACTGATTGTGAAACTCTGAAGCCCTCAGACAGAGTGTTCGCAAGTGATAATATATCTGTGCTAATATTAGACATCGTTTAGTCGCCAGAATGAAGATTTACTCGCAATGTAGAGGGTTGCTGTATGTCACGTCACACTATATCACTATTGTTTCCATTATATATATATATATATATATATATATATATATATATATATATATATATATATATATATATATATATATATAAACTGACCCTCTAACACTAGTGTTCTCTATTCGGTTTCTATTCTTTCTACTTGTTTTCTTTTTATTTATTATAAAAATAATAATAACTTGAAACTCTAAGGCCGGTGACACACTGGCTGCGTGGCGTTTCTGTTGCGTGGCGGCTGCGTCGCGCATCTCACGCAGGCAGTCTGCAAGCTCTAACCTGTTAACATGGGAGCCGAAATAAAAACGGACACGCCACGCAGCCAGTGTGTCACCTGCCTAATACAATGTTTCTCAATCCTGGTCCTTGGAGCCCCCAAACTCAGCACATTGGCTGCATCCGAAAACTTAGGCCGGTGACACACTGGCTGCGTGGCGTTTCTGTTGCGTGTCAGTTGCGTGGCGGCTGCGTCGCGTTTTCTGTGTCTTTACACAGCAGAACCGTACGGAGCCCCTTAAGGTTCATTGTGGTGGAAAAAAATCAGAGTGAGTGAAAAAATTTGGGGTGGGAGGAAAAAATATATTTTTAATTTTTTTGCGTTCTCTCGCAAAACTTTTGCGTTCCCTCGAGAAACTTTGCGTTCCCTCGCAAAACTTTTGCGTTCTCTCGCAAAACTTTTGCGTTCTCTCGCAAAGATATTTGCGTTCCCTCGCAAAACTTTTGCGTTCTCTCGCAAAATTATTTGCGTTCCCTCGCAAAACATTTGCGTTCTCTCGCAAAACTTTTGCGTTCCCTCGCAAAACTTTTGCGTTCTCTCGCAAAACCAGCTGAGTTCGGACAAACACTTCCTGTTTACTTTACAGCTTGTAGTGGTTTATACAGCTCCATACAATGGAGCGGTTCATAGAGTTTTGTTTTGAACTTGGAGAAATAGTCAGTGCATGCTTATTACGGCACGGTTTTGGGACATACTAAAACGCTTAATGTAAAACACTGTGTGAGAGCCGTGGGAACGGAGCGAGGCCGGTGGAGCACCTGCGCCATTCACCGGTAACGAGTCCCGCGAAGGAGAACTGAAGGAGGGACTGATGACAGTGTTGGACGATAGAGGACCAGGCTCGGACTTTATTTTGTGTTGTGGTTCTGTTTGTGTGCGACAGTCGTCCACGAGTAGGGGCTGTCGCGGTCTTTTAGGTATATTTTATTAATAAAGTTTTGTTTGAATGTTCGCCGGTTCCCGCCTCATTCTTCCCGTGACTCATTCTTCCAGCTCTCTTTCTTCACAAATCCAAATGTTTCCATATTCGCAATGTATTTGAAGAAAAAATCATAATGAACAAAAATGTGCCGCACTGGAGTGGGCCGGGGCTCATTTGGAACTATTATTTTGTTGTAAAATACAATATAGACAATATTGTGTTTAAAATGTAGGCTTCTTTTAAAATTTAAAATGTACACTTAATATTGCCTTTTTTGTTGAACTGTTAGGCCTATATAAAATCAATTTCACATATGCAATATTCTGGATATTCAGGGAAAATTGCATTCTCGTATAGGTTCCAGAGCGAAATGAGAACGTAACAGTGTTCGCTTTATAACATTTCTAATAATCTTTTATATTATTGAATCTTCAAAGTGAATTCAAAATCGCATTATGCCCTACTGTAGCCTAAGTGACGGAGTATTGTGTTTCAGCGATTTGATCGCGCTAGCGCCTCATGCGCATATATTCATTGCAAGTGCGGCCTGTTCATTATTAAAATAAAGAATCACCAATACAGATATAACGTTACACAATCAATTTAAATAATCTGTATTATGTCTGTGCCGTATCGTGAGCCCCGGCCCACTCCAGTGCGGCACATTTTTGTTCATTATGATTTTTTCTTCAAATAGCCTACATTGCGAATATGGAAACATTTGGATTTGTGATGAAAGAGAGCTGTACGTGAGCCCAGTTTCGCTCTACATTAGGTTTTGGCTTGTTTCTAGCTATTCTGGGCTTGTCTGCTTTCCTGTGCATAATAGGCTATATTTTATTAATAAACTGTTTACCATATTTTGGTTTTAGCCTATATAGCCTACTGTCTTTGTCCAGCTTCCCTTAAGGATCCTTTCTATATCCTGACGGTTTTAAATGGGGGAGAAACGTTGTATTATGGCTATTTGCTTTACTGATAGCTATTAATAAGGTTATTAATATTACAATTTTTATTAGCATTAATAGTATTTATTAGGCCTTACCGAATTGGGCCTCCAATGCCACTGTTATAGTAGCTACATCCACATTAAGTGTTTTAGAATGTCCCAAAACCATGTCTTAAACTATAGGCAAAGCTGACTGTAGCCTATTTGAACTTGAGTCCAAGTTTAAAATAAAACTCTTTCTTTCTATGAGGGATAGCCTTCGCTTAAAGTGCAGTTTACCAGGTTACGTTCATATTCTGGGCTATTCTGCTTGTCTGTCTACTTTAATAATATGGTGTGTAATCCGTGTACTGAATTTAGTCATCCAGTGTGTAACAAACGTCACGGGAAGAATGAGGCGGGAACCGGCGAACATTCAAACAAAACTTTAATAATAAAATATACCTAAAGACCGCGACAGCCCCTACTCGTGGACGACTGTCGCACACAAACAGAACCAAAACACAAAATAAAGTCCGAGCCTGGTCCTCTATCGTCCAACACTGTCATCAGTCCCTCCTTCAGTTCTCCTTCGCGGGACTCGTTACCGGTGAATGGCGCAGGTGCTCCACCGGCCTCGCTCCGTTCCCACGGCTCTCACACAGTGTTTTACATTAAGCGTTTTAGTATGTCCCAAAACCGTGCCGTAATAAGCATGCACTGACTATTTCTCCAAGTTCAAAACAAAACTCTATGAACCGCTCCATTGTATGGAGCTGTATAAACCACTACAAGCTGTAAAGTAAACAGGAAGTGTTTGTTTGTCCGAACTCAGCTGGTTTTGCGAGAGAACGCAAAAGTTTTGCGAGGGAACGCAAAAGTTTTGCGAGAGAACGCAAATGTTTTGCGAGGGAACGCAAATAATTTTGCGAGAGAACGCAAAAGTTTTGCGAGGGAACGCAAATATCTTTGCGAGAGAACGCAAAAGTTTTGCGAGAGAACGCAAAAGTTTTGCGAGGGAACGCAAAGTTTCTCGAGGGAACGCAAAAGTTTTGCGAGAGAACGCAAAAAAATTAAAAATATATTTTTTCCTCCCACCCCAAATTTTTTCACTCACTCTGATTTTTTTCCACCACAATGAACCTTAAGGGGCTCCGTAGAACCGTGCCTGACGCTGCTGTAGGTGACATATAGGGAGGCCGCCGACAGACCAGGCTCTTGTCTTCACGACAACAATTTCAACCTTTTTCACACCTGTTTGTGTATAAAATGACATATGAACATATTTGCCTATTCTATTTGGCCTGGAAACGCTTCCAACACGCTTGCCTGTCGCGTGAAAAATAGGCGTCAGTTCTATTTCTAGCATGCACGCGTTTTCCGCGCGGCTCGAGCCGCGCCTGAGACGCGCGTCTCACGCAGGCAGTCTGCAAGCTCTAACCTGTAAACATGGGAGCCGAAATAAAAACGGACACGCCACGCAGCTGAGACGCTTACGCATCCAGTGTGTCGACGGCCTTAGGCAGGTGACTTGCTGCCTCGCTGCCATATTGCAGGCAGCGTTTTTGCATTAAGGTACCTCATAAAACTGATTTTGGACAGGCTTCTGAGGCAGAGTAATGGTTTAATGATCTACAGCAAAATATAGAGAGCTTGTTGATAACTAAGTGGACATTTAATTACTGCAATATTAATTTTCAATATTAAAAAGTGGAAAACGTTGATCAAAAACATACATTTACACACAAACTGACCACAACTTTCAGACACCATCTTAATTTTTGCGGCTTAACTGTCACAGAATGGAACGCACAGGATTGTGGGATATCAAAGGCAGTGAAGGATACATCTATACTGCCTTCAAAAATCGGCCAGATGAAGGCATCTCAGGAGACAGGAAATAAAGCTAACATTGAATTCAGACGTGCCTTGATACCTTCCTACCTTGGAATGAGTCCTCCAAATGCAGCATTTTTCAGTTTTTCGGATGCAGCCACTTTGTTTGTCTCCCTTATCTGACACACCCATTTCAGGTCTTGGAGTTTCTTCTAATGAGCTCATGAGGTGAATCAGGTGTGTTTGATTAGGGAGATACACAAAATGTGCTAATACTAGCTCTCTCTGTTCTTTTTTTTATCGATTTAACATTCTTAAAAAATATATATATATATATATATATTTCTTCATGTACTGCATTAGATCTTACCAGGGGCCTGTTCTGCATACCTTGCTTAATACATCTGAGATGATTTGAAAGATTCCAGATCTAGTAATCGTGATAACTGGTCTCTGGCTAATTTGGTTCTTCAGACAAATTTGCGGATCTGATTAAAATATCTGAGATTAAGTTGTCTAAGATTACTGCGTGTTCTCTTGTTCCCCGTAAAGGGAAGATAAATTAAATGTGCACCAGTTCAATGTTATAATTAGCAATACATGTAATTTTATCTTTGAAGCAGATTTGTTATGTGACAGCATTAATTAAAGTTTCTTAAAGGGTTAGTTCAGCCAAAAATGAAAATTGACTCACCATCATGTCATTCCAAACACGCAAGACCTCTGTTCATCTTCGGAACACAGTTTAAGATATTTTAGATTTAGTCCGAGAGCTTTCTGTTCCTCCATTGAAAATGTATGTATGGTATAATGTGACATCAGTGGGTCAGTTAGAATTTGTTGAAGCATCGAAAATACATTTTGGTCCAAAAATAACAAAAATTACGACTTTATTCAGCATTGTCTTCTCTTCCGGGTCTGTTGTGAGTACGACTGCTGTGACTGTTGATGTACGACGTACATCAACAGTCACAGCAGTCGTACTCACAACAGACCCGGAAGAGAAGACAATGCTGAATAAAGTCGTAATTTTTGTTATGGACAGTATACCGTACATACATTTTCAATGGAGGAACAGAAAGCTCTCTGACTAAATCTAAAATATCTTAAACTGTGTTCCGAAGATGAACGGAGGTCTTACGGGTTTGGAACGACATGAGGGTGAGTCATTAATGACATTATTTTCATTTTTGGCTGAACTAACACTTTAAGGGTCAAGATCAAGTTATCTGCATCTCCTGCACTAATCAAGCCATTCCCATTATAGCTGTCAACACTCAAATTAATGCACAACTCAGATTAACTCTACAGCATGTGTGTAAGACTCTAATATAATTAGTTATTATGTTATCAGGAATAAGTGTCTATAGTATTATAGATTACACAACATTATAATATTATTTTCAAATTAGGGCTGGGCGATATATCTAACGATATGATCATGCGCATCTAGTCAGTAAATCTAGTTCCTTGATTAGCGCTAAATTGCCATCACCTGCTTTTAAATAGTCAAATAGTTGAATAGTCACAACAACGACAATATTCTGAACAAATATTTAATCATGTTTAATCAGCAAAACAAGCTGAATGAATCTCAAACCTAACATACAGCATTATGGTCAGTTCACACTTCCACAAAACTAGAAGAAAAACATGCTTATTTGTTTTGCTTGTTTAGTGTCTTCACCCTGTTGGAGTATGGCAGTGTGAATTGGCTTTTAGGTGCTTTGGAAAACAAGAAACACAGTAAAAAATATATATATTTTTAATGTTTACACAATTAACATTCAATTCTTAAATAAGGTACTTCTCTATTTTTGCAATATTCAGGTGTTCATGTCCCTGAATAATATCTGCATGCACGTAAGTCTGAAGAGTAAACATAATATCTAGTAGACAGCAATCCTTTTGAGTGAGAAGTCTGGTGTGGAGGCTGAATCTGGAACTGACTTCTGTCCAGGTTATCTGTCTTTACAAACTGCCCTGAAACACAATTCAAACAAACAATGTGGTGTGAGGCTCTTACATTCACAATGCTCATTTTGGTCTTGGTGGTGAAGTGTCAGACTGAAATTTAGTCTTTGGTAAACAGTCTTCAAGAGTGCAAATAAGATTTTAAGTTTTAAGTACCTTTCAGGCTCGTGTGAGATTTCCACAAGCAACAAAGTCTACTTGAACAAACACTTCACTACATTTAAAGTTTTGAAGTGAGGTATGTTCACAATACTCTGGTTCTGTCTTACCGTTATTAGTTTTAATTTCAAATAACTTTTTTATTGTCATCTGTGTCTTTTTTCTTATTATGATGGACCCCTCTGTAGGTTGTTGTGTATGAAGTGTCCTTAGTGCAGAGTTAAACAAGATGGCCTTGTAGGACATACAGTAGTGTTTCCCAACCTTTTTTTATTCGCGGCACCCTTTGGAAATTTTAACAAATTTGTGGCACCCTACAAAATTAATTTTGTCACAATACTTGAATTTCTAACTTCGATATGATTCTTTGAAAAGTATAGATATTCGCTACAGTAGGGAAGAACTGCAAAATATACCGTCATACAGATATTTTTCATATTATTATATTTCATATTATATTTTTCCATCAATGGTGGCAATCAATAGGCTAATCTGTAGGCTTTTATTCATATGAATATTTGTTTAATTACCATTATAACTAGATTTGCACAAATTTTTGCTCACTCAGTGTATTTTTGATTTTACAGTGGGGTACTTTTGTTGCAGTAGCACGAGATTTCAATCTTTGATTTCAAACTCCGAATTAAATAAAAAAATGACAAGTAAGCAGTCAGTAATAATATGAAATGAAATGAAATAAATTGTTTTTAGTTTTTCAGGTAGGTAGGTCTAATAGTAGGGCTATTAAGAGATTTATTTATTTATTTTTTATATACCAATTATCCAAATAATGTTGTGTCCTAGAAAGCTTTTATTATCAGAACACAAGAGCATAACATAGTGGTTAGCAGATCAATGACTGAGAGGGTAGCGTTACTAGAGTTGCGCATATACCACATCATGTTAAAACACAGTAGGGCTATTACAAACAGAAACAATACTGTACGACATAGATGTTTCCTGTCAGCTCGGGTAAGTTCAAAATGGTATATGCATGACGCAACTGAGCGGAGCACACATGCACAGAGCAGGATAATATGTAGAGCGTCACACCACGTGAAAGTGAAACCTGAGCAGTGAATTAATTTTTCGGCAGCAGGGATTTCGGTGCATCTCTAATTATTGGCAGCATCAGAAATGGATACTATATAATAGATGCTTTTTTAAACATTTTAGCAATTAAAAATATAAAAAAAGTTTTTTTAAAAAGGCACTCCTACTCTCGCCGTTGACGGCGCTGACGAAAGGGGATACACCAAACTCCCCCCCCGGATGAAGTGATCGCCGCACATCTGTGCCCACCATCTGCCCTCAGCTTAAAGGGCCATGCAGCGCATCCATCTAAGCCCTGCAGGACCACCTCGGCTATCGCCAACAGGGCTTATGCTGCAGCCGGGCAGACCAGTTCAGCATTGCACACAATGGCAATTCTTCAGGTGTTTCAAGCCAAATTCCTCCGTAGTATGGACGAGTCTGGCCAAGAGCACCAGGAGGCCTTTAAAAAGCTGCGCACAGCAACAGATCTCGCTCTGCGCACTACAAAGGCCACAGCGCAAGTGATAGGCAAGACCACGGTGAGCCTTGTGGTGCTGGAGTGCCACCTCTGGCTAACGCTGACAGAGATCAGGGACGCTGAGAAAATGGCCTTCCTCGACTCGCCAGTCTCACCGAAAGGGCTATTCGGCTCCGCTGTTCACAGGTTCACTGAGCGGTTTTCGGAGGCTCAGAAGACGTCGCAGGTGCTGCGTCACTTCCTCCCTAAATGCCCTGGTCCTTATACGAACATAGACTCCCCGCTTTCTCAAGGCGAGCTCTCATTCGAGAAAATAAAACCTCTCGCCTCCCATTACACGGCTTGGGCAGCCATTCCAGGAATCTCGAGATGGGTTTTGGAAACAATTCGACGAGGCTACTCACTGCAGTTCGCTTGCAGACCACCCCGCTTCAGAGGCGTTGTTCAAACTTCTGTCCCAGACAACGAAGCTATTGTTATCCGGCAGGAGGTGCAAGCACTGCTTGCAAAAGACGCTGTGGAAATAGTGCCCCCAGCAAACAGTCAGTCAGGCTTTTTCAGCTGCTATTTCCTCGTCCCAAAGAGAGACGGCGGGCTTAGACCCATTCTAGATCTCAGACATCTGAACAGCTTGTTTATGCAGAGGATTGGTTTTTGACCGTGGATTTGAAAGATGCTTATTTTCACATCCACATAGCCCCCCATCACAGACCGTTCCTGAGATTCGCATTTGAGGTATGCAGTCCTTCCGTTGGACTGTCCTGGGCCCCACACACTTTTACAAAGTGCATAGACACGGTTCTGTCCCCTCTCAGGCAGATGGGAATCCACGTATTGAACTACCTCAACGATTGGCTGGTTTTAGCCAGATCAGAACAGGAACTGAACACTCACAAAGAGCTGCTTGGTCATCAACCCACGCAAGAGCAAGTTGTTGCCCAGACTACGAACTGTCTTTCTGGGAATGGTTCTAGACTCCGCCCTAATGTGGGTGTGGATCTCGCCAGGTCGGTCCCTGACAATTTAGCAATTGATGGCTTCCATCAAACTGGGGACGACACACCCCCTGAGGGTTTTTCAGAGGCTGCTTTGCCTCATGGCCTGATCCACATGCGGCCCCTCCAATTTTGGCTAAAAGCCAGAGTCCCGCCCCACGCTTGGTGGTTGAAGAGATTTCTGGTCAGGGTGGACAGTCACTGTATCGAAGCTGCGGCCCCCTGGAGGACCACTCGCCTGTTTCAGACAGGAGTGAGGATGGACGTCCTTCCTTCCAGCCATCAAAGGCCACCACGTCCTGGTCCATTCAGACAGCACGACAGTGGTGTCTTATATCAATCACCAAGGCAGAGAAGGCAGAGGTCGACCTCTTCGCCTCGGAAGACAACTCTCATTGCCCAACATTTTTCTCGATACGGTGCGACGCCCTGGCCCATGACTGGCTCGCCTGTATGCGTTTCCTCCTATCGCCCTGATTCCCCAGATCATCAGCCAAGTCAAGGAAACTAAATGCTCCCTCCTCCTAGTAGCTCTGCTCTGGAAGAATGGTTCTAGACTCCGCCCTAATGTGGGTGTGGATCTCGCCAGGTCGGTCCCTGACAATTTAGCAATTGATGGCTTAAAGCAGTGAAGACAGCGGAGAGACTCTCGCTACTTGTCAGTTGAGTGAGGTGACGCCCCGTTTCCATGGTAACACACCAAAGAAACACATTTACATAAATAGTACATAAAAGTAAAATAACACGTCCTGAAACTTCATCATGTATTGTTTAAGTAGAAAGTAGGCCTACATCAAACTGTAAATTGAATGAGAATATGAAAGCAGTTAATGCAAAACATTGTTTGAAGTCTATATATATATATATATATATATATATATATATATATATATATATATATATATATATATATATATATATATATATATATATATATATATATGGCCTTCATTGTTGGGTCTGGCATATCGCATCTTCCTCTTCACAATACCCCATAGATTTTCTATGGGGTTTAGGTCAGGTGAGTTTGCTGGCCAATTAAGAACAGGGATACCATGGTCTTTAAACCAGGTACTGGTAGCTTTGGCACTGTGTGCAGGTGCCAAGTCCTGTTGGAATATGAAATCTGCATCTCCATAAAGTTGGTCAGCAGCAGGAAGCATGAAAACTTCCTGGTATACGGCTACGTTGACCTTGGACCTCAGAAAACACAGTGGACCAACACCAGCAGATGACATGGCACCCCAAACCATCACTGACTGTGGAAACTTTACACTAGACCTCAAGCAATGTGGATTGTGTGCCCCTCCTCTCTTCCTCCAGACTCTGGGACCCTGATTTCCAAAGGAAATGCAAGATTTACTTTCATCAGGGAACATAACTTTGGACCACTCAGCAGCAGTCCAGTCCTTTTTGTCTTTAGACGCTTCTGACGCTGTCTGTTGTTCAAGAGTGGCTTGACACGAATGCGACAGCTAAAACCCATGTCTTGCATACGTCTGTGCGTAGTGGTTCTTGAAGCACTGACTCCAGCTGCAGTCCACTCTTTGTGAATCTCTCCCACATTTTTTAATGGGTTTTGTTTCACAATCCTCTCCAGGGCGTGGTTATCCCTATTGCTTGTACACTTTTTTCTACCACATCTTTTCCTTCCCTTCGCCTCTCTATTAATGTGCTTGGACTCGAACAGCCAGCCCCTTTTGCAGTGAACTTTTGTGTCTTGCCCTCCTTGTGCAAGGTGTCAATGGTCGTCTTTTGGACAACTGTCAAGTCAGCAGTCTTCCCCATGATTGTGAAGTTTACGGACCTGTTGCTATGACAGCAAGTCCAGGGGGCTGTTTCATAAAAGACGATAAGAAAGCAAAACCTGACTTGAAATAACCTAACAAATCAATCGGGACTAAAGCGGTTTCATGAACAACAATTTAAGTTCAATCTCACTAATTCGATACAGGTTCAATGAGTCAGGATAATTAGATATACACGCTTATTCTTAGGCAACCCTTAATGTCGATCATGGATCAAATCAATCCACCATGACAAACAGTGAAAATTTGTGCCATTTAATGCATTTGACACACTGTGTTTTCCGCAGTGCATAACTGACACGTCACAGATATATTTTGCATCTTTAAATTTTAGAGAGTCATGCAAATATATCAATTTTGCTGTCAGGAGTGGGCGATGCTTATGCAAGTGAAAGAGCGCTGCTGCACGCATGCACGCTAAACAGATGGAAGTCAGAATAATAGCGCAATAATTCTGAATAAAATATGCATTCTGCTAAAATATTTGTTGTTGCACATTAATTGTGACATGTATCATTTTAATTCTACATATAAGTGTATTTTTATGATAACTGTAACTGTAAATCAAATGTAAGCTAGCTATTACAGCCCTAATTATAAGCTCAAATGAGTTAATGTGTATTCTTCTTATCATATAAAATATAGTCTGTTTTATATTATTTATATTCATTTTTAACTTAGTGATTTAAACTTTTAATTTAGTGTTTTAATGCTTTAAAGAGCAATTATATATTTTAATGTTTAAATGTTCTACTGATAACCATAAAGTACAGCTGTCATAAAACCAGAGAGAAAGGCTGTATGGCTAGAAACTGCTGATCAACTGAATGCGCATGTAGCAGCATGTTAAAATGGTTTCAAATATCTTTAAACAAAGTCATTAAATCTTGGACACAATACATTAAATACAGTCGGTTTTAGCCTATATTTATATTTATTTTTGATTTAAGTTGCATTTTTTGTATACTTTTATTTTTGGACTGATAAAGTCAAATAATTGTATGCGAGAGAGTAAGCGCAGTAATATAAATGCATTCCAATTGGTCAGTGTTAGAGGAGCTCAGCCTGACAGTAAGCCTGCTCCGGACCAGGTTAGTTTGCCAGCATAAGTTGCCAGAGTGACTGAGCTTGAGCTATGGTAATTTTGCTTTATGAAACCAAATCAAGTGAAAATAAGTCAGACTAACTGAAATGAGCCTGGCTTATTTGGTAAACTTATTTGGTAAAGGACGGGCCCGGGTACTCATCATAGCACTTACATATGGGGGGCAGCTGTGGCCTAATGGTTAGATAATTGGACTTGTTACCAGAAGGTCGCAGGTTCGAGTCTCGGTGCTGGCAGGAGTTGTAGGTGGGGGTGGAATGAATGAAGAGTGCTCTCTTCCACCCTTAATACCCATGGCTGAAGTGGATGGCACGTAGAAGGTGTACAAGAGCAGAATTCCAGGTCTCCTCGCGCCGTTGCAGCCAGTCGTTAATGGCAGGGAGTTCTGAGGGTTCTCCGGACTATGGAAATAGGGGTGGTTGAAATCCGAGGATGCATTGGAAAGGAGTGAGGCCGGTGGATGGCTTGCGGAGAGAATTCTGGCCATACTCCGCTCACAGGAGAAAGCAACTCCAGTCATTTTGATTTTGATGGCAGTAAGAACATAGGAAGCGGGTGAGCTCTTGGTTTAATCTTCAATACAGTACACAAGAGGTAGTCAACAGGGTCGACCGCTTAGAAATGTTAGCCAAGGCCAAACAAGACTTCGCAATGACTGAGAGCTTGGTGACTGCTTAAATAGGGAGTTGATAGCAAACACCTGTACCAGCAATCAGTCCCAAGCACTGGGTAGATGGGAAATGGAGTCTGAGGAAAGTTAGTACTCAGGAGAGGGTGCCCTCCGGTGGTGATTGGAGAGAGCCACAGAAGCCTGATTTGTGACAACAGCAGAGTAAAACAAGTAATAAAAGAACATTTCATACATTCTTTTTATTAATATAACACAGGAACAAATATAAAAAATTCAATAGCTTCTATTCTCCTTTATTTAAAGTGTATCATAAAATATAAATGACAGCATATATATTTAGTGCATTTTAATGGATTACAATTATTTTGCATGAAATTTAAATGTGCAAATAAACTAAACCTAGAAAGAAACGTCTAGTAAGAAAAATTCACAATGACAAAGTGTAAATGTTTTTAAAAATGATAATTTATGACCATGTGAGCAGATTACTTCTCATGAACTGTAAATGTAAAAGTTTTTTTTTTTTAAGTAAAGGGTTTTAGATCATTAATAAAAGCATGTTTGATGTTACATAGAAACAAAGATGATGTATTTATACTTTTAACAACATCAGTGTTACCTTTCATGTACAATGAAAATCAGGTGAACTACAGCATTGTATTCAAACTGCTCCATTACAATACAGTTAATAGATTTTATTAATTAAAGTTTACACCCTTTGGTCCATAGTCAATTTCATTTGTTTCCTGTAATGAGAAAGTAAGTTCCCACTGCCACTCCCACCAGTCCAAGTGTCACACCCACTCCACAGAACACTGCTGGACCGATACTTTGGAGGGCAACATCAACTTCTGAAAAATACATGAATAGGATATTGTATGATGCATTAATATGAAATAAGTAGATTTTTTTTGTTACAGAACAAAGAGTTGGACTAAAAAAAATAGCTGTAACCTACTGAAATATTATGTCCATTGGTATTTGAAAATCACACTCACCCCATATTTTGGTCTGAGGTTGATCCTGTAGGGCTTCATGGCTCACTGTGCACCTGTAAATGTCTCCTTCTGCAGGTGTAAACTTAAGAGTGGAGAAAATGTTGAATGTACCATCTGTACTTGGACGGTACAGGCTTAATCTTATGCCATCTGTCACATTAACATTATTCTTAGCCCATGAGATGCTGAGAGATGGAGGATAGAAGCCGGTCACATGACAAATGAGGGAGTTCTGAACACCCAGATGTACAATATCCTTTGGATAGACAGATGTCTGGGGTGTATCTAGAAAGAGATAACTTTATTCAGTTATTGTTGGTATCATTACAAAAGTAGATATCTTAACACAAATTAACCTACACAAACTTCTGATGTAAAACATGACACTCTTTTGCACACAGATTAAATATTCACATTGTGGTGAAACTTTACATAATTTACATAAGTTTTACAGTATTAAGGGATTAATGATATGAGGCAAAACAGAACCTGTCATGGAGAACAAAATTACACATTATGCTTTGTGCATTTTTTAGGGAAAAGGTTCCTGTTTGCACATATTTTTACGATTTACTGAAATAAATGAGCTACCTGGACAGCTCTGAAATGGTGCTTGTGTGTTTATGTATGTATGTATTTATTTATTTATCGCATGGTGGCTCAGTGAGTAGTACTTTTGCCTCACACCAAGAAGGTCCCAAGTTCATATCCCAGAGGACATTCTCTGTGGAGTTCTCTCTGTCTGTATTGGTTTGTTCTAGGTGACCCAGTTTCCACCACAACCAAAAAATAAAAATAGCATAGATGAATGGGAAAGACTAAATTGTCTGTAGATGCACTGTAAGGGATAAATCCATAAAATAACAGAAAAAATATTGGCAGCTCATTATTAGAACATTATTCATTATTTTATACACATTTCTGTTAAAACAACACAATGCAGTAAAAATTCAAAATACAGGTAAAATACCTATAAAAAATAAATACATAAAATTCTTTCAAAATTAATACAGTACATTGTGTCCTATTTTTATGGATTTGAGTGTGTGTAAGTCCTGTGATGTCTGGACTAGCCAACTATCCAGGGTGTCCCTCGCCTGTGGCCTGAGATGCTGGGATAGACTCCAGCATACCTGTGACCTATAGAGGACGAGCGGTTTGAAAAATGAATTAATAAAATCCATAATGTCAAAAAGTAATAGAAGCATTACTTTGTGGGGCAGCATGTACAAAAATGTTTAAGAAATGTATTGTTTTATTATTTACTTTTGGACGATGCTGCAGCCCCAGACCCACTGTCTCACTTGCCCATGTGCCCCTCCTTGAATTCTTTAAGCGTTTGGCAGGGACTTTGCACACTATGGTGGTGTTGCTAGCCTACCAGGCAGATCTGTTAAAAGATCTGGATCAAGGTCAGGGACTGTCCCCTAAAGCAGTTGCAAAACCAAATATTTAGATTTCTCAGGAACTAAACAAACCACCGCTGCTGTTGGCAACAATGGTAGTCACATCTGTGGAGAGACAACTGTGGCTGAACTTGATGGACATCGGGAGGAAAGAAAAATAATTGCCCTCTCGATGCTCCAGTCTTGCATTGGTTATAGGCTATAGCCCCTGGATTGTGTGGCCAGTCAGTTCCTTCTCCCTCGAGGAATCGAGCACACAGGAGGCGAGACACAAAGGAGAAGCAATTGAATCCCAGGGAAGTGACTGATAAGAAAAAACCTGGATGCTAACAAGAAATAAAATCTGCCCTCTTCCTTCTTTCTTCCCCTTGGGTTAAGCAAACTAAACAAATATTTATTTCTAATGCAAACAGAAACTGAATATGACAATGGCTATTAGTTTTTCTGCTATTTAGTTTCCTTTCTCCCCATACCTAAGTATTGTGTTCGTCACAATACGATATATATTGATTCTCCAGCGAACCGATATTTGCCGATACCTCAAAAAAAATTCTATGATATGATTATGATACAATTCGATTCAAGAGTATATCTATTGATACAGTACATCGATAGTATGATATTATGTACCTATTTTACGCAAGCGGCTACATTTTTATTAACTCACGGATGCTCACTACATTCTGTACAAGTAATTGGGACATTAACAACAAAAAATAGGCCTACACTTTTTTTTTTAAATAACAACAATAATAACAACAACAACAACAACAATAATAATAATAATAATAATAATAATAATAATAATAATAATAATAATAATAATAATAATAAATAATAATAATAAAGAAAATAAATGATTGAAAAAAAAAATCAAGTCACACATAAGATTAGTAATCTTATTACAAGACAACAGCCAAGAGAGTCTTTCAGGCTTCTGTGCTAAAATGTGCAATGTGTAAAATATAGTTAAAATCCTCATTAAGAAACAACAAAAACTACCGGTTTTCTCCCAATAAATTAAGTTACAGCCTGTTAAGATAATGCTGTAAATAAGAATCTAAAAAGAAAGAAGCTTTAAATAAATATTTTAACGTGCGTAAATAAATCCAACCACCCCTACAGATTTAAGTTTCACTTTCCATAATCCGTGACCGACAGAGGAGCACCATCTTGGCAGCAAGGATTTAAATCTTTAAAGTGTCCCATTATTTTTAAGGTTCCTAATATTGTTTTGGGAGTCTCCTACAATAGAATTACATGCATGCAAGGTCAAAAAATGCTTTTGTTTTCTCAAAATATGCATTTAATATCACCTCATTTTTCAGCAATTCTCAAACAATTCATTCAAAGCAGTTCAAAGATTCAGGATCTCTAAAACCCTCCTTTCCGTGAGCCTTCTCTGCTCTGATTGGTCAGATGGCCCAGTCTGTTGTGATTGGTCTATGGCATACAGCACGTGTCGCAAACTATACACCCATTGCCATAGTTCCATATTTTGAACGCTGGATAGAAAATATAAACATCTATTATTTATAATACTTGTTATTCAGTGAAGCCAGCTGGTCCAAATAAACAGGGGACTGAGCCATCTTTCAAGAGCAAGCGCTTAGTGAATCCTATGTAATAAATTAAGCTCAAAAGGGAAATGTATATAAATAATTACAATTAATTATGTTTAATTACAATTATTTATATGAGCTGCCAGTAGTAACTGTAGCAGAATTAAACTGCCATCAACTAATCTGTTCATCCAGCGAACATTTAGCATAATTTCATTTAAACTCTAAGAAAGGATATTTTCGTGGCCACAGAAAATACTTTCACACAGTATTAATGCATTAGAGCATGTAGCAAAATCGGAATCATAAAGGGACATTGATTTGTAAGGCAAAATCAGAAACTCATGGAGTGGGTTGTGGTGCTGTGGCGGATGCTGTCAGGTGGTGTGCTGTAGTGGTGTAGGCTGTAGCAAGGTGCAGATCCTCAAGCTTATGCAGCAGGTGTCGAGGCTGTGTCACCTGACATCCTGAAGTGAGTTGGTCCGGGTCAGATGGTTGTTGATGTTGTTAGCCAGTAGGCTATCTGTGGTACCTGCATTTTGGAACAGCTGGGTTGGACTCTCATTGGTGAGAGTGCAGGTGGCTCCAAGGGTCGCAGGGAATTGTTATGGTGATTTTGATGTGTGAAGAGAGTTTCAGCTTGAATGTCACTAAAAATCTGATGTTTGCAGTGTCGCTTTGCTCTTGTGGCGGCACCGAATTGAGCTTGCCTTAGTTGTGTTGGTAGAGGTTTCACTGTTGGGCATGCGAGCCCGTTGCTCCATCCAAAGTTGTCTGGCTGCTTCTGGGGTATAGACTGGTTTTAAGGGATGCTCCTCCCTTGGAGGGGCCTGATGTTGTGTTGCGTCTTGCAAGGAATCAGAAGGTTGTCCTTCCAAGTACTCCTCAGTTGAGTTTTGTTCAAGGAGCTCTTTTGCTAGTGTCAGCATCTCCTGTAACTCAGAAGTAGGCATATCCAGCTGTCCTTGTGTAGCCTCCTTTTGGCACCTGTGTGAAGGGTGTGGAGGAGGATGTTGTGGTGGACTGCTGTTGGACACACCGTGGTGTTTGCAGGATGAGGATGCCCTTTTGCATGGCTTCTCCCAGTGGTTGGTCTGGGACCTGGGTCTGTTGCCAGGGTGATGGCTCTGTCCTTTGCTGGCTAGTGGTTTTCTGTAGAAGGGCCTTATATTGTGGCAATGCTGGGTGCCTTCTGGTGCCTGCTTTGGATTCTGGGTTGTGCACTTCAAAATCAGTGGGGTCTTACAAACACCTTTGGTAGAGGCCTTGTGCTTGGTAAAGGCCTTCTGTGTCAGGTCATGCAGTTGTTGAATAGACATTGTGGGGCAGGCCATAATGTCTATATGGTGACTTACAATGGGTTGGAGGTTTCGGAGGAAAAGGCTCTTTAAGCTAGTGTCTTCCTCTATCCCAGGTTCACTGCGAGCTCCGAAGTAAGCTCGTCGAAGTCTGTGGTAGTAATCATAGGGAGTTTCATGATGGCCCTGTTCGATGGCTAGGGCAGCGATCAGTCCGTGTTCAGACTCTGGGTCTGAGAATTCCTTTATGATGGCTTGTTTAAGCTGCTGGTAGTCTGATTGGATGTGTCCTGGATGTCGAGCCAGGAAGCGTCGCACGTCCGGGCAAGAGGTGATCCAGAGCAGATAGAATCTATCTTGGTGTTTCACACTGGTCCAAAACTGCAGGAAAAAGTCAATCTCTCTTAAGTGAGCATGGACATCATGTTCTCCTGCAAGTTCTGGTGTGAATGCAGGGATCTTTCTGGCCATTCAGTTGAGGTCTTCTGCAGCTGCAGAGGTTTTCTGGAAGCTGGCTTGTGAAATGTCAAACAGAAGGCTTTGATCCCCCCTTCATATCTGTGTACAGGGTTGAGGTGACTTAAACTGCTTTATGTGTGACATGCAGCAGGGTGCCTTTTATTTGAGTCCATGCACAGTTTAGGACTGTTTCAGTTCTCTCTGAACCATGTCAAGCTCCTCTTTAATGTTACAGAGTTGCTGAGTCAGGGTTTGGACTTCAGATCTGGCTGCATGCAGATGGCCTTCTATGGGCTCAGCTCTGGTGTCTTTCTCATTAAGTTCCACATACACTGTTTTTAACAGTGACTTTGTGTGAAACAGTTCTCTTTCCAAGTCCTGTCTGGTGGCTTTTTCAAGCTGCTCTCGGTGTCCAGCAGCTGTTAGTGCTTCTTGAAGACTGGTGATTTCCTTCTGTTGTGCCATTCTGTAAGGTTCCTTGCATCTGTTCTGTGCTTTCTCTCGTTGAGCAGGTGTCAGTTCCCTGTAGAACTCTGTGACTTGCAAGTTCAGTTCACTTACCTCCTGTCTGAGGCCAGTGAGGCTGTAGGCCAAGGAGAGGATGATGCTGGTCAGATCCTTGTGGTTCAGGCAAGGGTGCCAGGCATCTACTTGTGTCGCAGTCTCGCTGTAACTTTCTATGCCGTTGCAGGTCGTTAGCTGCTTTGGGCTGAAGGATGTCCATCACAGTGCCCTGCTGGGTTACCAGGTGGTCCTGTTGAGCTGACAGGGCTGGGTGTCTGTGGAATGTCTGCGACAAACTGACACACTTGTAGGAACACCAGAGATAGAGAAAGGCAGAAGGCAAATGCAAGTATGTACAGAGGAGTAAAGCTATCTGTATTGGGAATGGCTGAGTAGGCTGTGTAAGGTGTGAATAGCTGCTGAGGGGCAGCTAGTGAGGTAGGGTTCTATGTTTTTGTGTTTGTGAACACAGAGACAGAGTTTGAGTAACTTTTTTGATGGGGCTGTAAGCAGGGGTCATCTAATGACCGGGCTATACATGTGGTCAAACTATTACTCAAAGCACTGATGATTCACAGGTTTGGTCACTATGAACGTAACAAATAAAACAAAACTGAAATAAAATTCAGAGAGAACATAGATCCTCTCCACATACTCTTAGATCGTAAAAGTTATCTGGTCTGGCTGAGGTGTGTTGGTTGCCATGGTAACCAGGGGTCTGGAGTCGTTCGCAGACATCCTGGCACCTAGTATGTTTAGAGGGGTCTGTGATCATTTGTTAATCTAATGAATAACTGATTTGTTAAATCAAATGAAAAATGGTGTCTGATTTGTCCAAATCCTACACCTACTTTGAACTCCCTAAGATTTTTTTTTTAACTCCCCAGAGATTAGAGCAGTCATCAGTAAAATGACATGTTTGTGGGTGGGGTCAAGTTGTTCGCTGCCAGCCAACGTAGAACATAGGCAGGAAGTGGGATTCGAATTACTAACGACTCGTTTACACTGTAGAGAGTCGATTCTTTATTTTGGGAGACAATAACTTTATTTATTGTGCACTTTCAGCTTTACAACTTTGCTGATCTTTTACATTCACATACAGCTAAATTACACACTGCATGAAAGGTGCACAGCACGAGCAGGACAAACAACAATGCAGAATATTGATAACTATGACTGGGACTTTCATTTACATAACATTATAATGAGAACACCATTATAATAAAGCACTGTGAAGTTTAGTTGCCGTGTTTCTGCACATTGTTGCGTAAAAAACGCATCAACAAAAGGAGTACATTCAGAGCTGCGCAGACATGTTCATGTGTATTATTTTGTGCAGATAGCCTATAAGTCGTAATATTAACATTATGTTGTATAAATAACAAAGCGTATTCTATATGAGATAAATGATGAGTTAAATCCCACTGATTAAAAATCTGCTATCAAAAGTTTCATTCTACTGGACATATTCAGTGTGCAGCTCAAAACAGAAATGCCGAACATTAATAACTACTGTCATATAGGCTACATAACGTTATAATGAGAGCACTGTTGTAAAAAAAAAAAAAGTTAATTATTTGGGTTTAGCTGACATTTAATTAATCTTTTAATCAAAACATAAAACATTATTTTAGTATCTGCGAAGCATCTGTTACACATTTTCCCTGTGTGTTAACATCGGTATTTATGACTGTGGAATGTCTGATGTATTTTGCCCCCTGCCCCTCAAACATATGATTCGACTATCAGCAGAGGCGGACAGTAACTGAGTATATTTACTTGAGTATTGTACTTAAGTACACTTTTTGAGTATCGGTACTTGAGTATTATTTTTTATGGGAACTTATGACTTTAACTTTACTAAATTTAAAAGACAAATATTGTACTTTTCACTCCAATACTTTTCTATCAAGGTCCTTGAAGTAGAAAGTCTTTACTATGTAGCAATTTTGAAGTCAGTGGGGGATTTTTTTTCTTCTCTAAAACGTGACTTTCTTTTTTTCAGACACTTTATAAGTAATCACTCTTGTAGGGCTACATGAAGTGATTTCCCAGCATTTTTTGAACACTGACCTATTGCAAATGTGATATTTATTA
Source organism: allo-octoploid hybrid of Carassius auratus x Cyprinus carpio (assembly GCA_024542945.1). NCBI lineage: Eukaryota > Metazoa > Chordata > Actinopteri > Cypriniformes > allo-octoploid hybrid of Carassius auratus x Cyprinus carpio. Next base: position 18,436,257 of record CM045018.1, read on the forward strand.
AAAACAATTTAATAATAATAAGTTAATATTGTGGTATATATTAGACACAATACTGTCCGATTTTGCTAAATTGTGTACGTGAAAATATTACCTATAAAGCTACAGAAGAACTGTTGTGCATCTCCTAACAAAACACAATAGGTGTTTTACAGGTGTCTGCACAGACAATTCTGTGTGAGACATCAAAGTACCGTGAGAGTGATTAGACAGCATTTTAGCTTTTTTCGGCTTCTGTTGCATCCTCTGCTGTTCTAGGACAAGGTCTGTTCCCATGTCCCACTCCTCTCCTTGGTTTAATGCAGAGCTTCGTGCTATGAAAGTAAAAAGCAGACAACTTGAATGTCTTTTTAGGAAAACGGGTTTAACTGTCCATTATCTTGTTTATTCTGATTACATCAAGAACTACAAAACTGCCTTGAATGCAGCCCGCTCTTCTTATATCTCCAGCATCATTAACAAAGCTAATAATAGGCCTAAAGCACTATTTAGCATGGTAAGCATACTAATCCAGGCACAAAATCATAGTATCAACCAACATGAATCTGAAGATTTGTGTTGTACTTTTTTGCACCACTTTCAGGTAAAGTTGGATGTTTTATATAGGACTTTTGATGAGGAACCGACTATTTCTAATTGTGAGCAAACTCAGTCTACCCAATCATTGACTACCTTTGCCTTAACTAATCCATCTCTAATTGCTGATGTAATACAGAAATCGAATTCCTCTTCAAGCCGACTAGACCCTGCACCTACTTTTCTCCTGAAACACTGTATCCCAGTTATTTCTGCCCCTATCTCACACCTCATCAACATGTCTTTAATTTCTTCCACTGTTTCTATCTCACTCAAGACTGCTGCTGTTACTCCTATTCTCACAAAAACGAATCTGGATCCTGTAAATAAATCTAACCTGCCATTTGTATCTAAAATCATGGAAAAGACTGTTGCCTCTCAGCTGCAGCCATTTCTAGCTCGCAACAATCTCTTTGATATTTTTCAGTCTGGTTTTCGCACACGGCACAGGTTCTGCATTATCCTGGTTCTCCTCATATCTCACAGATAGGCAATACTTCATCTCACTTCACAATTCCAAATCTCTTACTGTCTTGCTCAAACAAGGAGTTCCCCAGGGCTCAGTTCTCGGACCATTATTAATCATCCTCTACATTCAGCCTCTTGGCCAAATAATTTGTCGCCATGGTTTTAACTACCACTGTTATGCTGATGACATCCAGATATATACTGCTTGTCAACCAGATTCTACCCAGTCGATGGCATCCTTATCTTTATGTGTCAGTGAGTTAAAGGATTGGCTACATTCTAATTTTCTTAGTCTGAACTTGAGTAAAACAGAAATTTTAATAATTGGTCCCTCATCTCTAATAAAAAATAAAATTGATGTTTATAGCTTTGACCTTGATACTATTTCTGTTTTTCCATCGGCTACTGTTAGAAACTTAGGTATCATTCTAGACCCATCACTGACCTTGGAGGACCACATTAGCAAACCCTCCAAAGCTGCTTTTTTTCAACTATGTCGAATTGCACAACTTCATCCTTTTCTCAGTAGAAAAGATGCGGAATCATTAGTGCATGCATTTATTACCACTCGCCTTGACTATTGTAACGTTCTTTTCTCTGGCTTACCAGCTCACTCCATCGTTCGTCTGCAATACATTCAAAATTCTGCTGCCAGATTATTAACTTCCACAAAAAAATCTGCTCACATCACCCCTATTCTATTTAATCTTCACTGGTTGCCTGTATCTATTCATGTGCAATACAAAATTCTTCTGCTCACCTTTAAGGCACTCAAAGGTCTTGCTCCCTCCTATCTTTCCGACCTACTCTCTTCTTATATACCTTCTCATGCACTCCGGTCTTCTAATTCTGAACTTCTTTGTGTGCCTAGGTTCCGCCTATCTTCAATGAGTGGCAGGTCCTTTTCTGTTACTGCACCCAAACTTTGGAATTCACTTCCCCTGGAATTCAGTTCACCTCTTTTAGTTAATTCAAATCAAAACTTAAAACTTATTTGTCTGATCAACACTATCACTGATTTACATTGTGAATTTTTCCATTTTGTTTTCTATTTCTATGTCTTTACTACATAATCTGTGTTATATGCAACTGCATAATTTGCAACTGAATTGGCCAAATGTCCAATGAAATTGTTTCTTTGTTATAAATATTTGCTGCTTTGGTGTACCATGTTCAGTGTCCTTGAGCTATTTAAATTAAACATATTTAAAAAAAAATGTTTTGATGTCAAATAAGTCTTGCTGTTTTGCTTTTTTGTTAAAGCAGTGTTGCTGTTGTAAAAGTTATACAGCTACAGTTGTGTTGCTGGGTTTTAAAGCAGGTTTGATTTTATTTTTTTCATACTCTGTATTTACAGGATTACACTGTCCACTCTGTTCAAATGTGGATGAATGGCTACACAGATGTGTGCACACACTGTTAGAGCTGTGTGAGATCACTACCATCCTTCATTGAGTACTTTGTCCACCTCTGACTACCAGTCAACTAAAGGCAAGATTTGAAAATTCCAATTCGACCTTGTAAATCCTTAGTCAGGGACACCCATAGTTCAAACAAACAAACAAACAAGTAAATATATAAATAAATAAAAATACAAAAAAAAAAAATTACAAAAATAAAGCTGTTAAAACTTAATTTTACATGAAACTCTTTTTTTGTCTGCTCTGTGGGCTCAAAGCTAAGATTCTTTTCTGCATATAACCAAAATACAAGAAATAGCAGAAAATGAATACAACATAAAAAACACACAAAGTAAATAAACAGTGCTTCTCTGGTTTTTCAGAAAAATACCATTTTGTCTGTATTTGTTAATCCAAGCACAAAAAGAAGCGAAAGAGAAAGTCTCAGTTACATATGTCTCTGAAAGAGGGAACGGAGACATCACGTTGGTGATGACCAATGAATTTGGATCTTGCCAGAGAGACCAATAAACTTGAGTGTAACTAAATAAGCAAATGGATATTGGCATGTCCTCTCTCAGGGAACAAGGGTTACATACATAACTAAGGAAACTGGGGAAGCGTGCCCTCCCATTTGGAAGAGGACACACTGCGGAGTAGCCTCCTACTCCTACTGTAGGGCCCTACTGCACATGGAAGTCTCCGAGATGGCTCAGGCTGCATCATTTAGAGACGGCAGAACATGGTCTGCCAGGGGAAACATGGCCATAGTAACTGTACCGTGGAAATACACATATGGGATCCCAACAGGGACATTCATATGGGCACTAGCCTCACACCAGATTTCAGGAATTCATTGGCTGCAAGGCCTGGCGCCGGACGCTCCGCCACACCTGGCCGCCAGAGTGCTGGAGTACTCAACAGGGTTTGCCCAGTCAGGGAACTCTCTGGAGAATTAGGCGCCAAGTACGCCGCAAGCCAACTCTGAACTGGGCCTCTGAGTGCCATTACCTGTTTGAGGTGAGAACACACGAGGAAACCAGTTTGACACATAGGCTATACAATCTAACGAACGTGTTAAGAGCCCGCAGCCCTACAAATGTCTGCTAACGAGGCACCACAAGCCAGCGCCCAGGATGATGCAACACCCCTAGTGGAGTGAGCATGCAGCCTGACTGGGCAGGGTACACCTTGTGCTTTATAGGCCATTGAGATGGCATCCACTATCCAGTGGGCCATCCTCTGCTTGGAGACAGCCTACCCCTTTTGCTGCTCTGAGGTCCTAAAGCTCTGAGTTCTATCCACGTACTGTCACGGTGCATGCACAGGACAGAGCAAAGCTAGGGCTGGGTCTGCCTCCTCCAGGGGCAGCGCTTGCAGCGCTGGTCCCTGAAGGGAGTGGTAGGAACCTTGTCCTTCGGAAACTCCACCAGCTGCGGACTGCTTGAGGGGTGACGAACTGCCTCTGGGGAAGCCGTCACCATGATCCTGTGATCACCATGACCAATGCTGCTGTGGTGTAACGGCCACACTCATTCTGCGATCACTCGAGGAACAGGATAGCAGTAGTAATGCACCACTGCTCGGTGAAAGGATGAACTAATGCCATGCACCTGCTGCCTTTTATACCGTGCTGTGGGGTGTGGCAGCCAGATGCGAAATCCGCATGCCAAATATCCATTGGCTCGTTTAGTTACACTCGAACTGGATTGGTCTCTCTGGCGAGATCCCAATTCGTCGGTCATCACCGGCGTGACGTCGAGAGTGACCGACTGAAAACACTGAAAACACTGAAAACTTCTAACACAGTGCTCGACAGTTCTGTCAACTGTCCTGAGTGTCTTTTCTGCTCACCTAGGCCATCAGGCAGTCCTTATTATTGAGCCTGGCAGGTGTAGCATTTGGACCAATCAGACACACAACTATTTGTTATATTTAACAAATAATCTCTAACGCCCCCTTCACCTAACCAAAAGGCCAAATATGAGGGTCTATGGACCCTTCCCCCCAAAATGCAACTAACACCTCAATAGGGCAGAACAGGCCTCTGGTTCCATGGCAACCAAAGACAAACCATCTGATAACACTAGTTTTATGGCTCAAAGGAATGTGGGCAGAGCAACTCTTACTCAAGTCTCTCTAAAACAGACACATAATGCCCATAAAAAATGGACTCTTCTCTAATTAATTAATAGGAACACCTTTCTTTGAATGAACACACATATACTTCAGGTCATTGTGTATGTTGTTACTGTTCTTGTATATTGTCTTTTGTATTGTATACTGTTTTATGCATGCTTATGATAGAACCACTTGTTCATGTAATCTTAACTATATGTAATCTTACCATATTAGTGTTCTAAGAACCTTTAGTAATTTTGCATCAACACCCATTGAGTTCCAAATGCAAATTATCATGCTCTCACACAAAGGGTCATTAAACTCCCCTGTATTTCCAATCTCCCGCTAGGAATTTCAGCCTTTCTCATTGGCGAGCCCATCCTGAGAGGCTTGAATCTTCTCAGACCTTAAAAGGCTCATGCACAGTTCTGCCCACGCCTTCTTCTGCTAAGTCTTCTGCTTAAATCTTCTGATTGCGGTATGGAGAGCCTGAGCCAGTGCAGGCATGCACAACTCAGTCAGTCTGTGGTTCTGTTAGATTCTGAGAAGATGAGGATGTGAGCTAAAGCGCTTCTAAGGACATCCTGCCAGGCCTTGGCCTTGACTTTCCATTCACCAAAGGTCCTAGGATCTCAGCTGATGTCTCTCTTAGCTCTTTTTCACTTTCCACTGGAAAGAAACTCCCAATCACCATCGAGTCAGAACATCTTTAGAATTCATCACACTTCAAACCTGGAAGAACGTGATCGCAAGTCCAAACCCTTGAAACCATCAAGACTTTCATCAGAGACTGCATTCGGACACTCATCAACGACCAAGGCAATAAAAGTATGGTACATTTAACTAAACGAAACAGAGGTTCAGTATAAGCTATAGACCCCGTTATAAATATCACTGATGGTTTTACTCAGGTAGTTAACTGACTCATAACTGAATTCTCTAGTTTCTCTAATGGCTTCATTCATCCTCTTTAGCTTCCCTTTTGTATGCACGCGTGAGTGTATGTATGTTTGTTAGACTAGTTTTTGTTAGTGTTTAGTTAATAAAACTCTTGTGCACAAATTTCTGTTTCTGATTCTGCCTTGCAAATTAATTGTCCCTTTACGATTTTGATCCTTGCTACATGCTTTAATGCATTATTAGGCTACTATAAGAAGGTTGTTTTCTGTGGCCATGAAATATCCTTTCTTAGAGTTGATATGAAATTACGCTAAATGTTTGGTAGACGAACAGATTAGTTGATGGCAACTACAGTTAATACTGGCAGATCATATAAATAATTGTAATTAATCATAATTAATTGTAATTATTTATATACATTTCCCTTTTGAGCTAATTTGCTACACAGGTCAGTTTAAACTAGAATGCAAGTGTTGGCAGTAATGCATAGACAGACATTGCATGAAAATGTGGACAGTGTCAAAATAAGGAGCTGTTTACACCTGGTCACTTCATGCGTTTTCTCTGATCGGATAGCTATCCAATCATGAAAAGACCAGTTGTAAATGCCCTCCAAAACGCTTTCAAGACACATTTATCACGACTCAGAGACATGATGCAAATGCAAGGCGGTTTAACGACAAGATATAATATGGTCAGACAAACAGACAGCAAGGACATAGAAGTCACAGGGTAGGAGTAGCGACGGTCACAAGCTCAGATGGTGGGTGGTGCAGGGACCTCGGTGGACAACGATGATCCTCCGCGGTGCTCCAGTGCTGTATCTCCCGGTGAAGGTGCTCGTGATTCCGGTGCGGGGAACAAGACTCGACGAAGAACAACGGGGGAATCCACGATCCAAGACAGCCAGGGGAACAGAACGGAACAGAGGGAACAACCACAACAATCTGACAACATGAGACACCAGTTACTGCACTTAAATACACACATACAACGAGAAGCAGGTGGTGCTGTTAATCAGGCGTGATCAGAGACCACGCCCACAGACACACACCTGCACACTAAACAAGCAGAGAGAGAGAGACAGCGAATTCATGAACCGTGACAACATTTAAATCCGATCACTCAAACCACTTCAGGAGGTGGTCAGACGAAACTGGACAAGTGTAAATGTATCTGGTTATTGAAACCACATATGCAATTTGACTACTCCTAAAATATTAAAATATTAAACATGTAAGAGAGTTTTATAGGCTATATGGCATGTTATAGTAAAATATTACAGCGCTAATACAACACACATCACCGTGGATGAGCAGCTGAGCATCTCTTCAGCAAGCCAACGTGCAAACTGCAGTAAGTTGCAGACACTCAACACACAATCAACTTCATTAAAAGAAGTGAGACTAACTTATCTTTTCAGTGCTGATCCCGTGCTTTCTGTTGCGGTGTTTCATTTTTAAATTAGCTGTTGTTTAATAAAATAGCATAAAATGAAGTACATATCTGTTGCTTTCATTGATGTGAACGTTAACGTTAAATTTGCATATAGTGCAGGAATTGAAGACCGGATTTATATCCATTTTGTGTAGACACATTTTCGTTGGCCAAGTGTAAATGGAAATGTTTAAACAAATCCGATAAATATCCGATCAGAGAAAACACATGAAGTGAACAAGTGTAAATAGTATAGGTGCCTATACTGTATGTCCTACTGTTTTTTTTTTTTATTACGTTGCATCGATACGTCGTATTGTTAAACATTTGATAGATATAATCAATCCATACTGATGAATTGTTACACCCCTAGTTTTTAAGTAATTTGCTTCTATGAAATGTGGTACCTCTCTGACCTATGAATTGATAACAAGTTGTCAACAAGCACTATGGTGTCCTCTGGGTAAGTTACCCTTTTGAGTCATGTGGCTGAGTGAGGTGTCCATTCCCACAATGTCTCGGGTTTTAAAGTAGAGTCTTCCATCCTCAGGGTAGGCAGTCCACCATTGGATTTAGGGGATATTTAAGGTATTAAAGCCACTCCAATTGTCACTGCCACCAGCTGGTATGCTTGACAATCACCAGAGGGCACTTCTCCCAGATCATTGCTTTTTGCATTGGACTCCAACTCCCATCACCCTTTGCCTGGACTATCATGTCTCATTGCTTCCAGCTGCGTGTGATTACATATTTATTTCACTTATATATCTATATATCTATCTATATATATATATATATATATATATATATATATATATATATATATATATATATATATATATATATATATATCTGTGTTTTGCTGGTGATCGTTCTGTTTTGCCTTGTTTCATGCTTTTGTGGATTATGGTTTTTGGATTGCTTAATTAAATGCTGCACTTGGATCTTCCATAGAATCTGTGAGTGATTCCTGACACCCTGTGGCTCTCTTGGGGTTTAGCCCCAGATAGCATGCGGATGTGGGGCACTTAAGGCAATTATATGGTACTGCTGAACTTTTTATGGCCTGGACAAAATGGATGTTAGCCTGAAGTGGTCCATATGTAAAACAGCAAAAAATGACCAAAATGTATCAAATCAAGATGTGTAAACAAAGATGTGGTATTGATGACGATGTGTAATCTGAATGTGACCCTTAAATGTGGGCCACCTTTGGCAAAAATGTGGCATTATTGACAAAGGTTAATCAGGGTGTAAACCAAATGTGGTCCACATGTTTCAGCAAATGTGGCCCAGGTACATTAAAATGTATCTGGGCCAGTTTTGGCAAAGATATGGCATAGTGAGCATTGGCTAATGTAGCTGTGAGCCTAAAGTCTCACGCATATGATGCCACAACTGTGGCCCAGTTATCCTAAAGCGTATCTGGGCCAGTTTTGGGAAAGATATGGCATGGTAAGCACTGGTTAATCAGTCCCTCCAGAAAAACGCGATTATGCGATGGCCTGATTTAATGCATAATCAGCCAAAGGCCGCATATTTATGCGGGGGTCGCATTTTTTCGAATACGCCGCATTTTCGACGCATAAATTGCCGATTTCAGCAAGCAAAATATGCGGGGCTAGCATGATTTCATAATCCCTGTATTTCGTTTGCAAAAAAGTCACATATATCTTAGCAGAAAGTTGAAAAATGTTGCGTTTACTTCACACAAGTAAAGCGCCATTATTTTCCCCCTATTGCCTTGGGAACCTTATGAAGTGACGTAATTCCGCGACGTGAACATCATCTGCAAACCCCGCGGTGAAACCATGATGTAAATAATTTACGTTGAATTAATAATTAATAATTGAATAATTTTAATTTTAAATTATTTACGTTGCAGTAAGAGATTGTACTTTGTGCACTGGAAGCGCTTAATTTAACAGAAAGTGTCTGTTTTGTATAGCTACCTATGTTAAACAGGAAGCACACATTTTATTTTATTTTTATATTTTATTTATTCATTTTTACAGAAATTGTTGAATATTCCTTTTGTAAAGCAACAGAACTTGTTTGACTCAATGTTTTGTAAGTTTGAGCCATGTGTTAATTAAGGTCTGAAATAAAACAGAATGAGAACTTAAATATTCTGTGATTTAGTATGCTTGCTTATCATAGGAAGTAATAAGAAATTACTCTTTACATTAAGGTAGTAGCCTAGGGAATCACCTTTTTTTCCTCTTTCATCATACCGCAGTTTTTGCAAGTTCCCGCAATTTCATCGCATAAAATTCCAAAAATATCCCGCAAGAGAACGTGCCGCAAAATCAAGGATTTTTGCCCTCAACAATCACAAAAAAAAATCCACGTTTTTCTGGAGGGACTGGTTAATGTAGCTTCTGCTTGTAACACTTGACAAGTGAGTCCACTTCTTGGATGTAACACTTGGCACTGGCTAATGGAATTTGTAAATATGACCTAATAGAATTTGGCTACTTTTAGTTGGATGCAACACAGTTAACTGATGCAGGGTGACCTGGATGTGAGTCTTAAGAAGGCTACATACGCAGCAATTCATTTTTAAAAACATGCTTTTAATGGCAGTTTTTTTTATATGTGTACTCCCAGACAGCAACATAGTGTTGGCCCAGATCGGGCCCGGAACGGGGCCGACACTGGTTGCTGTCTGGGCTGTGCAGCATAAAACAGAAGTGCACTATAATGATTGTACTCTTACTGTCACAGTTTCTGTTAATTTGTACTTTGTTTTCCTTTTGCATCATTTCCCTTGCTGTGTTGATTGTATTATTCTGCTCAGGTGTGTTAGTTAATTATCTTTATTTGGTCTGAGTACTTAAGTTCCTGTATGTTTAGTTTGAGTTTGTCTGGTCTTACGTCTACATGGTTTAAATGTTGTTGTGCTACATTGTGTTTGGATTTACCCTTGTTGGATTAAAGACTTATGCTATATAACTTTTCATCTCTGTCGTGCACTCTTTAACACAGCGTAGCTATGACACTCACAGACCTTACTGTGTAGGTACCCAGACAGCATGCAGTGTCTGCCCACATTCGGCCCGCCAGGATTTCAACACTATACTTGCTGTCTGAGTGCGACGCATTTAAGTTCAAACTTGTGAAGAACAGTTTTTAAAGTATTGGAATGTGTCCATTTTTAAATTTCTCTTTACAATGTTGAGTATTGTTGATGCATAACTCACTTAAGGCTTAGTGTGACCCAGATAAGGTATATTTATGGTTTATTTAGTTCATTATTAGCTTAAATGTGGCTCTGTAGTGTGCGAGACATTCATTTAAATTGTTTTTATTTACAGAGGTACATGATGTCACACTTCTCCATGTGTGAAGACATTGCGCAGCTTAAATCCATGAATGAATGTTCCGAAGTGAAGTAAACTTCAACAGATTTCCTCTGCTCAGGGAGTAGGGAGCAATGAACACTGTGTAGGGATCATATCGATCGGAACACAGTTTATGCACAGAGCGCACTTCATGCACGGAACTCACTTCTAACAAGCTGATTATCTGAATCAGGTATGGACTGGAATTGAGATTTTGACATTATAATCTGTAATTATGTCACCACTCATTTATAATGGGTTTTAATGTTTTTGTCTCGGCGCTCCGGGACACGGCATAAGGGGCGTAATATTTACATCACACGATTGATGCATTCGGCCAATCACAATGCACTGGTAGCTGGCCAATCAGAGCAAACCTCGTTTTTCCGAACGATGAGCTTTGTAAAAATCGACGCGTTTCAGAAAGGTGGGGCATAGAGGAGAAACAATATTGTACAGTGTGTGGAAAATAATGTGTTTTTTGAAACTTAAACCGCATAAACCCATTTCATTATATTCCATAAACAAAATAATGTTCTTTTTAGCAACATCATATGACCCCTTTAAAGTATGGTTACTTACTACCCCCCCCCCCCCCCTTTCCCATTTAAGATCAGAGTGTGCACCCTCCCCTGGTCTTTAGGGCTCTTAAGGTGTCTTCCGCTCCCTTTAAGGCTCCCTGTTGAGGTGGCAGTAACATCAGATCATTTCAGAAATCAGGCTCCCTTTGGTAAGCTGCCCCTTAGCCATAGGGTTGAGTATAATGCTCCACTAATGTCGCTGGCCAATAAACCTGGAGTGTTTACCCATGCTTCAGACACCGGTCATGCGGATAACTTGAGAAGTTCTCTGAACAAACTTTGAGTTTGGCAAAGCAGCAAATTTAACATTTAGCTGCAACAAAACACTTCAAACATGTCTCAAATCAATTCATTCTTCCATAATACTACAATAGGTTGCCACCCAACAAGTATGCTTTGTCACTAATAAAACAAAAATCTAAAAAACAAGATATAAAAAACATAAATAACATTACAGCATTATACAATGTTTTCTAATATAAAAAAAAAATGGGTCAAAATCAGAGACAGTGTTTTTTATTTATTTATTTATATTTTTTTATATATATACAGGTCCTTCTCAAAAAATTAGCATATTGTGAAAAAGTTCATTATTTTCCATAATGTAATGATAAAAATTAAACTTTCATATATTTTAGATTCATTGCACACCAACTGAAATATTTCAGGTCTTTTCTTGTTTTAATACTGATGATTTTGGCATACAGCTCATGAAAACCCCAAATTCCGATCTCAAAAAATTTGCATATTTCATCCGACCAATAAAAGAAAAGTGTTTTTAATACAAAAAAAGTCAACCTTCAAATAATTATGTTGAGTTATGCACTCAATACTTGGTCGGGAATCCTTTTGCAGAAATGACTGCTTCAATGCGGCGTGGCATGGAGGCAATCAGCCTGTGGCAATGCTGAGGTGTTATGGAGGCCCAGGATGCTTCGATAGCGACCTTAAGCTCATCCAGAGTGTTGGGTCTTGCGTCTCTCAACTTTCTCTTCACAATATCCCACAGATTCTCTATGGGGTTCAGGTCAGGAGAGTTGGCAGGCCAATTGAGCACAGTAATACCATGGTCAGTAAACCATTTACCAGTGGTTTTGGCACTGTGAGCAGGTGCCAGGTCGTGCTGAAAAACGAAATCTTCATCTCCATAAAGCTTTTCAGCAGATGGAAGCATGAAGTGCTCCAAAATCTCCTGATAGCTAGCTGCATTGACCCTGCCCTTGATAAAACACAGTGGACCAACACCAGCAGCTGACATGGGACCCCAGACCATCACTGACTGTGGGTACTTGACACTGGACTTCAGGCATTTTGGCATTTCCTTCTCCCCAGTCTTCCTCCAGACTCTGGCACCTTGATTTCCGAATGACATGCAAAATTTGCTTTCATCCGAAAAAAGTACTTTGGACCACTGAGCAACAGTCCAGTGCTGCTTCTCTGTAGCCCAGGTCAGGCGCTTCTGCCGCTGTTTCTGGTTCAAAAGCACACGCCTGTGCACGGTGGCTCTGGATGTTTCTACTCCAGACTCAGTCCACTGCTTCCGCAGGTCCCCCAAGGTCTGGAATCGGTCCTTCTCCACAATCTTCCTAAGGGTCCGGTCACCTCTTCTTGTTGTGCAGCATTTTTTGCCACACTTTTTCCTTCCCACAGACTTCCCACTGAGGTGCCTTGATACAGCACTCTGGGAACAGCCTATTCGTTCAGAAATTTCTTTCTGTGTCTTACCCTCTCGCTTGAGGGTGTCAATGATGGCCTTCTGGACAGCAGTCAGGTCGGCAGTCTTACCCATGATTGCGGTTTTGAGTAATGAACCAGGCTGGGAGTTTTTAAAAGCCTCAGGAATCTTTTGCAGGTGTTTAGAGTTAATTAGTTGATTCAGATGATTAGGTTAATAGCTTGTTTAGAGAACCTTTTCATGATATGCTAATTTTTTGAGATAGGAATTTTGGGTTTTCATGAGCTGTATGCCAAAATCATCAGTATTAAAACAATAAAAGACCTGAAATATTTCAGTTGGTGTGCAATGAATCTAAAATATATGAAAGTTAAATTTTTATCATTACATTATGGAAAATACTGAATTTTTTCACAATATGCTTATTTTTTGAGAAGGACCTGTAGTTCATATTTGCCATTTGGCACTTTTTAATCTTCATCAGAGTATATTGAACATGATTGATATTTTAAACTATAGAACACATATTGTTTTAATTTGTGTCTCCTGTTTCTGAGAGACTTTGTTGTGTTCAGAATGACTTGAAAGTGTGTGTGTGATCCTCAGTTGTTTAGTGTATGATGCCCAGTTTTTCCCCTTTCCTCATAAAAATATGCTGATAGGGTGTGAAGTCCATGAATCAGTGCTCTTTGGATGCGGGATTCTTTTATTTCATCAAAAAGACTCATCAGCCCAAGGCACTCGTAAGTATTGTGGAAAAATAAAAAGCCTTTTATTCATATGGCTTTAACATTAAAAACAACACACAAGTGCATCGACGTGTTGCGCCTACCTCGTCTTCATCAGAGTGTTAATTTACAAACACACTCAGAGTCCATTTATCTACATCTAATTGTTTTGCTAATATTTACTTTTTTAGATTGGAATGTATTTCAATATGAAATGTAGTGGAATTTTTTATGGAGAATGAAATGTAATCTTTAAAAGAATGACAAAAAAAGTGAGGAAGATGGAAACTGTCGTGAATTATTTTATTAGTTTTATTAAGTTCCTGTTTTTTTCTTTCTAACTTTGGAAGAATATGTTTGTTGCAGTAAAAAAAACATGTGTAAGGACCTAGACAGTAGACATGGTCATGACTGGTGCAAAAGGGTATTTTAAAATAGCAAGCTAAGGTGTGCAGATAACGTGCAGACTGGATGCTCAGACCAAATGTGTGCCATGTGATCAGCATTACTGTATTACTGTAGCAATGCAAATTACTGTCTTATTCAGTTTCGTATTAAATCAGGTTTTGAACTTATGTTTTTAAACTTACATTTTTGAGCTTAAGTTTTGAAAAGAGTATGTAAACATGCAATATAGTACATACAGCTTTGGCAGTGGTTGTGTTAAAAAATATTTTATATAAATTAAAAAGATGTAGTCATTGAATATATTTTGTCCCAAAACAATGGAAAATGATTCACAGTTAAGACCACATAGTTGTGCTCACTGTGTAAAGAGTTTTGTAAAGTGACTTAAATACCGAAAAAATGTCCCTAGCAATTGTTAAAACAATGCTAAAATGTTATGTTTATGTATATCGTTTAATAATTCATAGCATATTTTCAGGTCTTACCCATTTGTGGTGGTGGGCTCTTGAAACCTTTAATGAAGATGAGTAAGTTTGATTTGCATATTTCCAAATTATCAACAGCGCGTTCATAAAATCCAGGGAATGTCATATGTCCTGTAAAATTAGGTGATGTCTCAATTGCTGTCTTATGATCAAAGTCGACATGCCACAACTCCTCTTCATCATATGAAAGAAAAAACTCTTCTTCTTTATTTGAGCATGCTTCAAATTGGAAAGCTTCATGTTCAACTGAAATACATTGAGCAACATTAAACATATAAATAAAATAACAAGCCTAATTTTTGAAGTTAACAATTTAGTTACATTGCACAGCTGAGAAAACACACACAATATACTGTATATGGGCATATATATATATATATATATATATATATATATATATATATATATATATATATATATATATATATATATATATATATATATATATACAGGTCCTTCTCAAAAAATTAGCATATTGTGAAAAAGTTCATTATTTTCCATAATGTAATGATAAAAATTAAACTTTCATATATTTTAGATTCATTGCACACCAACTAAAATATTTCAGGTCTTTTATTGTTTTAATACTGATGATTTTGGCATACAGCTCATGAAAACCCAAAATTCCTATCTCAAAAAATTAGCATATCATGAAAAGGTTCTCCAAACGAGCTATTAACCTAATCATCTGAATCAACTAATTAACTCTAAACACCTGCAAAAGATTCCTGAGGCTTTTAAAAACTCCCAGCCTGGTTCATTACTCAAAACCGCAATCATGGGTAAGACTGCTGTCCAGAAGGCCATCATTGACACCCTCAAGCGAGAGGGTAAGGCACAGAAAGAAATTTCTGAACGAATAGGCTGTTCCCAGAGTGCTGTATCAAGGCACCTCAGTGGGAAGTCTGTGGGAAGGAAAAAGTGTGGCAAAAAACACTGCACAACGAGAAGAGGTGACCGGACCCTGAGGAAGATTGTGGAGAAGGACCGATTCCAGACCTTGGGGGACCTGCGGAAGCAGTGGACTGAGTCTGGAGTAGAAACATCCAGAGCCACCGTGCACAGGCGTGTGCTTTTGAACCAGAAACAGCGGCAGAAGCGCCTGACCTGGGCTACAGAGAAGCAGCACTGGACTGTTGCGCAGTGGTCCAAAGTACTTTTTTCGGATGAAAGCAAATTTTGCATGTCATTCGGAAATCAAGGTGCCAGAGTCTGGAGGAAGACTGGGGAGAAGGAAATGCCAAAATGCCTGAAGTCCAGTGTCAAGTACCCACAGTCAGTGATGGTCTGGGGTGCCATGTCAGCTGCTGGTGTTGGTCCACTGTGTTTTATCAAGGGCAGGGTCAATGCAGCTAGCTATCAGGAGATTTTGGAGCACTTCATGCTTCCATCTGCTGAAAAGCTTTATGGAGATGAAGATTTCGTTTTTCAGCACGACCTGGCACCTGCTCACAGTGCCAAAACCACTGGTAAATGGTTTACTGACCATGGTATTACTGTGCTCAATTGGCCTGCCAACTCTCCTGATCTGAACCCCATAGAGAATCTGTGGGATATTGTGAAGAGAAAGTTGAGAGACGCAAGACCCAACACTCTGCATGAGCTTAAGGCCGCTATCGAAGCATCCTGGGCCTCCATAACACCTCAGCAGTGCCACAGGCTGATTGCCTCCATGCCACGCCGCATTGAAGCAGTCATTTCTGCAAAAGGATTCCCGACCAAGTATTGAGTGCATAACTGAACATAATTATTTGAAGGTTGACTTTTTTGTATTAAAAACACTTTTCTTTTATTGGTCGGATTAAATATGCTAATTTTTTGAGATAGGAATTTTGGGTTTTCATGAGCTGTATGCCAAAATCATCAGTATTAAAACAATAAAAGACCTGAAATATTTCAGTTGGTGTGCAATGAATCTAAAATATATGAAAGTTTAATTTTTATCATTACATTATGGAAAATAATGAACTTTTTCACAATATGCTAATTTTTTGAGAAGGACCTGTATATATCACTAATCAAATTATATAAATATTAGACAAAAATTCATACAACGGCATTTTTTTTTTACACAGTATTTTGAATTTTAAAGGCACATAACTGCATTTATGGACCCTAGTTGCTGCCCTTCATCATGTTTGTCAACAGTCAACTGAATGAAATGAAAGATGACATAAGGGTGCATTATTTTAATTGCTTTATTTTTCCATAACTAATTGACATGTTAAACTGACAGACCTAATATATATATGTATGTATAAAGTTATCGGACATTATCAAGATGGTTTGTTCTGACACAGTTAAACTCTTGAGTTCTTGTCATATTTTTGTTCACCATTTTCTAAACTATAACAAATAAACTGTGATAATATGAAAAAAATTTGAAGGTGTCAGAATACATTTTGGTTTGACTGTAATTAATTTGTGATTATCAAGATGAATTTGCTTTGACAGTTTAACTATGAGTTATTTTAAAATATTTTATTACCATTTTCTAAACTATAGCGAATAAACTATAATGTGAGAAATGTTGAAGGTGTCTGAATAAGTTTATACAGTCAGTATGTATATACATACATACATATATATATATATATATATATATATATGTATGTATGTATGTATGTATGTATGTATGTATGTATGTACATACTGACTGTAAAATAAAAAATCTGTTGAAAGTTACTCAACTAAATTTGTTTATTTAAATGTAGCTAAAATACATTTATTGCAACCACCTACCTTAATTTTTTTTTTGTAAATTCAATTCATATATATATAGATATATATATAATATATATGCAATCCAATGGAAAAATGTTATAATGGGTATTGTATGTTAAAACCTTTGTTTATTAAGTGCAAATGTTTAGTTTGTTTTATTTATATTCCTTACCTTGTGTGTGGCCAATTGGATGTCCAGGGAAGCGGTGAAGGGGAGGAGCTAGGGAGAGAAGGAAGAGGGGGTTTGAGAAAGAATGTGACAGTGTGAAAGGTAAACTCTGGTCCACACTCCAATACAGTAGGGGGCGATAATGCACCTTAACATTGGAGCTACCCGCCATAAAACCGAAGAAGAAAATGGTAAACTGTATATTGAACAAATAGATGTGTGTGCTGTAATTAAAGATTAGTGGTTTCAAATCAAAAGCCGAATAACTAATTTATAATGTGAAAGATGGAAAAGGGACTTTAAGTTTCTGGAATTTCTCCCTACTTTGAGAGTTTGTGTGGACAACGCAGCTCGTGAGTTCTGTTATGGGGTCATATGATGTGATTTCAATTTTTCCTTTCTCTTTGGAGTGTTACAAGTCTGCTGGCCTCTGCTCACACTAGGCCGCCTGCCACCGCTCACTCTAGCCCGCCTGCCACCGCTCACTCTAGCCCGCCGTGTGTGACACTGTGTGTTTCGTTGTGAAAGCAAAACTACTTTGTTTGGCCTTCCAAAAGAGGACACAACTAGAAATCAGTGGTTAAGTTGTATTTACAACACTGTTCCAGAACAGTTCAACCCAAATATTCAGATGTGTGCAGTGCATTTTGCGGAGGATGAGGACTGGTTTCTGTGAGAGTAACCTACAATGCCTGTGTCTGTTTCTATAAAGTTGGGCAGTTCCAACTTTGCAAGGACAGTCTGGCGCTTCTGACTCACAGCCTGTAGGTACGTTTTTTATATTTAAAGAATTTGTCATGGATGATTCAAATGCGAGTCTTGAGCAGTGTAAAGTAGCGCTTGTTGTTTGTCGTTTCTCCAGACATGGTTTTATGTTATGCAGCTCAATATGCAACATGTAAAAAGACAGTATACGTCGTTATAATTATGTCCCCACTGGATCCAACAAATGCCTCGTTTGTAGTGGGTTTTATTGTTTTTGTCTTGTCGCGCTGGGACACAGGGCATCACAGTATGGTAAGGGGCGTAACATTTCCATCACATGCTTGAGGTATTCAGCCAGTCACAACGCACTGGATAGCTGGCCACTCAGCGTAAACCTCGCTTTTCAGAACGATGAGCTTTGTAAAAATCAATGCATTTCGAAAGGCGGGGTATAGAGGAGCAACAGTAACGTGTTTGTGATGAGTGGGGCGGGGCCGAGAGCCGTGGGAACGGAGCGAGGCCGGTGGAGTGATTGGGAAATGAGTGACACCTGCTCCACTCATGGGTCTCGAGTCCCACGGAGGAGATTGGGAGGATACAAAAGAGGAGCGACGACAGTGAAGGACGAGAGAGGACCAGGCCTGGGTTTTAGTTTGTGGTTTGGTTTCTGTTTGTGCGCGGCAGTCGACCGTGAGGGGCTGTCGCGCTGTTTTATGTTTATTTGGTTATTAAAGTTTTATTTGAGTGTTCGCCGGTTCCCGCCTCCTTCTTCCTATGATTATGGAGTTTATTTATTGTTACACTGGTGCCGAAACCCGGGAGGAAGGAGGGACGTGCTGCCGAAGATCCCTTGCCGCTGGGGTGAATCCGCGGTGCCATGGAGCAGGGCGTAGCAGTCTGGCGCCGTGGATGCTCGAGGCAGTGGGCTGGGGTGAGTTGCCGGGGACGGACGAACTCACTGCCGGCCGCCCACGATGTGGAGGGGCGGCTGTCGTCCGTGAGGGAGCGGAGGAGTCGGGGCCGTTCACCGGGCGGCAGAGGAGTGTCGTGCTGTCCACCGAGGGCCGTCCAGTGCTGCTGCCAGGCACCGCGGAAGAGTTCACACAGGAGATTGGGAGGATACAAAAGAGGAGCGACGACAGTGAAGGACGAGAGAGGACCAGGCCTGGGTTTTAGTTTGTGGTTTGGTTTCTGTTTGTGCATGCCAGTCGATCGTGAGGGGCTGTCGCGCTGTTTTATGTTTATTTGGTTATTAAAGTTTGATTTGAGTGTTCGCCGGTTCCCGCCTCCTCCTTCCCATGATTATGGAGTTTATTTATTGTTACAGTGTTAAAATGTGTTTAAAAATGTGTTAAAACATTACGTGGAAAATAATGTGTTTTTTGGACCTTAAACTGCATAAACGCATTGCATTACACCAAATACACAACATAATATTCTTTTTAGCAAAGTCATATGACCCTTTTAATATACTCTGTTAGCATGACCTAACCCAGTGAATGCTCAAGGCAGAGTTTTGCTCAGAGACTGTAAATTGGTTTGAGTCACCTGGAGGTACAGTTTTGTTTATTTTATTTTTTTGTCTGAACTGAACAGATCTTCATTTATGGGCCCCAACAAATTTAAAATGATTATGATGACTATGGGTTTCATTGTTATTTGAAGAGTTTGATACACATGTCTGTGGGAATGTAGTGTTTATTTTCTATAGTTATCTGAAACACAAATTTGAGTGAACTGAAACACATTTTTGTATTTTATTTTATTTTGTTTGTTTATGATATTTGACTCTGACATTCTATCTTGAGTTACTAACATCTCGGAGTGATTTCCTTTGATTCTCTTGTATGGGGGTGACTTACACTTTATACTTTATTTATTACTAGATACTAGTTGCAATTAATAAAAATAGTATTACATTAATTATAGATTATTTTAATAGAACATAGGAAACCTTGAGGTGAATACCGTTTAACTGTAAAGAATTTATTTAACTTGAACTCTGGGCACTGTCTCTTTCACAGAGTCAAAAAAGCACTATATAAAATGGAGGCACCACTGGGATCCTTTGGTTTCCCACTATAGGTATTTCCTGTACCTCTGTAAATAAATTAGTAAGAGATCCTAAAGTTAAGTCTAAGGGTTGTGATGATGGTTTCTAAAAGCGCATATCCTGAGCTTGTAGGTGAGCTCTGAGGTTGGTGTTGAGGAGAGGCGTTAGATGTGACTCATGCCTTGATGGTGATTGTACCTGAGGTTATGGAGATAACTCAGATTGAAGAAAATCTACAAACCATTAAATGTTTAGAGCACATGTGAGTATGAGGAAGAATGTACAATCATAAACTAGATGGCTTAGCAGTGTTGTGTGAAAGCAAAGAGAAAGTATACATTGACAAATTGCCCCCTGAAATATTGCACATGGGTGGAACACAGACATGGCCTATAGTGATAGTTTCAGGAACTCCAGTAGAAGCCACCACAGTGGATGTTGCGAAGTGGCACTGTGTCTGAGGAGAATGAGAGGGAGGGTTGTCTGAAAACCTTGTTAGGTTTGTCTGAGTGCTCCCCTGAAGCTATTATTTGTGCTGTTGGTGATCTGCTGGCCAAGATTAAAAAACCAGGTGGTGAAGGTAGCAGTTATCGTCATCTCAGAATCTTCTCTGGAGCCATACCTACCCCAGTGGGGTAGGAGTCTTTAGAGAATTGGCTCGAGCATGCTCATCTGATGGTGGAGGAGAGTGATTGCGCAGCCAAAGAAAAAAGATGGCGTATAATGGTGAGCTTAAGGGGACCAGCTTTGGCTGTTAAAGTTGTGTATACTGCAGAAACTGACATTTTGCCTAAAAAGTGTTTAGAGGCAATTGAGAGTGCTTTCAGTCCTGCTGAATCTGGCGAAGAGTTGTATTTCGCATTTCACTTGATACAATAACTCTTAGAAAAAATTATCTGATTTTCTTAGGCGGCTAGAGCATTCCCTGAACAAAGTAGTACAGCGAGGTGGACTGTCCACGAGTTGGGTAAATCGAGCCAGAGTAGAGCAACTTCTCTGTGGTGCTGTCACTTCTGATATGATGCTAGTCCATCTCAAACTAAGAGATAGGAAAGAACACCCTTCCACATTTTTTGAATTATTGAGAGAAATTCGTACTGAGGAGGAATATGAAGCCTTCAGATTGAACTCATAAGTGAACAAAATCCAGTTCACTTTATCGGAGTAACCGATCAAGATAGTCAACAGCATGATGTTCAAACTCTGAAAAATGAGGTCAAAGAGTTGAAAGCTTTGTTTGCACCTATGACTACCACTCAGCAGCACCCTGCTGTAACTGGGACAGGGGAGTTTGGATTCTGAAGTTGTGAGTCTTAAAAACAGAGAAAAGGCTGCAGCAAAAAGCCACGGTACAAGGTTTAAGCACTCCGGCGACTGCATTACAAGTGGAAGCATCATGAACGGGGAGGTGCGGGGAGATAGATTGATTCCCAAAGGATTAATAGGCCCAACTTCTGTGGTACCATTAAGGGTTAATGGACATTCATGTGATGCCTTACTGGATAGTGGCTCACAGGTGACCATAATATTTGAAAATTGGTACAAACGGTATCTGTCTTAGCCCTAATCTGCCCAGAACTGTCCAGTTCAGATCAGACTCCTGTTATCTTATGTACAAATGCCAGTCTTTTTAAGCGGTTGGCCCAGCTGTGTAAGGACAGGGCGGGGGTGGATCTTACTCAGACATTAGGCATTGCTGTAAATATAGCACCAGAGGACCTGTCGCTAAATACAGCCAAAATGAGTGTGCTACTGCTGAAGATCATGTGGGTAGTGTCACCTGGCAGGGCCTGGGTTCTCTGAGTTTACCTGCTGAAGGAGACTGTTGTGCTATTTTAGTGTGGAGTTAACTGTGCCATTGAAAAGTGAGGTTTTGATGGTGGAAGCATTACCATCCATGACACTGCCCATAGGGGTATCACTGCAACCGATGGTGGTTCCTAGTAATGGGGTTGATGTAAACAATTTCCCAGTGTTGATACACAACGAATCTAAGGGAAGCACATTTATTCCGGTGGGGACAGCTGTGGGACATTTGTATCCAAATGATCCGGTGAAGCCAATAGCGAAAGCTGAGTCGGTCACTGAGCAGTTTGACCCCAATCTCATTAACTTTGGTGATTCTCCCATCCCTGAGAGTTGGAAAGACAGGCTTCGACAGAAGTTATCATGGCGACCTGGGGTATTTTCTTTGTAGGAGTGGGATGTTGGCTTAGCCAAAGGGGTAGAACATCATATTAGGATGTTAGTGTAACGGTAACGGTAACAAATGGTGAGGAAGCAAGTGCAAGAGTGAAATACAAAAGTTTATTAAAGGTAGAGATACAAATGAGTCCAGGTGAAACAACAGATGGTCGCGGCGATGACTGACGATGATCCAGGAAGTGGCGGTGAGGTGAGGCAGCAGGAGAGCGTGACACAGGCCTGAGATGAGCAGTCCGTGGTGGTGAATTGATGCATCCGGTGGTGAAGAGTGGACGGGGTTCCAGGGTCAGACAACAGCAATGAATACAGCACAGAGAAACAGGAACGAGAAACCAGGCAAACGAACGGGAGACTTCATACAACGCTCTGACAAACACAAGACGAAAGACAGGGCAATAAATAGGGATCGGGTAATGAGTAACAGCTGGTGCCAATGAACAATCAACGGAGACGCCCACATGAAACAATCAGTGCTGACGAGCGACACACACAAACTCCACCCACATAGTGCAAACCCGAGACCACGGTTTACCAACCGTGAAAGTCAGATACTAAGCCCTTCCGGGGAACGTTCCCCCATAGTGAAAGAACTGTAATGTCAGAATGTCAGAATGTGCATTGATTATCATACTTTGGATAGTCGAACAGTTCCAGACCAAAATACAACTCCACGTATTGATGACACTTTGGACTGTTGGTCAATGGTTTTTCGGTTTTGGATCTCAGGAGCGGTTACTACCAAATTGCTATGGCTCTGGAGGACAAAGAGAAAACCGCTTTTATATGTCCCCTGGGGTTTATCAGTTTGAGAGGATGCCTCAGGGCATCACAGGGGCCCCAGCAACCTTCAAACGATTGATGGAGAAAGCAGTGGGTGACATGAACCTTCTTCAGGTTTTGGTCTATCTTGATGATCTCATTGTCTTTTGAAGGTCATTGGAAGAGCATGAGGAGCAACTCTTTAGGGTTTTAGACAAGCTGGAGAACATGAGTCTGAAAATCTCATTAGACAATAGTGTTAATTCTGTCAGCTATTTTCATTTTAGTCTTAGTCTTAGTCCCGGGCTAAAATGTCCTTATTAGTTTTTATCATATTAGGTCAACCTTATCCTATTTAGTTTTAGTCAAGTTTTAGTCAACTAAAAGTCTCAACATTTTAGTCTAGATTTAGTCCGAGAAATTCTAAAGTATATTTAGTCTAAAGTAAAATTAAGTTGTAGAAACGTAATTTTCTGTAAAGTTGCTTTGCAATGATTTGTATCATAAAAAGCGCTATACAAATAAACTTGAATTGAATTGAATTGAATTTAGTCTAGTTTTAGTCAAAGAAAACCTGAAGTATTTTAGTCTAGTTTTAGTCAATGAAAACTTGACATTTTAACAATAAGATTATTATTAATAAACCATACAGCAGTATTAATTTTGGCAGCCATTTTTAATTTAGTCTTAGTCTTATTCAAATGAACATTTTAGTTATCATATTTAGACAAACTTGTCCTGTTTTTGTATATTCAATCATTGATTGGACGGCTTGTGACAGTGACGAGCACTGCGTTTTACCTAAAGTTGAACAGTAATCAACCATAGTCTCAGCTCCAAAAAACAAACAAAAAAACAAACAAAAAAAAACAGAGCAAATGAACTTTTAAAATATTATGATGGCAGTGCATCAAAACGCAGTGTTATCAGTTTGCCAAAAAGAACACAGAACGTTTTACGCACCATTAACACGTAAGCTATACATCTCTTTCGTACCAACTAATATTTAGAAAATACGAACATTTTCATGAGTTTGAAAGTTTATGTCAGAATGACTTTATGAACGATTTACACAAAAAAATTGTTCTGCTCATATTTCATGAATGAGGCCCATAGAGTGGTGGACTCAAACCCGGGTCAATTGCATCAAAAGGTAATTCTGTGTAATTCAATAGAGGTAATTCTCTCTACTACATACACCACTGAAGCCATTGAATTCAATGCTTCTTTTTTAATATTGAGTGTTAATGAGACATTGGTTAGCAGAGCTACTATAAATAGTGTTTGCCAACAAGTGCACTATTTGCACTTAATATAAAGACACCCTGAATATTTTTTCTTCCCCTCGCTTGGGCCCTAAGTGCGCATGGGCCCCTGGGCCTGTGCCCATAATGCCCATTGGATAATAAGGCCCTGTTTAATAGAAGATAGGAAACCCGAGGTGAATATCGTTTTACGGTAAACATTTTAACTTGAACTTTGGCTGCTGTTTCTTTCACAGAGTCAAAAAAGCGATATAGATATATGGATGATAGATAGATAAATAAACATTTCAAAGCAAAACACTGCAACATTGACAAGAATAAAATCAGAAATTGATTTTTGCCTGGAATTTGTGTACCTGGTACTGATACCCTTAATCCATGCAGGGCTTTTCTGCAAGTTGACACGTGCCATTAATCTATTTCAGAATGACAGTATGAGAGTTATACATTGTTTCCTTTCAGTTGGTCACTTTGATGTTGTGTCGAAGTTCTGACACCAGGGGTCATGCTAGGGAGCCCAGACAACCTTGACATCACTGAGAAAAGGCCAATGATATTGGCGAGCAAAATGTGCATAGCTGGCCACGCCCAGGATATCTGGGTGTAAATAGACCAGCGTAGCATTTGCTCACTTGTTCTGTTCTTCTGAGTTGATGCAGCGTGTCCTACTGAGTAGCAGCACTTCATTAAACTCTATAAATTGCATAGTAAATCCTCTCAGTCCTCCAACCACACATGTTTTCTGGTAGAGTTTCTGGGTAAAGGCCCCGATATACTTCAAAAGAAGTTTGTTTTCATTCTTCATTTGGGGGCAAAAAGAAGTTAAAAAGGGCTGAGCGACGGTATACTGTATTCGAACATATAAACCCTGGTTACATATGGTAACCCTCATTCCCTGATGTATGAAATAGAGATGTTGTGTACCTTGTGCTACAACTCTGAACTGCCTCTGAGTGGGTTGAGATGCTTTTTTGACTTCTCAGAAGGAAACTAGTAGAATGACCAAGATGGCAGCGCGTACACATCGCGAGGCTCAGCGTCTCTCCAGTTTTTGCAATTTTGCAGTATTTTTCCTGCTCATCTCGGGTCTGTTCGTACCGAATAGCTTTGCCTTAACATCCTACTCCCGACAGGAGATTTTGGATATTGGTGTGCACTTTTCCAACGGTTTTATCACCAATCTTCGACTCATCCCTGAGATTTCCAGAACACCCAGCCGGGCGGAAGTGCTCGCAGGCAGCGTCGAGATCGTAAATAAAGGTGGGGGAAGCATGGAGGTCTAAGAGCTAAGCTTAAGCTAACACCATTCCGGCTGTCTTTACCCAGCATTTTCCTCGCTAATGTGTGGTCACTGGTGAACAAAATGGATGGGTTACGACTTCGCATCACCCACAGTAAGAGACTTTTGGATTGCAATGTCATGGTTTTCACAAAAACATAGCTACACAGCAACGTACCCAGTAATGCTATTGAGCTAGCCAAACGCTGCACGCTTCAGGCAGATAGGACAGCAGATGACTTCGGCAAAACAAGAGGCGCCGGATTGTGCATTTATGTAAACAAAGCTTGGTGTACGAACACTTTCATTGTTGGGAGACACTGCTCAGCTAACCTAGAGTTTCTCATGGTTAAGTGTAGACCTTTTTATCTGCCGTGGGAGTTCACTTCCACCATTATAACTGCAGTCTATATTCCACTGGATGCTAAAGCCAAGCTTGCTATGAATGAACTGCATGCGGCCATTAGTAAACAACAGACTGCTCACCCGGAGGCAGCTTCTATTGTGGCGGGTGATTTTAATTACTCCAAATTAAAGACAGTGCTCCCCAAATTTCATCAACATGTTTCCTGCCACTCTAGAGGAGACAAAACTTTGGATCATGTTTACACAAACATTGATGGAGCTTACATCGTGACCCCCCTCCCCCACCTCGGACAGTCTGATCACCTTTCTTTGTTTCTCACCCCTAAGTATTCACCTCTCATCAACTGTGTGAAGCCATCAGTTAGGAACATCAAAGTGTGGCCAACTGGAGCAGACTCTTTACTTCAGGACAGGTTTCAACACACGGACTGGAGTTTGTTTGCTTCTCAGGCTGCTTGTGGCTCTCACACGGACATTGATATCTATACCTCCTCTGTACTGGATTACATCAACACCACCATTGACAGTGTAACAGAAAAACAGATCACAACATACCCTAAACAGAAGCCATGGATGAACAAGGAGGTGTGACTCCTGCTGAAAGCCCGCGAAACTGCCTTCAGATCAGATGACGCTCAGGCCTACGGCAAATCCAGGGCTAACCTGAGGAGGGGCATCAAAAAGGCCAAGTACTGCTACAAGATAAAGGTAGGAGAGCACTTTTCCAACTCTGACCCACAACACATGTGGCAGGGCATCCAGGCCATCAGTGACTACAAGCCAAGCAACTCTACTCCAACTTTCACAGACGTCTCCGTCCTTAACGAGCTAAATTACTTTTATGCTCGCTTCAACAGCGACAGCAAGGAGACAGCCACCAAGATCACACTCTCAGCAAACCACCAACCCCTCAAACTCGCCTCCACAGATGTTCACACTGCTCCACAGATGTTCACACCGGCATTCCGGGACGTGTGCTTAGGGCATGTGCAGAGGAGCTTCACAGACATTTTCAACCTGTCCCTCAACCAAGCAACTGTGCCAACATGCTTTAAGTCCACATCCATAATGCCAGTGCCGTAACACTCCTCCCCGATGTGCCTGAATGACTACCGCCCCGTAGCACTCACACTAGGGATGTCAACGATTAATCGATGATCGATTAATTGTCGATAAGAGATGCAATCGATTAAGGTTGTCGATGGTCTGTTAACCGATTGATTGTTGGGCTGCGGGCGGCTCATGCACAGAACACGTTCGAGCGGCTGTGAGTGACGGTGACGGTATATAAAAGCATCATCATTCATTCACAATGTACAAATTAAGCTTTTAATGTGATTTAAACTTTAAAGTACATTAAAATAGAAAAAACATAAAAGTTCTTCAGCATGAAAAGCAATAGAAATGTAGTAACTAATTTAATCAGATAGGCTAACTGTTTCATATCGTGTGCTTTGCAGGGCTGCGGGACACATTCTTACAACTTGTTAATTCGTTCCTACGACTTAATAATTTGTGGCAATTGTCCATGTTTCATTAATTTTGTTCCCTAAATAACCTATGATTTTACTGAAATAAGGAAACAAATTAATAAATCGAACTAATTCTAAATTTATGAAATCTTTAATTCCCCGTCCCATGTTCACCACAGTAAGAGATGCGAAAACAGTGATTAAAAGTGAAAGATAATAAAATAAACCTGCGAAATTAGAGGGTTAGACTGTGCAGATTTAGGAAAAGAAACAATGCCTAAATGTTATTGAATTTGTGGAAATTCGTGACCAACCGGCAAACCAGAACAAAGCCGCGTAAATGAAGGCTATGGGCTCGAGCGCATCCAGAGGCACGGTCGCGATCCAACAGTTTCCAGTTAACCTATTATTCCTCTAATAAACAAAGCTTTTATACCAAACTTGTCATAATCAGAGCTTATAATTTGTAAATCAATAATTGCTAGATAAAACAGCGATTAAAAGGCGCTGTGACCGAGACAATACGTGTTCCCGGAACATTCAGTGATGTCACTAAACGGTGACGCCGAGCATCGTTCACAAGTTTCTGCATGGACCTCACTAGAGCACAGGTTCTCAAGCCTTGGGACAAAATGGGATGCTTTAAGGAAAATGTATAGCCTATATAAGTAATAGGCCCAACATAAAAATAACAATTTGTTTTCATATATATTTTTTTAAATATGCGAAATATATCCGACTTAAATAATTAAGATTGATTTAAAACAGAAGTGTGGCTGCGCTCCATAAGTTCACGAAAAAAAAAAGGATGAAAACGCATTCTGTTTCTTTGCTTTATTTTACAAGAGCACAAATCTTCTGTTTTTATTGTGAGTGTGCACAAATGAAAGTAAACACTTGTGCGAAAAAGGTTTTTTTTTATTATTATTATTATTTTTTTTATGTCTCAGCTGTTTCGATCGCGCCGGAGCCTGCTGCACACGTATATTCAAGCAATTCAAACTTACATCGCAGTCTGTTCATTATCAAAATAAAATAGTCAACTAAACATTTAAAAGGTTACACTAGTCAGTTTAAATAGACCTTATACCGGTTCACTCTGCTGCTATGCCAAGGGCGTTTTTTCTCATATGAAGAGGATGATCTTTTCCGTCTATATGCGAATACGTGTAAAAGTACAAGCCTAGTTTACATTATAAATAATAGTTTAACATTCAAATACATTGCGAATATGGAAACATTTGGATTTGTGACGAATGAGACATGAGCAATAACCTCCAAATAAATCTAGCCAAAGCCGGGCTCGCTCGTCCTAGTATGCACGCATGCACCATTATGTAATGCACTGTATGCTGGATTTTTAAAACAAATAGGCCTACCGGAATGCAAAAATTAAAAATCTGACATTTTCTAGAACAGAATGCAGCAGGATCAAATTAATGTGAGCAACAGTGTTTTGCTGCAGCAGCGCCGATGTAGTTCACTTAATGTGCAGCGCAGTCACACGCGCGCCACTTACGTTTGGGGTAATTTTATTTTAAATACCATAATGTCAGTTGAAAACATTGCAACTGTGTTTTAAAATACAACAACGAGCACCACGAATCCATTTAAAGAGGCGCCTTCAGTGGTCTCCGTGCGGAAAGTCAACAAAGTAAAATGACCTCAAATGTATGGCGTGCTTTCTTCATTTTATCAAATGATCATAATCACATCTATTAATTTTAGAATCCTGCTACTAGCATTTTATTCAGACTAAAACCCCTTTAATTCAAGTGAGAAAGCGTTTTGAGTGTTTGTGTGTGTGGCTTTTGCACATCATGTCATGTCGGTGACTGCGTGCCTGCAACAGACGCATTTTGCAGCATTATGGTTAACGATTAATCGATTAATTGATCGTTAATTTAAACGACGATCGATCATGGAAATAATCGAAATTTGACATCCCTAACTCACACCTATTGTTATGAAGTGCTTTGAGCGACTGGTCCTAGCACACCTCAAGGACTGCCTCCCACACACACTGGACCCACACCAATTTGCTTACCGTAGCAATAGGAGCACAGAGGATGCAGTATGCAGAGTGCTGCACTCTGTACTCACACACTTGGACAATAACAACACATATGTACGGATGTTGTTTGTTGACTTCAGCTCAGCATTTAACACTGTCATTCCCTCCAAGCTGACCACAAAACTTGGAGACCTGAACGTTAACACCTCCCTCTGCAACTGGATTATGGACTTTCTGACCAACAGATCTCAGCATGTTAGGTCAGGCCACACCTGCTCCACTACCATCACACTCAACACCAGCGTACCACAGGGCTGTGTGCTGAGCCCATTCCTCTACTCCCTCTACACCCACGACTGCAAGCCTGTGCATGGATCCAACTCCATCATTAAGTTTGCAGATGACACCACGGTCTGGTATGGAAACTGCTCAGTTGCTGACTGCAAGTCACTTCAGAGGGTGGTGGAAACCGCCCAAAGCATCACAGGGACACCACTCCCTGCTATTGAGGACATCCAGATAAAACACTGTCTACGTCGAGCTCTCAGCATTCTTAAGGACTCCTCTCACCCTGACCATAGACTGTTTAACCTCCTGCCCTCCAGGAGACGCTTCAGGAGCCTAGCAGACTCAGGAACAGCTTTTTCCCTACAGCTTTCTCCTTACTGAATTCTGCCCTCGTACACCCCCCCACCCAACACACACACACACACACACACACACCAAACACACACACTCCTCACCCCTCCTCATCACTACATCTGGCTTACAAACAAACAAACAAACAAATAAAAAACAGTTCACTTGTTATTACGTGCACTACTGTCTGTTCATCCAGAATACTGAATGATCCATTTGCACACTGGAATATTTTATATTTTCTATGCACTTTTTTTTACTATCCATTGCACTAGTGTAAATAATGTTCATATGCTCATATTTTCTGTTTATAGTGTACATAAACTTATAACATTTATTGTACATTTGTAACATATTGTAGACACTGTATATCCTGTACTTACTGCTTATTTTACTTCTGGTTAGATGCTAACTGCATTTCGTTGCCTTGTACCTTTCATGTGCAATGACAATAAAGTTGAATGTAATCTAAAAAGTGCCACGCTGGCCTATTTATACTTGGATAATGTTACAGTGGACAGTCATAGCAGTTTCTGTGATATTTTTTCCTTATTATTTTTTCCTTATTATTATATTTCTTTATTTTATTAATTTATGATTTGTGATGGATGTCACCCATACTGAAAGGTGCATCGTGCAGTAAATTGATGCACAGAAGACCGGACCAACACCAATACTTCCATGGATCCACATCCTCCCACTCCCACTGAGGTTTTGGAGGAACTTGTCAACACTCTCCGGGCTTCCTTGCTTCTTCCACCCAATTCTCCATCTGCCTCTGTAAGTCCCATGGCCATGCCTGCTTCATTCACAGGAGATGTAGCTGAGTGTGGCGGCTTCCTCCTGCAAGTGGCACTCTATTTTGAGATTCAACCGCAGAAGTTTTCCTCCGAAAGAGCAAAGGTAGCATTTCTGCTACCACCCAGGAAATCGTAACAGTAAGGCTGATGCCCTCTCCCGCATTCATTTCCCGGACTCACCCACTGATCCAGAACCCATTCTCCCTCCAGCCCTGATCGTAAGCCCCATTTAGTGGAACAATGATGATGACATCCGAGCGACAACTCTCACCGAACTAGCTCTGCTGGGAGGCCTAGAAGGGAAAATATATGTGCCAACTTCCCAACGTCAATCCCTTCTGGGCTCAGTTCATAATGTACCGGGCTCTTGACATCCAGGCAGCCAACGGACCCTCTTGCTAATCCAAGATTGGTACTGGTGTCCTAGTATGACCCGTGATGTCATCAGGTACATTCGCAGTTGCTCAGTCTGCGCCATTTCCAAAACCCCTCAACATCTCCGAGTAGACAAGCTCGTACCCCTACCAATCCCACAACGACCCTGGTTCCACATTGGAATTGATTTTGTGACTGACCTTCCTAACTCCAAAGGGAATACCTGTATCCTGGTAGCCATAGATCGTTTTTCTAAGGCATGCAAGTTAATACCCCTCAAGGGTCTCCCAACCGCTCTCGAAACTGCAAAAATTCTATTCACACACGTCTCCAGAAACTTTGGAATACCAGAGGACATTGTCTCTGACAGAAGACATCAATTCATTTCCCCATGTCTGGAGAGCGTTCTTTCAGCTGCTAGGGTCACTGTGAGCTTGTCTTCTGGTTACCATCCCCAGATTAACGGTCCAGACTGAGCGGAAGATCCAGGAATTCAGACGTTATCTCCAGGCATACTGTCACAACGACCAACACAGCTGGAACCATTACCTCCCTTTGGCCGAGTATGCACAGAATTCCCTGAGACAGAACACTCCCAGCCTCATGCCATTCCAGTGCATACTCTGCTATTAACCGCCACTCTTCCCGTGGACAGGAAAGCCGTCTGAGGTTCCAGGTGTAGATCACTGGTTTAGAGTGAGCGAGAGTGTGGGACTCAGCTCACATCCAACTCCAACGTGAAGTGTGGAGGCATAAGACCTTCGCAGATGCTCTGTGTACTTCCACTCCAATATACCATCCAGGAGATCCTCCAACAACTCCGCTGATGCTATTCAGCCCTCAGATAAGCACACCAGTTCTTTCATCTGCAATATACCTGTCAATAAACCTTCCTGTTTTTACTTCCCTGTTGTTTCTGGCCTGATTTGTGACACATATAATCACATGACACAAATTTTGTCATCAGAATAGTATGTGCATACTGTACGTTCACACAGTTTTTGTAACCACAGGTCATACATGCACTTTGATTTTGTTTTGCAGTATCAGTTGTTCCACAAGGTGGCAACACTGTCTTGGGCCATTGTTTCACAGAAGAAAACAAAACTAAACAGATGGAACAACAACAAAATAGCAGAGACTGCAACAACAATTGCCGCTCATATTGGCAAGCGCTTGTGTGCAAGAGGTAATGAGATAGCCCAGCTTTGGTTTAAAAGAGTTCAAAAATATATCTTATCAGTCATAACTTATGGGTAACTGGACAGGGATGAAATTTTCTAGACACACAGTGATGATTGGGATTAGTGGTGACGAAGACTCTGTGATGGACCGGACTAAGCAGAGAAGATTCATGGGTGAGCAGGGTGGGAAGCTTCACCTCCGTTTCTCAATCAATTTGTCAGTCCTCCGTGTCAGTCCTCCATGTCCAACTCCCTCTGCCATGGTTGGTGCTGGCTCACATTGAGGCACTGGCTACAGGACGATGTTTGGCACTGTCCTCACAGGCTACGCACTCACAACAGGTGCATGCTATCCATCTGCAGGAGGCTCTGTTGAATTCTCTATGGCACTGGGTGATGATGGGCTGGGCTTTTGGATCTGGCTATGGTGTGGATTGGGGGTAAACACTCTCCAGACACCTGATGACAGCCTCCCTCTAGCAAAGTAATTTGGTGTCTGGGAGGTCTACTGGATAGTTCGCTCCGATCCAATACAGGGATTTTAATAATGTCTCATAATCCAATGATGACCAGGTGGACAAATCTGGCCACTCCATGTTAAAGCAGTTAACTGTGCTGCAAAATCCATATCCAAGTTCCAAAGATGAAGAGGCAAAAGTTCCAAAACGAAGGTAAGTTTAATGAAAATAATCCACACACATAAATGTGCATCCCAAAACAAACAATGACTGACCATAAACAGAAAACCAAGAGGAACTATATTATATTATATTATATTATATTATATTATATTATATTATATTATATTATATTATATTATATTATATTATATGTAGTGCTGTCAGTCGATTAAAAAAATAATTAATTAAACTTTTTTTTCTTGAATTAATCGCGATTAATCCCACCTAACATTAAAGTTTTTAAATATTCTTTTATACTGCAGTAATTTCACATTCAATCTTCAAATTAATGTAGAAACAACATAAACACAGTATATTTTTAATATTTGTTTAATGGCATCTTTTTTATATAACTGAAGGCCAGTATCTCTGAAACCAATATTACTGATGTCTGAATACTAAATTCTTAATTAAATATAGATAAATCCTTAAAACTATAAAAGTTGATTTCATCTTCTTCTTTTCTTTATTTGATGAACACACATCACAGCAGCTAGGTGATTAGGTTATTTGCCTGCTATTTCTTTAAGAGCTGCTGCTGCTGAACGTGACGTGGATCTGACACGCATCGTATTTTCTCTCAAATCTCCTTTACCTTTTCTGGCCCACTTCAGGTCTTAAAGTCTCTAGTGATGAGCTGACGAGTTAAATCGGGTGTGTTAGATGTGTGTTAGGAAGACAGTGCTAGGCTGCTTCAGGACAGTTCTGAAAACCATTTCAGAGACATGTTCTTAAATGTGACTCATATATAACATATTACAGGCATGCACTGTTTTAAGGCAGCTTCTGTCAACTTTTTGGTAACTTCATGACTTAACTGACCACGATATTGCATCCACATAATTTCTACCAGAAAGACTCAGGAGGTGTAGATAAAACTAAAGTATTTATTTACAAAACCATACAAATAACAGAATTATTTTGGCGTAGGCCCCATCCATAGCATGGATCTGAAGTTTGTAGATACCAGCTAGTCCTGCCGAAGATGAAGGCAGGGCGGAGCCTACCCACCCGCATGGACAGGGCCAACCTGGTGGTGGTGGGGAGGATGGAGGGGAACAACAGCGGCAGTATCTGCAAACACAATGGAATGTGAGTATAGTGCTTTTATATCCCTCGTGTTGAGAGCCAATTGGCTAGATCTAATTGGAAGGTGACGTGGCATTAAGTCTTCCTATTAGAACTTACGCTTACGCTTCCATTTCTTTCGTGCTTTGATATGAAAAGATACAGGCTACAGTGCACTCCAGCTCATTTTAACATGCAGCTGATGCGTTTCCGAACGCATCAGAGCAAAGAGATAGTGCTCATTAAGATAATAAATGATATTCCCTTAAATTCAGTTTCTGGCAAAATATCAGTGCTGGTACTACTAGATCTCAGTGCTGCATTTGATACTGTCCATCATAATATACTTGAAGAGAGACTGGAAAACTGGGTCGGGCTTTCTGGGATGGTTCTCAATTGGTTCAGGTCATACTTAGAAGGGAAAGGTTATGTGAGTATAGAAGAGCATAAGTTTAAGTGGACATCCACTACATGCGGAGTCCCACAAGGATCAAGTCTTGCACCACTCTTGTTTAGCCTGTATATGCTCCCTCTAAAGGCTGATTTATACTTCTGTGTCGGACCTACGCTGTAGCCTTTACACCGTATGCTATGGATCAGTTTTCATTTAGACTTCTGCATCGTTGTCTGTGTTGACATGCTGTACAAATGCAAACCGCTAGTGTGATGTGGCACACATGGGTCAAATGAAAACACCATAGACATGTTTGGCAAGATCTTTATTTTGTTTGTTTTACTTAGAAACAGTAACATGGAAGGTGCACATTCCATGGTGACTGCTGGTAATGTGAAACATTCAATATAGTGTTAAAGTCAAGAAATGTGTGAATAGTAACATGTGTTTCGTTTCTGTGT
Organism: allo-octoploid hybrid of Carassius auratus x Cyprinus carpio; assembly: GCA_024542945.1. Taxonomy (NCBI): domain Eukaryota; kingdom Metazoa; phylum Chordata; class Actinopteri; order Cypriniformes; species allo-octoploid hybrid of Carassius auratus x Cyprinus carpio. The sequence continues at coordinate 18,470,989 of CM045018.1, forward strand.
CTTACCGGTTCCTGGAAAGCCCAAAAAGAGCGGCCCGCGAACAGGAAACCAGTTTATGGCATTCTGAAGGGGAGGAGTTACACAATTAAGGATGTGTGGATTAAAATGTCTTGTATATGTATACTTTGATGAATTATTAGGGAGGGAAGCCTTTGGTTAAAGGAGAACTTCATTATGGGTGTGACTTGTGAGGCTGAAAGTCTATGTGAAGTGTGAAATGTACCGTTTAACAAATGGAGTGTTATGATTGGTCCGTTTGAATACTAGGGGAGGGGGCCAAGGGTATAAAAGAGTGGTGGAAATGTCTGAATGGAGGACGGGTGTTTGTTGGAACAGTAGCCAACTATTTAGGTTTTTTCTTTAGTTTTCTGTTATGTCCTGAGTTGTACTTTAAATAAGTTTTCTTTTGTTTTGTTTTTTCCCTGGGTTCAACTTGCCCATTTATTTGATAGTTTGCTTTGGTTTTTGCTATGTCTGTTTGAAACTTGTGGATCCCAAGAATAAAAAAAGGACTTTCCATGGACTTTTCCTGGAGTTTTGCCACTTCTTTTGCTGTCAGTTAGCCATTGCATCGACCATCTTACCACAAATGGTGTCAGAAGTGGGATAAGAAGCCTTTATGGAGTGACTGACACTAGAAGAGGAAAACTGCAAACCTCAAGATGACTACTAGAGGACATGGAGGACCTCAAAGGATTACCCGAGCTCATCCAATCCTACTCTCTGAGGGGGAAGAGGACACTGTTGAAGCTCAAGCAGGTGATTTGGAGTTGGAGGCTGGGGCAGCTGAGGAGGCTGTGATAGACTCATTTCGGGTGATGAACGTGCAAGGTCTAGAGAGTGAACCTGTGGTGAGACCCAAGATCAGTAAAGTTAGTACACCCCAAGGTGAAGCAGAAGGAATTGTGGTGGGTCAAGACTTTCTTTTGGAAATGAGGAAGTTTATGCAGCAACAACAAAGAAATGAGAAGATATTGTTTGATGAACTGAATGGTTTAAAGGCTACTATTTTCCAGAAACCCAAGACAGGGTGGGAATCAGTTGAACAACTGAGCCAACAAACTCATTACCCATTACCTACTCCCAGAACATTGCCGCAGGCCTCAGGGGGAAGAGCCATGCTTTCAGAACCTCCTCAAACGCAACCTGAAGACCATTTGCCAGGTATGTCTCCACCACCAGTAGCCTCTTTCAGACATTATCATGAACCACGAATTCCTGCTTTTGTAGAAGGTGAGGATGTGGAGAGCTTCTTTGTGCGGTTTGAACGCATTGCCAGAACGTGGGGATGGCAAACTGATGAGTGGGCGGCCCGAGTGGTAACTCTGTTAACAGGCAAAGCTCTGGAGGCCTATGCAGGCATGGACGATCAAAGTTCCGGATCCTATGTTGACATTAAAGCTGCGGTTCTGGCCAAGTACAACGTGACTGAGGAGACATATCGCCTGCGTTTTAGGAGCCTTACGGTGCCAACGGGAGAAAGTGTAAGAGAGACCTACAACCGCATCAAGGGCTTGTATAAGAGGTGGATGCGACCAGAAATGAAGAACAAGGAACAGTTGGGAGAAACCATCATACTGGAGCAGTATCTGCGAGTGTTGCGGCCCGACGTGAGAGTATGGGTTAAGGAGAACCAACCACTAACTGGTGAAGGAGCCGCTAGACTGGCGGAAAGGTACATGGCTGCACATCGAGAGCCACCACGAACCAGCAAAGGTACTGTGACTGTGGGCAGGAGTAAAGTCGAGGAGCCTATGGATAAGACTATGGGAGTGCCTGGGAAATATTCTAATGCAACCCTGATTTGTTTTTATTGCCAGCAACCTGGACATAAGGCTTCCCTTTGTCCCCTTAGAAAGCCCAAAGTGACTAATATGTGTTATGTTCCTAGGAATGAGGGCCTTGGTGAATCAGCAACATCTACTGAGAAACATAGTCACCTTATAATGGTAACGGTAAATGGTCAGCATGCTCAGGCTTTGGTTGATACAGGTAGTACACAAACTTTGGTCAAATCTGACTTGCTAAATTGTGAAATGTTGAACTATGGTGATACTGTGTGCTTGGGATGTGTACATGGGGATGAACACATTTATCCAACTGCTGAGGTCTCTGTAGTGATAGAAGAACAAGCATACCTGTTAAGGGTGGGGGTGGTTGAGAAACTAGCATTTGATGTGGTGTTAGGGGAAGATTTTCCTTATTTAACTGATTTGGTGGGTTCCGTATCCAAAATGTGTGCAGTAGTTACAAGGTCCCAGACCAAAGGTATTGCAACCCCTTCCCAATGCTGATGGTGATCTGTTCTCTAATACAGGGAAGGATAGAAAAAGTAAAAAACAGAGACGACAAGAGAAGCATAAGGGGAAAGATAGGATACAAGAGAGCTTACCAAATTTACCCGACTCTGGGTCCGAGTTGATTAACTCTCATTGGCTGGTTCCTGAAAATTTTAGGGAATTGCAAAAGGAAGATGTTGCTTTACAGCCCTTGTTTGCAAAAGTGTGTGAAGTGGATGGTAAGCCTGTAGGGGTACCAAAGTTTGGGGGGGATCGGTATATTTTAAAGAACAATCTTTTGTATTTGGCTGATCTCGAGAGTCCTAGATTAGTGGTACCTAAAGCACTGCATCAAATGATTTTACATCTGGGCCATACCATCCCTTGGTCAGGGCATTTAGGCAGACAGAAAACGTATGAGCGAGTCAGCCAACGATTTTATTGGCCAAAAATGTACCAAGATGTGCAGGACTACTGTAAAACTTGTACTGAATGTCAGATGGTAGCACCTGTTCGAACGGCTGATAGAAGTTATCTGCAACCGTTGCCCATTATTGGAACTCCATTTGAGCGTATAGGGATGGATATCATCGGTCCCTTGGTTAAGAGTAGTTCTGGTCACCAATTTGCATTGGTGATCTGTGACTATGCTACCCGATATCCAGAGGTGTACCCCTTGCGTTCAGTTCAAGTTAAGCACATCGTGAGATGTTTGGTAGACTTGATTTCAAGGGTTGGAGTTCCATCTGAGATTATCACTGATCAGGGAACAAACTTTATGGCTAAAGTGATGAAGCTATTGTATAAACAGCTAGGCATTCAGGGAATTAGAACTACACCATTTCATCCTCAAACCGATGGTCTTGTCGAACGGTTTAACGGTACCTTGAAAAACATGCTGAAGAAGTTTGTCGATGAGTCTGGGAGGGATTGGGATAAATGGATTCCATTTCTTCTCTTTGCTTATAGAGAGGTCCCTCAGTGTTCAACCGGATTCTCACCTTTTGAACTTTTGTTTGGCAGGCAAGTTCGTGGGCCCCTGGACGTGCTCAAAGAAGGGTGGACATCAGAGGAACCAGCCCAGTGCAGTATCGCTTCATATATCTTACAGATGCGGGACAAATTGGAGAACTTTAGAACTCTCGCTAAAGAAAATTTAGCTGCCGCCCAACGACGACAAAAGGTATGGTACGATACACATGCCAGGGGAAGGAACTATGAACCTGGGCAGAAAGTTCTGCTATTATTACCATCCGGTATCAGCAAGCTGTTGGCAAAATGACAGGGGCCGTATGTTGTGACCAGAAAACTTGGTCCAGTAACCTATGAGATTTTGTGTCCCGAAAGAAAACAGCCTAAGCAGGTCCTACATGTCAATCTCCTGAGAGAATTTAAGGAGAGGGGGTCTGATCTGACAGGTCCAGAGGATGTCAAAGACCAAGTGATGATGGTGAGGGCCATAGAGGAGGAAGAGGATGAACCTGATATGGAACCAGTTCGTTCGTTGCTGAAGGCCCCAGAATGCTATTCAAGCTTAAATAACCAACAACAACAGCAACTAACTGAGGTACTTCAATCTTTTCCCTCTCTTTTCCAGAAGAGGCCTGGAAGGACCAAGATCCTAACACACAACATCATCCTGAAAGACACTACTCCCATACGACAGAAACCCTATCGAGTCCCAGAGAAGATGGTGGAACAGTTAAAGACTGAGATCAAGACCATGTTGGAAATGGGGATTATAGAACCCTCGAAAAGTGAGTGGTCAAGTCCCATACTGTTGGTCCCTAAAAAGGATGGAGGAGTTAGATTTTGCACTGACTTCAGAAAACTAAACAGTGTCTCATGCTTTGATTCTTATCCGATGCCTCGTATTGATGAGTTGATTGAGAGACTGGGTAAAGCATCCTTTATGACCACATTAGATCTGTGTAAAGGTTATTGGCAAGTGCCCCTTGATCCTTCTTGCAAGCCCTACACAGCCTTTCGATCTCCTTCAGGGTTATATCAATACACTGTTATGCCTTTTGGATTACATGGAGCACCAGCCACCTTCCAAAGGTTGATGGACCGTGTACTTACGGGGTGTGAGCAGTATGCAGCCGCATACCTTGATGATGTGGTGATATACAGTGGATCCTGGCAAGAACATCTAAGGCATCTTGAGGATATCCTAAAGAGGCTTCAGGAAGCTGGGCTCACCATTAACACCACCAAATGTTCATGGGCTCAGACGGAGGTCAGGTATTTGGGGTACTTACTGGGACATGGTCAGATCAGACCACAGGTGGAAAAGCTTAAGGCTATCCAAAATATTGCTCGCTCGCAGACTAAAAAGCAAGTGAGATCTTTCCTTGGATTAATCGGCTGGTACCGCCGATTTGTTCCCCACTTTGCATCACTGGCTACACCTTTGACTGATCTGACTAAAAAGAGTCCTGCTAAGTTTTGTTGGACGAGTGAGTGTGAAGAAGCCTTCAAGGCCCTGAAGAATCTGTTATGCAATGAACCAGTGTTACAGAGCCCTAATTTCACCCAGAGATTTATTGTACAGGTGGATGCTTCTGATGTTGGCTTGGGAGCCGTACTGGTCCAAGGAGAGGCTCATGATGAGAGACCAGTTCTATTTTTGAGCAGAAAACTCTTTGAAAGAGAGAGGAAATACTCCACAATTGAGAAAGAAGGACTTGCCATCAAATGGGCTGTGGACTCCCTGCGGTATTACTTACTGGGGCGTGAATTCACATTACGTTCTGATCATCGTGCCCTGAAGTGGATGCAAACTATGCAGAATAGTAACTCAAGGATACTGCGCTGGTGTCTGACTCTGCAGCCCTATGTATTTACCATTGAGCACTGTCCAGGTAAGAAAAATATTATTGCTGATTATTTGTCCCGTTTGCCAAATTTAGATCATCCAGAGGGGGAAGAAGGGGGAAAATGTGATGTGGCACACATGGGTCAAATGAAAACACCATAGACATGTTTGGCAAGATCTTTATTTTGTTTGTTTTACTTAGAAACAGTAACATGGAAGGTGCACATTCCATGGTGACTGCTGGTAATGTGAAACATTCAATATAGTGTTAAAGTCAAGAAATGTGTGAATAGTAACATGTGTTTCGTTTCTGTGTCTTACCGGTTCCTGGAAAGCCCAAAAAGAGCGGCCCGTGAACAGGAAACCAGTTTATGGCATTCTGAAGGGGAGGAGTTACACAATTAAGGATGTGTGGATTAAAATGTCTTGTATATGTATACTTTGATGAATTATTAGGGAGGGAAGCCTTTGGTTAAAGGAGAACTTCATTATGGGTGTGACTTGTGAGGCTGAAAGTCTATGTGAAGTGTGAAATGTACCGTTTAACAAATGGAGTGTTATGATTGGTCCGTTTGAATACTAGGGGAGGGGGCCAAGGGTATAAAAGAGTGGTGGAAATGTCTGAATGGAGGACGGGTGTTTGTTGGAACAGTAGCCAACTATTTAGGTTTTTTCTTTAGTTTTCTGTTATGTCCTGAGTTGTACTTTAAATAAGTTTTCTTTTGTTTTGTTTTTTCCCTGGGTTCAACTTGCCCATTTATTTGATAGTTTGCTTTGGTTTTTGCTATGTCTGTTTGAAACTTGTGGATCCCAAGAATAAAAAAAGGACTTTCCATGGACTTTTCCTGGAGTTTTGCCACTTCTTTTGCTGTCAGTTAGCCATTGCATCGACCATCTTACCACAGCTAGTCTGTAGTGTCCACAGGCATGTTGCTGGTGTATCCAACAGTACCACGGCAAAAGCCGAAGAAGCAGCTTGTCGGAGAAGCATTATAGCTGTGACAGCAGCAAATAAATATCAAATCATTAAATCATTATTTAAAACCTCAAAAAGGAGACAACAACATGTGATCGAGACCCAAATCAGATTATACCCCAAGTGATTAACACCCACATTTATAAGCCTCCCGGTAGCAGGCTTTAAATTAAATGAAAAGGACAACAAGGAACAATGCCACAAGATCACAAGTTTATTTATTAAAATCACTACTAAAAACACTGAGTTAAACATTCATAAGAAAAAAGACACGTTACACCTTCTCAGATCTACCACTTGGCTTGCACCAAACTAGCGTTCATTTGCAGCGGAGGTGTCCAGACACCTTGCTTATGGGGGTCCAAAGAGACAAGCCTTCAATTATTGTACACTTTGTGTCAGCACTATGTAACCAACCCAATGGCTTTGGTTTAGTCGGACCAAATGAACCAGCCACCCCTATACTCACAAAAGACACTGACAATAACAATAAAAAAAGGGAAACACACTAAGTCACAAGTCACAATAAGAAAAATTAAAGACGGTTATTTTCTTTGTTACACCAAACATTAGATACAGCTCAAATCATGAACCAAGAGTGAGAGAAAAAAAGAAATACATTGAACAATCCAACAATCCAATCCAACAAAAACAATCAAAATTATACATTCACTACTTCAAACCAACATACCATCGGGAGAAAAAAAAGAGAAACAACAAAATCAAACAAAATCACCCCAAATAAACCCTAAATTCTCAGTTCCTTAATGGAGCAAGATCAATGTAAGGCAAAACAAAGAAATTGTACCCAACCCATCCCAATAACAAACTTCAAACAAACCCCTAAACCAAATCAACTAAACAAAACCAAATAATATAAAGAATACAATAAACAAAACAAAACAAAAAAACACAGACACTTTAAATTCAACTCACATGCACACACACAATTTAACAAGACACACACAACAGGCGAACAACAAATCAAGAATGTACTGGCTCAAACGACCAACCAGGTGGTAGCAGAACAAGAGGCAATGGTCTTGCGCCTCCCAGGCAAGCGATGTACAGAAAGCGAACTGAAGACGTTCAAAGCAACAGTGCCCAAGCAACAATCCGGCATCCCAAAACTGGAACCAGTATATGAGCCACAACAAAGCAGCAGCTGGCGACTTTTGCAAAACAACAAATAAACTTTTTCTTCTGTTTCTTCTTTTTCTCCCCTCAAACATTTTAGAATATCAATAAGGTAAAAGAAAACTTACCCTTCATGCACACGACACTTACATACTCACTAACAATGCCTGGATGCAGACAACTAATCTAAAATTACATGAAACCATCATATTAATGCAAATACGAATTAAATTAGTCACAAAACCCCCCCAACCCACCACGCACTCCACGCACCGTTCTTAAAGGGGCCATGCTACTACAGACGGAACAGGAGAAGTTGGCATTCTTTCCATCTCCACAAGGACTTGTACCACAGCAGATCAACACTGTTTGTCACAGACAACTACTGATGTATAATGCTATGTAGTATAATAAATAAGACACTTGTTCTTTGCTTTGTCTTTTGTTATATAAGAAGGTGTAACATCAAAATATATTAAAGTGCACACAAACACACACAAAACTCAAGTACATATGGAGGGAGGGGTGCTAGCAGACCAATCAAAGCGCTTGCGGTCAGCATAGAATTGACGCGCTGTTAGATTTTTGGAGAGATGCATGTCAGGCTAGGATGTAGGGTGTGCATCTATGTGTAGGCTACGGCATAGGTTCGCCGCAGAAGTATAAATTGGGCTTAAGTCAAATAATGAGAAAGGCAATTTGGTTCTATCACAGCTATACTGATGATACCCAGATTTACCTAGCCTTACCGCCAAATGACTACAGCCCCGTTTACGTTGGATGTGCCAGAAATTTCTTCAGTTAAACAAGAGAAAACTGAAGTCATTGCATTTGGAAATAAAGATGAAGTTCTCAAGGTGAATGCATAGCTTGACTCTCGGGGTCAAACAACTAAAAATCAATCTTGGTGTGATTCTGGAGCCAGACCTTAGTTTCAGTAGTCATGTCAAAGCAGTAACTAAATCTGCATACTATCATTTTAAAAACATTGCTAGAATTAGATATTTTGTTTCCAGTCAAGATTTGGAGAAACTTGTTCATGTCTTTATCATCAGCAGGGTGGACTATTGTAATGGTCTCCTCACCGACCTTCCCAAGAAGACCATTAGACAGCTGCAGCTCATCCAGAAAGCTGCTGCCAAGGTTTCTGACTAGAACCAGAAAACCTGAGCATATCACATCAGTCCTCAGGTCCTTACACTGGATTCCAGTTACATTTAGGATTGATTTTAAAGTACTTTTACTCGTTTATAAATCACTCAATGGCCTAGGACCTAAATACAAAGCAGATATGTTCACTGAATATAAACCTAACAGACCACTCAGATCATTAGGATCAAGTCAGTTAGACATACCAAGGGTTCACACAAAACAAGGGGAGTCCACTTATAGCTATTATGTCACCCGCAGTTGGAATCAGCTTCCAGAAGAGATCAGATGTGCTAAAACATTAGTCACATTTAAATCCAGACTCAAAACTCATCTGTTTAGCTGTGCATTTACTGAATGAGCACTGTGCTACATCTGAACTGATTGCACTGTATTTTATGTATAATTAATTTTCTATTTTTAATTGTTTAAAATTAATTGTAAATACGTTTTTAAATCATTTAAAAAGATTTAAAATTCCTTGTTTTTATTATTGTGATATTTTTTATGATTATTTTATTTTATTTTATGAAAAACACTTTGAATTACCATTGTGTATGAAATGTGCTATATAAATAAACTTGCCTTGCCTTGCCTTGCCTTGAAGAGCACGCACTCTGAGCACAGTACCATCTCAGTGCTTGTTTGACTCGTGCCTGCCGCTGAGGTGAAGATGGAGCATGCATCTGAAACGTCTCTGGTTTGAAGTAGTCGTTCTGCGACTAAATAAATGCACTTCTTGTCAAGAAAAAAGAAACAGATGCAGCAGTTGTGAATGGGGTGGCCAACACTAGCCCCACCCCTGCATTAATATATTTTTAACGCATTATATATTTTAATGTATTAAATAGTTTTAACGCATTAAACTGAAAAAAAATTATCGCCTACATTAACATGCTAATTTTGACAGCACTAATTATATTATATTATATTATATTATATTATATTATATTATATTATATTATATTATATTATATTATATTTCAATGACAGCATCAGAAAAAAATCTTATTATATATGATAAAATTTATAATATAAAACTATATGCCTAATAGAAAACGATTTTATTCATCTGTCTTCATCATCTAAATCCATTCACAATTTCTTACTTTTATTTGATATCTGTATGTTTATTGTTATTTTCTTATTTCTTCTAATGTCTTGTATTTTTATCCCATTTAATAATCTGTATTATGTATTTTAATAGTAACATATATGCTTTGTACTGTAGGTGCCCAATGAAACAAATGACGGTGCTTGAAGTTACGTGATTTAGTAATTCTTTACTTCGTATTAAGCACATTGTAAACACAATTTACTTATTTGTTTCCTCATTCCCTCGTGAGTAAGTAATTCCTGTACGCAATTCCTGTCATTACTGCATAGTGAGAAAAGACCTTTGTTACTGCTGATATAAAGGAAGTACGACTGTAACAGGGATGTAGCCTGTTCACAAATAGGGTGCAATAGACTATTTAAATCCATTCCATTCTGTTCATTGAATGATCTATAAATAGCCTATTGCACCCGGCTTGTTCAGGTTGCATTGTCAGGGATCAGCGCTAAGGATTTTTTCTACTGGCCCAGGATTTTTTCTACTGGCCCAGTCGGGCCTGTTGAGATGTGTTGCACTGTGTGAGGCAAATGGTGGTCACACCAGATACTGACTGGTTTTCGGACCTGCCCAGACCCCCCAATACAGTAAAACTGCACATTTTAGAGTGGCCTTTTATTGTGGCCAGCCTAAGGCACATCTGTGCAAAAATCATGTTGTCTAATCAGCATTTTGATATGCCACACCTGAGTTAGATTAATTATCTCGGGGAAAGAAGAATTGCTCACTAACACAGATTTAGACAGATTTGTTCAAATGATACCTAACTTTTGACTGTCCTTGCTAAAGTTTTGGAGTTAATTTTTTTTTATTTCATTATTTAACCAGGTTAAAAACTCATTGAGATTAAAATCTCTTTTGCAAGAGTGACCTGGCCAAGAAACCAGCAACAAATAACATAATATATACAAGTTTACAACATAAAACAAAAATCAAAGATCACAACAACAATTCACCAAAGGATAAAACACACAGCTTGTTAAAAGTAGCTTAAATTCATGTAATGATGGAAACACTCTGCGCTTTAGAATGCTTTGTAGATTATTCCAATCCGTAGTTTGTAGCATACCTTTGATTTAGAAAAACTCAGAGACAAATAAATAAGTTATGAGTCATACATTTTGGGTGTCACTCAGCCGTTCTCGACTCTAAAAATGCCTTCAGGTCTTAAAAGGTTAATGAAACATCATTACCTATTGTGATTTGCTTAATGTCAAACATTCTCATTTCATAGTTTTAAGTTTTGTACTGAGAGTTTTGAAAATTACCACTTACTTGAAAAAAAAATACAAATCAAGTTTTCTGATTACTATACACAACGTTTTTAAACAATGGCTGTCTAAATGAAACATTCAAACCACAATAGCAGGCTAGTGCTTTTACAAGTGATTAGTTGCAAATTTGTCATTTTACCTAAGCAATTAAAAACTTAAACTTACATTCAGCACCAACTGAGAGAACAATGGTTAGGGTGAAAATGAATACGTACAGCTCCATCTTGACAAATGATAGTTGAACAAACAGGGAAACATTTAAATGAGGTGAATAAAGCAGGTATTATCGCCTCTCAGGACTTTTGCATCATCCACTCAGAGTTTGACCCACACAGTGACATCACAGTATCTAGGAGGAATTGCTGCTGGCTAACCTCATCTAATATTGAGCCTGCAAGTGTAAACACAAAAGTGCTGTAACAAACAGCTCTTTTTTAATTACTATTATTACTATTATTATTATTATTATTATTATTATTATTATTATTATTTTATTTTTCAGAAATTGTGAGTAAAAATATTTTAAAGAAACTATGAACACCTGGAAAAGTTGTGGATTGTTTGAATATTGTTGTCACATTGGGAGAACCACTGTGTTGAGAACCACTGCAGTAGAGCACACTGCATAGAATACTAACCTTTCCACCCAGTACAAGTTCAATGTCAAGTCTCTTTCCAAACCAGAGGAGCCAATATGTGCACATACCAAAATGAAACAATTTAAATTTGTTAAGAAATTCTGAAGAAATTTTGCATGGTTATATTTAGGGAAGAAGCTGTAAGCTAAGGAGCGGGGTTTCTTTTTTTTTTTTTCTTGTTGAAACTTATTGTTACACAGACCATTCATTAGAGTGCTGAAGCTGTTGCTAGACAACAAATTTTGTTTTCCTTTATGGCAAGATATTAAGGGTGCACTTTGTCTTTGAGTTAGTCAAATTATTTTATCTTTGTTCCCCATCCAGGTTATTTAGTGCCATTATTTCACTGTTAAAGTGTCAGTTAGGAGGTATGTGATGTTATTTGAAGCAGATAGGTCTTATATCAAATATATAATCAGTATTTGTAATCTTTGTAATTTGTAATGTTTTATTTTATTTATTTTAATAGTTTATAAAACTGACCACATATAGAAGATTATCTTACAAAAAAATTATCTTTCAAAATATTTTCTATCCATCTACTTCATTCATTTGAATTTTTCTGCTTATTCACCAATATTTACATGATATTCATAGGAGCAAGGTAATAGATTTTAGGCAGTATATATATAAAAATTTAATAAATGTCATTTGGTCTAACCTTTGCTAGTTTGCAGTTGCAAGAATATGGTTTTATTCTCTCTTCTACCAAAAAGTTGCGAGGCTTCAGGTCCAAGCTTCAGCTTTTATTTGCCAGCTGAGTCTAATGTTGAATTTGACTGGGTCCTTGATCCTTGGAGTTCATCTGGACTGGAAAGTTCAAAACGCACGCCACTGCAAGTACAAGAACAACTCACGGAACTAAGGGAAGATCAACATGGCTTTGGACAGTTTTTGGATAACTGTGGAGAAAGAATATCCAGCTGTTGCAAACAGTGCCATTGCAGTTCTGATGCTATTTTCCACAACCTATTTGTGCAAACTGAGTTTTTCTAGCCTGACATCATCCCAGGCTCAGGTTTTCCATTGAAAGTAAGTCCTTTTCAATTTAGTATGTGTTTGTGTGTGTGTGTGTGTGTGTGTGTGTGTGTGTGTGTGTGTGTGTGTGTGTTGGGCCAGAGGGGGACTGTCTAGCATTAGTGTTTGTGTAGGGTGCCACAAATTTTGGAAAAATTTCAGAAGATGCCATGACTGAAAAAAGGTTGGGAAATACTGGTCTAGTCCACCCTGGTGCTTGTAACTGAGCCAAAAGACTTTATAGTGTTTGTACATTATTTGTTTGTTCTCACACTCTGTACACCTGCAGGACGCCATACCAGGATGTTTTAAATGGAATTGAGGCTTTTGCATGTCATGAATTTGTTGTTATGTGTTATGTTATGTTATGTTATGTGCATGTATGGTTTAAATGCTCATTTTCTGCCTAATTGCTCTCTACCTAATTAGTCCTTGTGGGCAATGTACTTTTGTGTAAATCCATCAATAGCTATTCCTTATTAAGTGAGCTTATTATAATGAACCTGAATTGTTAATTAAAAAGACAGGGCTCCCATTCATATATGTGACATTTAGCATTACAAATCCACTTGGTTTATGCAGGGTATTCATCAACTCTTGTGTGTTATAATCTGAGTATGCATGTAATTAAATTAATCTTAATTATTTACACTCTATGCCAGCCTGTCCTCCAACAAAAAATGACCATATAGGTCATTTGTGCAAGCACCTTATTACAACCTATATTTACATTTTAAAGTTAAGCGGCCTCTAGCAGGCGTAAAAATAATGACAGTATCGCGTTGCGTCTGTCGTCATGAAATGACGTATAACGTCATTACCAATCAAAACGCACGTTTATTTAAATGCAATGTGTGGACTTTTTCACCTATCTCACAGTAATTCGTACATATTTTACTAGGTGACTTATTCGTTCGAATGACCACACCCAAACCTAACCCGCACAGAAATCATGCTAAATTATGATTTATTGAGCATATACATTTTACGTGCACGTCCATTCTCTGGGATCGAACCCATGATAGCATGATTGCATATCAAGGTATAACGCAATAATCTACCAAATGAGCTACACGAAATGCAAATCACAGTGCAAATAAAAGAGTACAAGACATTAATATGAAAATGACCTTTTGCCGATAGGGGCGCAATTGTAGTATACGCTCTGATGGGTCGTATTTCAGGGATTTGGACAAACGACCTATACGAGCGTATTAGTTGGAGGACAGGTTGTTTTTCTCAGTAAATGTATTTCTAAAGATGCTGTTGACATAAAACCCAAGTAATCCATACATACAAATAAAACGAAACAAATAAGTTCAGAAATTAAGCTGTGCATATTAAAATGGAATGACACAGGGAAAAAGTATTGAACTACTGAAATTTATTTAATGCTTCATACCAGAGATGCTCACAAGTCTCTGAGCTAGAGTCCAAGTCAAGTCTCAAGTCTCAGAGCTAGAGTCCAAGTCAAGTCTCAAGTCTCTGAGCTAGAGTCCAAGTCAAGTCTCAAGTCTCTGAGCTAGAGTCCAAGTCAAGTCTCAAGTCTCTTTATTATATTAAGTCTCAATAAGTCTCAGTTATAATAAATGATGCATCACGTACAGCGACCCAGCCAAGCTGCTTAGAACACTGCATAGCTATATATAAGGAATTCAAAGGATGTAATATGTTATTATGACACCTCTATCTATTAGCATACAGTATCAGCTTTGATTTTGGCATATAATCAGTGTAAACAGGCTATTGCAACATGACAGAAACACCAAGAATGCTTTACTTTTAAGTTAATATCTGTATTTTGCATTGTAGCATGAACACACAAAAATTAAGAAAGACCAAATATGGTCAAACATCACATTGTAGCTAAATGCAAAACGCTATTGCAATGAACCAAACAATGTGAAATATACGAAGAGTTCAGATGCAAAACCCTCTAAGTGCAATCTGAAATTTTCTTCTAGAATGATAATTTTTATCAAGCTTGTATATTTAGGTTCAATAATTTCACTTAAATCACAATGCAAATTAATTGTCATTTAAGTGAAATTACTGAACTTAAATATACAAGCTTTATAAAAATGATTATTCTAGAAGAAAATTTCAGATTGCACTTAGAGGCTTTTGCATCTGAACTCTTCATACCATCCACAAAAATTAACACACTACAGGGCGTGCAGAATTATTAGGCACGTTGATTTTCTGATCATTTTTTATTGTGCCTGGGAATAAAAAATGATCAGAAAATCAACGTGTCTAATAATTCTGCACGCACTGTACACTTCCTTATGATAGAGAATCCTCAATTATTTGTTATTTACTTAGTGGCTGGATAGCACAACATTCAAACGCTCAACATTTTTAGAGTGAATGTGAAGCATTGACCAACTTATGGCCTGTAACTTGTTAAGAACAAAATGTTTAGAAATAATAAAATAAAAAAAAATCCAAAGGATGAGATTAGACTGGTTAGTAAAACCATTACGCCTATGGAGAGTCCCAGTATTGTGAGGTCTTCACAGTGAATGATCAGCCGGGTCGGGTCCAAATCAATTACTTCGGGTCCCGGGTCTGTTTAACATTGTCTGTTTAACATGTATGTAATACCCGTCATCAGATCAGACTCGGAGAAAACCCGGCTGTGATTAGACACTGCTTGTGTTTTTTTTTTTTTGTAACTTGTAACTTGTAAAATTAGGACACTGAAAATAAAATGTTTTAGGTTGATCCAGCTAGCGCGCATGTGCAGTCTCAAGCGCGTGTCATGTTTCTATGGCAACCAGTTACCAGATCTTCAGTGAGGGACCGCCATACCGCGCTTTAGATTTTACAATATAAATTAACCGTCTTGTTTAATCTTATGTTTTAGTGGTCAAATTTAGACTCGATGCAGAGCAGAGAGCACGGAGATGATAGCAAATAAATAACGTCAGCGGTCATGGCACTGAACGAGCAATCTTTATAGAGGACCTAAAATTTCCACACTTTTAAAAAACGTTTTTTTTTCCCCACTTTTTGGAAAGGGGTCCTACAGAACACCATACAACAAGGTTTAAACAAACGATCATTTATTTTTCATAAGGAAGACAGACAGTCGGAGTTAACCTCCCGTAACGTTAGGTCGTAGTAGCTAAGCAAGAAGCAAGCTAAGGGATGGTCAATGCTGAGCTAAACTTGATGCGTTTTCATATGCCAGATAAAATTTGATGTGGTTGAACCTGAATCTTTTATCCTGATATCGCAAATTTTGCATTGAGCGCTTCTTCTGTTTGTGCCGTCCTGTTTGAAGTTTTTAAATTTCAAAGCTAACAATGAATGGCACTGGCACAGCAGTCGACATGTTTGTTTGTTCGTTCGTTGTCCTCTGTGTGGCTGCGCCCGCGCGCAGCAGATAGTAGTACGTCACGTGTTACATGGGCAGGTTATATAGGTAACGGAGGGAGGGAATAACAGCGAGCTCATCAGATGTTTACTAAAAATTAACATTGTTCACGAGTCCCGCAGCTCGAGTCCGAGTCGAGTCTGAAGTCTTTCAAGGACGAGTCTCAAGTCGAGTCTGAAGTCACTGTGTGTGCGACTTAAGTCGCACTCGAGTCCGAGTCTCAAACTCGAGTCCCCATCTCTGCTTCATACAAAAGCTTTTGTTGGTGATGACAGCTTCAAGACGCCTCCTGTATGGATAGTTGCATGCATTGCTCAGGTGTGATTTTGGCCCATTCTTCCGCACAAAGAGTCTTCAAATCTTAAAGGTTCTGTGGTCCTCTTCTATGAACTCTGATCTTTATTTCTTATTTTCTATTTAATTCAAGTAAGGTTTCTATTGGATTCAAGTCAGGTGATTGGCTGGGCCATTCTAGCAGCTTTATTTTCTTTCTCTGAAACCAACTGAGAGTTTCCTTGGCTGTGTTTGGGATCATTGTCTTGCTGAAATGTCCACCCGTTTCATCTTCATCATCCTGGTACTGTAGGTATTGGGACTGAACCAGCTAATATTAATTTCCTCTGACAAGGGGCAGGATTGCTTTCTAATTACTGATCGAATTCAGTTGGTGTCTTGGCTTTCCATGCCTTTCTGAACCTCCCTTTCTTCATGTGTTTAATAATTTTTCCCTGTCATACCTTTTTATTATGCGTGACTTAATTTCTAAAAATTATTTGTTTTGTTTTCTTTGCATGTATGGATTACTTTGGTTGTTACCAACATCTGGTGAAAATTTCATGTCAACAGCACCTTTATAAATATATTTTTGGAGAAAAAAGGTGACGAGTATTTTACCCGCTGTATATATATATATATATATATATATATATATATATATATATATATGTATATATAAAATCCTTAATAGGTAATGTGAGGACTTTTTTAATGTAGGGTGTCATGGTTTAGTACGTACCTTGGTTTTGGGGTCACAGTTCGATATGAGTTCGGTACAACAGGGAAAAAAATATATATACATTTATTTTGACCAGACAGTATTGCTACATACATGTAGCATGAGAAGTTGTTTTTGAATTTGAATGAGATGGTATAATTTCAAGATTTAAAGCAAAAAGAGAATAGATTTGTGAAATTATACTACATAAGACAGAACAGAAACAGCAGATGGACTGAATGAAAATGTACATTTATTTCTTTAACAGCAGGTGGCACATTTGGAACAGCAGTGATGGCATTTCCTTGGTTACCACTGTAAAAAAAGCAGCTGGCTTATCCATCTTATTCTTCCCATAAGCATTTGCAGTTGTAATTGTAATTTGTACAGAAATATACTTCTGTATTTTCTTTGATATGTTGATCTCTCCTACCACTAAATATAGATCTGTCTCTGTCAGAAAGACTTGCATATATTAGAACACTGTACTATTCATGAAAGCTGCATCTTTAACACTAAGCATATCTGCAGATATTGTTGATTTTCTTCTTGTTTCCTTTAAATCAAAAGTTGGGAAGGTTACTGATGATATTACTCCTGTAAAAGTGAGGGAGAAGAGTGGCAGACAAAAAGCACCTTGGAGAAACTTAATAACATCTCCACTATAAAATCTATAAAGACAGCCTTCATGCTTTCATTGTCAAACTTAGCACAACAAGACATATCAAGACAGACTAAATCAGCATCATCTAAAAATATTACAGGAATTAGATGCTATGTTTCTAATTCTTATATATATATTGTATAAAAAAAAAATAATAATAATTTTAAAAAATCCTTGATCACTGGCTTTAATCCATACCAGGTCCCAGAACATTTCTACAAATCTCAAATACACAACAGTACATCCACATTTATATTTATTTAGTTATTTCAATGATTTAATCCATTAACATTATTTATTTAATCCACAATCCATTATATCCGAGCTAGTGTTTGGGTGTGAGCATGTGGTTTTCACGTTAAAAACCTCTGAACACCAGTTTCTCTGGGGCATTTTCCTGTCTTTTGCCTGAAAGGTTGGAATAGGCTCCAGCATCTCTGTGACCTCTTAGATGACAAGGGGTTAGGAAAATGGTCATCATTATGTCTGTTTGAGTGTCAAATATTTCTGTGAGGCGTTATTTAACTAACAGCACAAATTCTCCGCAAGCTCTGTCTTAACCTCTCAAAATGCGCAAATGGCTTCATACCACGACATCACGTCTGCACTATAAACGAGCTGCACACTGCACGGTTGACACAGGAATTGTCACAGTTTACAGGCATCGTCACTAATGTTTCTAATTTGCATTTCTTTTTTAAGTTTGGCCAATATTTAAACCATTCAGTGCTCGTGCTTTCTCCAGAGACTGTGTGCTCATGCACACTCGACAAGTGCCCCATTGTATAATACAAAAATACACAGCATGATCAAACATTTAATTACATATTAAAAAAAAAAAAAAAAAAAAGTCAACCCCCCCCCACCACTAAAAAAATAAATAAAAAACTCCTCCCTCCCACAAGAGTCACCTTGATTGACTGTCTGTAAAAATCCTGATTGGAGTATCACTATAAATAACTCTAAATGTCAAAAAGAAGCCTTTTTAATCATGTAGATAAAACCAGAGATAAAAAAAAAAGTCCCTCTAAAAAATACAGATCTGTCATTCGGTTATCAAAAACCTCCATTTGAGTATGATTTTCAGAAATTAAGTGCACGTGTCTGATCATATATAAAGCCAAAATACCAACTCTGATGATGCAATGTTTAATTATTGGAGAAAAAAAAAAAACTTTTCCCCTTTCTATCTTTTTTTTATGCTTAGTGGTATCAGTGCCATGGGATTTTTTTACATATCAAAACTGTGCTGCAGCAGAAAAAAAGTTGCGAAACACTGGTCTAAATGATGCTTGATGGTTTTTGCAAAAGAACTTGTTTCAGTATGTTATCTATACAATCACATTAAACTAGTTTTGGAAAGTCCCCAGAGCTCCATGACTGCCATAAACACAGCCAAACCTGCACCAGGTATTTAGGTTTGCAATACTTCCTTATACAATAGTTACATGATTATGAGAAAGTGCATTAATCATGTGAAATGTACTGTCATTTTTATCAAAATATATCTCATTCTTCTGTTCATAACTGTTAAAGCCAAGTATTTTATCATTTGACAGTCAACAATTGCATTCAACACATTTTCCAATGTTTGATGGTCTTAATGCAAACAACCAACCAACTAACCAAACAAGCAAATATAATTTTAATTTAATTTTATTTTATTTTTACTTATATATAGGCTAAATATATATATCCATCTTGAGTCATGTGTTTCAGGCTCACTCATCAGAAAGTAAACATTTCACACAGAATTCTGACAATAAACTCTTATATGGTTCAATTTAGGTGGCTTAGCATTTCACAAACAAAACCAAAGCCATTGACTAGTTATGACATTTCTTTCCTGAACCACCTTCCAAAGCCATCCAATTGTAAAAGAGACATATTGTTACATATGGAGTCTCTAGGGAAATTGAAATCTAAAAATTATTCAGGTACATGTAAATATTGACATATTAAAACAGAAGCACTTTTTTCCCTATTTGTCAAAGTACTCATCGCAAATGTAAAGTTTAAGTATAATAGTAAGGAAAATATTTTATGTTTAAAATAAAGTAAGGAGGGAAAGAATTACATGTCACCAGTTGGTAGCATTAGTCACATAAAAAAGTACTAGGATCTGTAAAATAAAATGGCTTTGAGAGCAAACTAACAAAATTAATATGAATCTTTCAGTTTCATTTGTAGCATTAGTCACATGAAACTTCAGTTTGGAGAAGTTTCCTCTGCCACTGATTTAACAATGAGAAGGAAAGACTAATGCTAAGTTCAGTGTGAACTACTCAACGACGCATCAAAGAGGCTCGCTGACGTATCGCCAATGGCAAACAAATATCTAGCATGACAAATATCTGGACCGGTGGCCGACTTGACATCATGTGGTGTCAGGTATTGTGACAAGCTACAGCCAATAAGAGAGCAAAGCATGGGTTGAAGTCACCAGAATAAAAACAACAGCTGCAACATGGCTTAAAGAAAAGGTTGGACACAATAAATGAAGCAAAATATTTAATCGCGGAAACAGCATTCAGCGCTAATTTCTTCCCGACATCCATTTTCAAATAAACAACTCACTATGCAGCGTTTTTGCACGAAGGCACCTCATGAAACTGATTTTAGACAGGCTTCTGAGGCAGAATAATTGTTTAATGATCTACAGCAAAATATAGAGAGCTTTGGTGGCAACTAAGTGGATATTTCATTACTGCAATATTAATTTCTCACTTGAAATGACATTTCTAAAAAATGTTGATCAAAAGCACGCATTTACTCACAAACTGAACACCGACCACAACTTTCAGACGCCATCTTTATTTTTTGGCTTAACTGTCATAGAATGGAGCGCACAGGATTGTGGGATATCAAAGGCAGTGAAGGATACATCTATGCTGCCTTCAAAAATCGGCAAGATGAAGGCATCTCAGGAGACAGGAACTGAAACTAACATTGAATTCAGACGTGCCTTGATGCCTTCCTACCTTGGAATGAGTCCTCCGAAGGCAGCATTTTTCAGTTTTCGAATGCAGCCAATGTTAACTGGCTAGCTAATTAGCTACCTGATGCTAATTTCAGGTAATTTTTAAATTAAAAATGTTTGAAAAAAAAAAACATTTATGTCTATCTGAAAATATAATTATATTTTTCTTAAAGGGGTGCTATTATGCTTTTTCACTATTTCAACTTTAGTTAGTCTGTAATGTTGCTGTTTGAGCATAAGAAAGATCTGCAAAGTTACAATGCTCAAAGTCCAATTCAAAAGGAGATTTTTTTTTTTTATAACAGAAATCACTTTTCAAAAACTACAACGAACAACTCGTTTGGACTACAATGCATATTTTCCGGGATTTGTGATATCACAAATATTGACGAATGGGTCGAGACCTGGTTGAGCTGCACTAGAGAAGACAACGAGTGTTATCACTATGTCGGAGACACGCTAGCTTTCCCAAGACAGACAAGCTTAGAGTGGTTACAATCATCCGGGTTTAAATCGTGCTCAAATTGATTTAGATTTTGACACAATATTTATACTGAAGCTCACAGGCGGCTATGGTAAGGGGCATGACATTTCCCGACCAGGCGCCGAATGGTGCCAATCACAACAAAGACTGGCCCAGCTAACCAATCACAGCACATTTTTTATTTCAGAAGGTGGGTCTTTATTTGATACAGGAACTATTTGAGCCGTTCATGCCAGACTGGGGAGAGAAGTGTTGTAATAATGTAAAATATGTGAAAAATAATGTGTTTTCCGAACAACATATTGTGAGAGCCTGTTCTATTACACCCCCAAAACAAAATCAAGACTTTGTAAAAGAGCATAATAGGACCCCTTTAAATAACAAATACTCACTATCTACAGGCCTTACTGTTCTCATATCAAATAGAACTGTGATGTTCTACAAAACAACAAGCTTTAAAACACTTTTTTTTCTTACTGCTGAATATTAGATAATTTACTGTGAAATCCATGTTTTACATCAAGGTTGTCAATGTAATCCATGGTTAGAACAGAAATTCATCTTGATTCTATCTAGTGGTTATTTAGGGAAAAACAATAGTGGGGGGTTACCCCAAGGGGGCGTTTTCCCCCACTCTACCCTACTAGTCCCAGTACATTGTCTCTTTTGCAATGTAAAGTGTGTGTGGCAATATGTTAGTGTAATTGCAACTTTGCATCTTGTATTTGTGACTTTCAGGGATATATGAATGGAAGCACATCATTATTTTGATGATAAGCATGTGGCAAAACCAGATCTAGCTAGTTAACAGGTAGATTAAACCATTTTGGAAAAGTTCCCAGTCACACAAACAGCCAAATCAAAGTCATCTGTTAGATAGCCTTCATATTTAAAAAGAAACAAACATAACTGGGTCTTTTAAAATAATGAAAATAATGTTGCTGATAATATTCATTTATATTAAACATCAAAACATACTAAAATTTACATAAAATGCATTGCAACCTAATAACATAAAGCTACAGTTGTTAAACACAGTCCTATTGTCCTGGTGTGATCTGGTGAGACCAAGCCTAGAGTGGAAGTTAAACAAGTATGCAAAGTCTCCAAATCTACATGGCAGTCAAATACAGCCAAATTTGCATTTAAATATTAGGATGTGTGATATTTCCTCTTTCCCCTAAGAATATAGCAAACTTTTAACCAAAGTTGCCTAATCGTGTGAAAGTAACTCTCATTTTGGTTTGCCTTGTTCTCATCATAATTTTTTTTTCTCTCTCTGTTATCTTTGGTATCAAGTACATTCAACAAATGAATTCATTACTGTAGCGAAGAGCTATCTGAAGCTGTTAGGGCTAGTTTGGATTGCAGTGAACCAGGTGTGTCATCAGAACACCACAGAGGAAATTATTGATTTCAACATAATTATTATCACCAGTAAGCAGATATCAACATCAGAGGGAGAAGCCAGCCTTTGCATGCATCTAATCAATGTCAATGAGGCCATGGATCGCAGAAGCGGAGGGGCCTGCACCTAGGTTATTTTTGAGGTCTGTTACAAATATCCAATAACTCCTCCAACCCATACGACCATATAGGCTGTTTGTCACTAACCTCAAATACGACGAGTGTTCCCTAAATTAGCCCCGCTACCGACAACAGAAGATATGCTACAGAAATGTTCGCCTAAATGCATTGTGGGTTTCTTATATGCTTGCTATTTGCGTTTTAAACTATCCCAGCTATTCAAAGTGTTTTATTGCTAAAAAGTAATGGATTTTAGATATCTTCAAGACACGTACAGGTAGGGTTCCCACCCGTCTTGTAAAATAGTGATCGTCCCGTATTTATGAATGAAATCATGTCTTCTTTCAAATCGATCCTGGACACTGTTTGTCCCATTATTTGAACCTTTTTGACGTTCAGATCATTCAAGCGGACTCCGCCAGCATTATAAAGTTAGTTTTCATTGTGGTATTCTTTTGAAATTTGCCTGGGGTGGGAAAGGGATCATGTAAAAGTCAACACATTACCATGTTTTTACCATAGTAACTGCCGCTCAACAATGTGATGTGTAATAAAAGCTCAGTGACCACAACACATATGTATCTACTGGTATTTGTAGTTAAAACATGGTAAACACAACACTTACCATGCTTTTACTACAGTTACTGTGTTTGTGTACTCTTTAAGCACAGTAACACAACACTTACCGTGCTTTTACCACAGTAACTGTGTTTTTACTGTGTACTATTTGTAAAGCACAGTTACACAACACTTACCATGGATTTACCTCAGTAACATAGTTTTAATGTGGTATTTGTAGTTAACCACATCACTTGCCATGCCTTTAATACTTTTTTATAATGTAATTTTAATTCAGTATTTTTTTTCTTGCAGTTTCTTCAGATCACATACATCTCCATCTTCTACAACAACCTTTAGTGTCCAACAGCTCTTTATAAAGCCATTTCTCACAAAAGCCCACTTTGACTTTCTCTGTCTCTCTCAGCTTTTCCTTGCGTATTTTTCTGAAGTGTAATTCATAATTAATTTATAAATTTTTTGCTTTCTCTCTTACTTTCTCTTGTTCGTAATGGCATGTTTTCAAAGCTCAGATTAAAATTTTGTCAGAAACATAGGCTGTATAAAAATTGGACGTAGTGTCCGTGACGTCATCCATGGACTCCTGAAGAGCGTTTTTGAAGCTCAAAGTGTGCAGCGCAGGCCGTTGCCATCTTGGCAGCGCGTCACCGTGTGATTCTCCCGGATAATCGAAAATGGGCAAAAAGGCGGGAGCTGGTTAATAAAACCATGCCCACCTAGCGCGACGGCAGTGTCAGCAGCGGCAATCCACCTGTCACTCAAGTGGCCATGCCCTTAATTATGCAGAACTTTAAGGCTTAATATAATTTAAACGGATGAGTTATAAAAAAAATTCACCCCCCTCACAGTTGTCATGAAGGGCAAAATTAGCTATATAAGACCAAAATAATTTTTTGAACCAGGCTGTAAACATGTTTTTTCAGCTGTAAAGTTGGGCATTTTAACATGGGGAGTCTATGGGACTGACTCCCTTTTGCAGCCAGCCTCAAGTGGCCAGTCGATGAATTGCAGTTTTAGTCACTTCCTTGTTGGCTTCACGAGAGAGAGCGGGAGGTTGCCGCTCAGTCAGAAAGCTGCTAGTAGGGCTGTTACAGTCACCGTGACAAGGTAGTGCATGTGACGTCACACACTCTAT
Organism: allo-octoploid hybrid of Carassius auratus x Cyprinus carpio; assembly: GCA_024542945.1. NCBI lineage: Eukaryota > Metazoa > Chordata > Actinopteri > Cypriniformes > allo-octoploid hybrid of Carassius auratus x Cyprinus carpio. The sequence goes on from CM045018.1 coordinate 18,495,136, forward strand.
AACAAGCATAATACAATAATACAAGCATAATACAAAGTGTAATAACAGTAATAGTTGCAAATTGTTTTATTTAGACTATAAGTCTATGGTAATTCACAATTACCTCAAACGCCATACACAGCATTTCCTTTAGAATGGCAGGTTTGAGTGCAGGAAAATACAGTTCATGCATTCAGCAAATTAATTTTGTGTTGGGCGATGGAGCTTGTTGGGAAACCAAATACGACATCGCCGATCTTGAGCCATCTCCATTTATGTCACCCATCTGCATTTGTATAAGTTGTCTTCAAGTTCCTGTGATCGCAAACGCCTAACTGGTCAGGTTTGGTGAGGCTTTCTCCAAACTGGCCAAATACAAAAGAGACAGCGATAAATGAAAGATGTTAACAAGAAATGTGGCAATGATTCCTATTTCAAAGAGAGCGGGGGCAAACAAGGAGTTAATGGGCCCGCTTGCTTGGCGGTGGAACAGTGAACCGTGACACTGCCGCGTCGCAAAAGGTTGAGTCTGTCTAGTGTCTACACAGGACAAACAGAACGAGGCAGTTTTTTGTCGGGGATTTGTCGTGTTATGCAGCATCCATTGTAGCATCACTGATTATAATGAGTTCTATAGTTGTCGTGTCATGCCGCGCAGCTCGCGTCTTGTAGACAGTGTGTATTTATCTTTCTTATTTAGGCTACTTTCTTGTTTAACTGTATCATTTCTTTATATATATATTAGTGTTTTGTAGGCTGGATATTCACTGATGGAAGTGCCAAAATAAACACGCATGTTTGTTAATAGATGATTGGTCCGTGTATCTTTTGGTCATTTGATTTTTTGTTTAATATTGAAAGTAGAAAAATGAGAAACTGCACATTTTTCGTTTTTTTTTTTGTTTTGTTTTTTTTGCAAAAAACTAAAAGCAAGAATTCGGCTTAATTTTTATTTTTTCGTTCAGGGGTAGAAAAATAAACGGCTTGAATATTCGATTTCTACACGTGGGCGGGAATTAAACGCCTCTTTTTGCTGATTGGTCAGACAAAAAAAAAGCTCAAACCATGCTGTCATCAGTTCTTCCGCAGTTCTGCACGGCAGAATACTAGTCCTCTGCTGCTGCAGTTGTACAGATTCTTAAACTGTTTTATTGCAACTACATTTAATCTTTTTCTCATCAAACAACCAGGGCTGAGTTCCCAAACGATCGTACGACTGATCTTAATATTACTGTCTGTTTCCCAAAAGCATTGTAACTTAAGTAGCACTTGAAAATCATCGTAGATCTACAAGTACTCTGGAGTAATCGTAAAGCCCTAAGTGCATCGTAAGAAGACTGATTTATGCGGTCACCTGCAGGACAATCAGCAGATAACACCTTTAACTTTATTCAAGTGCAATGTGATTATAACATAAGGATTTGATTGTTCTTTATTGTACATTTTGTTACTCGTTTTTGTTTTAAATGAGTTTATAAATGAAAAATAAATAAAAAGGGCAAAAAAATAGAAATACACATAGTAAACCCGTTGGTCAAATGCTGTGTAGCCACCAGACTAATGACTGATAACTATGCGAATGTCCACAAACTGGAAGACTTTCTGAGTGTATATAAGCAGCAGACTATTTAAGAAAGGAACATATAAAAGATAAAAAAGAGGAATTAGAGAGAATCAGTAAATGATGAATAATTTATTTCTATTGTGTGAATAATATGTAATCATGTAATCTGTAAAAAAGTAACTGTAGTCTGATTTAGTCTGACACTTGTGCGTGGCACGAGCTCCTGTGCACTCGCACACAGGAATGCAACATGATTTACATAAATGTAATTACTTGCCATTTCAGTTTGTTTCTCACCAAACCTTACTGTATACCTTCAGAATGTCTGGAATATAGCCTGCGCCACGAGATGCATATGATTATTTTATGACAGATTTGCATCCGCTTAAAGAATGAAAAGTGAAAGTCACCATTCTCTGCCATTAAATGGGTAAGTGCGAGCAGGACATGTGAACGGGACTAATAGATCGGTAGGGGTGTTGATGCTAATCCACCACGGGGCTCCGGTAAGAAGTGCGACAGGAGACAGGGCACTGTTCAACTCTTTATCTGAAGTATTTTAGGATTCACAGCAGATGGCACAACATTGCTCCAATTAGATTGGATATTGTACAACTTATGGCTACAAAATGTTAAATGTGGTCTTTCTGAAATAAACAGAATAAACAAACATCAGTTTACATCTGCGAAATGTAAATTACAGATGTGTAACTAACAACTTGCTACTGACACGTTATACATTAATCATGAGAGGATTAACAGTTGTTACAATTATGGACTTCTGTTCCTTTTGTGTTCTCCTTATTTGGTCATGTTCCGTTCCTCGTTTTGTTAATTGATTACTCCCCACCTGTTTCCATTCCTCTGATTACTTTCCTTGTGTTTAAATACCCTGGTTGTTTAGTTCCTCCTTGTCCGCTATTGTTGAGTGTTGAGTGTTGAGTGTTTGATATTCATGTTCGATGATCTGTGTTTGGTTGTGCCTCGGTTCTCCTGTGGAATATTAAAAGTACCCTTTTCCATATCTCCTTCTTCGAGCGTTTTACTTAGCACACCAGCGACTGTAACAGAATAGCGGACCCAAAAATAAGTGAGTAAGTTAGTGGCGTTTTTCTTTTTTTTTTTTCTCCTGTTTTGTTTTCTCCCTCTCCCAGAATGGCTATCCCAGCAGTTCAACTCCTGTGCTGAGGAGGATATCTCCAGCCCCACTCCTGAACCAGAGACCAGCCAGCTGACATCCTGCTGCACGGAGCTTAAGCCAGAGCCCACCGCAGCCGCAGAGCCCGAGCCAGTGATGATAGAGGAGCCAATCGTTGTCCAGAAGCTAGGGCTCGAGAGTGCGACTGACCAGGTGTGTGAGCCGGCAACACCGTGCGTCGTGGGATTACTGGTGGAGATCGAGGGTGTGGAGGAAAGCCCTGCCCACACTCCTGCGATTGAGGGTGAGCTGCATTTGGTTTCTGGGAAGTATAGAGAGGAATTATTGGACCTTATAGACTGGTTTGGGGAGGCAGTTCCCGATCCTCCTGTTTCTCCGCTGGTTCCGTCCAGCCCTGAACCTCCTGTTTCCCCGCTGGTTCCGCCCAGCCCTGATCCTCCTGTTTCCCCGCTGGTTCCGTCCAGCCCTGAACCTCCTGTTTCCCCGCTGGTTCCGCCCAGCCCTGATCCTCCTATTTCTCCACTGGTTCTGTCCAGCCCTGATCCTCCTGTTTCTCCGCTGGTTCCGTCCAGCCCTGAACCTCCTGTTTCCCCGCTGGTTCCGCCCAGCCCTGATCCTCCTATTTCTCCGCTGGTTCTGTCCAGCCCTGATCCTCCTGTGTTCCCTCCCAACCTCCCTCTCCCGCCTCCTCCTAGACCTGTCAGTTCCTCTGCTCCTCTTCCGCTGGTTCTGTCCAGCCCTGACCCTCCTGTTTCTCCGCTGGTTCAGTCCAGCCCTGATCCTCCTGTTTCTCCGCTGGTTCTGCCCAGCCCTGATCCTCCTGTTTCTCCGCTGGTTCCGTCCAGCCCTGATCCTCCTGTTTCTCCGCTGGTTCCGTCCAGCCCTGATCCTCCTGTTTCTCCGCTGGTTCCGTCCAGCCCTGACCCTTCTGTGTTTCCGCCCATCCTCCCTCTCTCATCTCCTCCTAGACCAGCCAGTTCCTCGACCTCATCTCCGCTGGTGCCAGTCAGTCCCGCAGCTCACCCTCAGTCCACGCCATCTGGGCGCGATGGTTCGCCGCAGGACGTCCAGTCTCCAGCTCCGCCTTGGCGTGTGGATTCCCTGTCTCCGCCTCCAGCCTCCGAGCCCTGGACTCCTCCTCGGTCCTTCGACCCAGCGGCTCCGCCTTGGCTCTTAGCTCCCTCGTCTCCGCCGTGGCCCAGCATCCCACCTGCTCCACCGGGCTCCCTCGTCCCTCCGGCTCCACCTTGGTCAGTCGTCAACCACCCCCCGCCTCGGGACTCCATTCCTCTGGCTTTGCCTCGTCACTCCATCCCTTCGGCTCTGTCAGGCTCCTCCTTCCCTTCGGCTCCACCTCCATCCTCAGTCACTCCGGCTCCGCAGCGGTCTTCCGGTGCCCCGCCTCCGCCATGGTTGCCTGAGCCTTCTGCTCCGCCTTGGCCCTCCGGATCCTCGGTGTCACCCTGGCTCTGTGGCTGCTCTGCTCCATCTTGGGCTCTTCGTCCATCGGCTGAGTCTCCGTCAGTTGGCCCCCTGGTGTTGTCAGCTCCTCCTCCACCATGGCTCCTCCCACCGTCGACTCCACCATGGGCCGCTATCCTGGCTGGCCTCTGGATGTCCATCTGGCTCCTCCTGCTCCGGGCTCCTCCCTGGCTCCTCCCTCCATCCACTCCACCCTGGTTCTATGCTCTGTTTCTTCTCCATTGCCTGCCCCTTGCCTGCCCCTCGCCCACCTCCTGAACCCCCACCCTCCCTCCTCTGGACTATTTCTGTCGGTGCGAGGACGCACCGTTCTGGGAGGGGGCGAACTGTTACAATTATGGATTTCTGTTCCTTTTGTGTTCTCCTTATTTGGTCATGTTCCGTTCCTCGTTTTGTTAATTGATTACTCCCCACCTGTTTCCATTCCTCTGATTACTTTCCTTGTGTTTAAATACCCTGGTTGTTTAGTTCCTCCTTGTCCGCTATTGTTGAGTGTTGAGTGTTGAGTGTTTGATATTCATGTTCGATGATCTGTGTTTGGTTGTGCCTCGGTTCTCCTGTGGAATATTAAAAGTACCCATCTCCTTCTTCGAGCATTTTACTTAGCACACCAGCGACTGTAACAACAGTAGTGAGCATACACATTTGAATCACTGTATATCTTAAATATAACAACATTATAAACAATGTAAGGTTCGATTACACAAGCTGAACATTTAAATACAACAACGAAATAAACATTGCTGACTTATAATCAGGAATGATTAAATAAACTTACATTCAATCACACACATTAACACCTGATGAAATGGCGGAGCAAGAGGCTAGTGAATGTGAAAGTAAAGCGGAATAGCGGAACTCACATCAACTAGCGGCACGCATTCATAATAAAAGTCCTTCCACTATAAACATACATAGGTAATTTAGAACAGCCGCCCCCAGATTAGCATAGCTAATATGTCTAAAGATAAATTCCCTAGTCGTTGGAGTCTGTTTCACCTCCGTCCGGAAGTGCCGGAAGTTTGACAAGTTTGGCCACAGGTGGTAGGTATAGGCGATCATTGACCTGTACTTGAGCTGACCTGACGTGTCCATCAGCACTGGGTATCAGTTTGACAACCCGACCAATTGGCCATTGGGCTCTGGGAAGCTGCGGGTCGATTATCATGACCACCGCGTTCTCAGCTAAATCTTGAGTTACCCGCTCCCACTTCTGGCGAGTCTGGACACCCGGGAGGTAATGTCGTGTAAAGTAAGACCAGAAATGATCGATGATGGTCTGAGAATGACACCACGACGCTTGGACAAGGGCTCAGGTGTGTAGATCACCTGGGGAACACGCTATGCTACATGCTATGAAGCGCATTAATGCCAGTAAGAATGCATCGGTGTCGATGCTGCTGAGCAGGTCAAGGTGAATGCATCTGCAATCTTGACCATGAAGGGCCCGAAGCAGTCGACTCCAGTGGAGAAGAAGGGGGGTTGGTATAATCAAAGACGAGGTGAGAGTAAGTCAGCCATAATAGGTAGAGTCGGCTTAGCTCTCCACTTCTGACACTCTACGCACTCTTTCTGGTGTCGTTTGATGGCTTGCCTGCCCCTTAGGATCCAGAAATGGCAACGTAGCTCTGCGAAGACCCTATCAGGTCCTGGATGGAGTAGACGCTCGTCAAAGTGCTTTACAACGAGTTTAGTCACCTGATGGTGGGGATCTAGAACCACTGGGTGTATTTCGGCTTTGCTGAAGCCATCCAATTGCCGTAGCCTACCTCCCACACAAATTAGACATAACTCAGGGTCGAACTCGGGTGCAAGCGTGTTCAGACGCCTGGCTGCGGACACCTGGTTCCCTGATTTTAAAGCATTAAACTCCCCTGGGAAGGATTCCTCCTGACATTGACTCAAGATGAGCGCTTCAACACGCCTGGATTCTAAGGATGCTTCACTAGTATCTTGGGCAGCCGCCCCATGGAGGGACCGGTAGGTCGAGTCGACTAAGGCACTCCAAGAAGCATGGATTTCGATGGTCTATGACTAATTCACAGAATACGGCTTTCCTTGTTTCTGAGATATCCTCTCGGGCCTCTACATGGGGCTTGACTGGCCATCGGTCTGGTGGTTCATGGAGGAATTCTGGGCCTCGACTCCACATGTCAGAGTTCGCCAGCTCCATGAGCGTCCTCCCTCTGGTAATATCGTCTGCCAGGTTATTTGAGGAATCAACATATCGCCAAGCGTGAAGCTCAGTCAACTCTTGTATTTCCGCCACCTTTGTCCCGACGAACACCTTTTATCTACAGGACTCAGACTGGATCCAGGTGAGCACTGTAGTCGATTCGGTCCATAGTGTCACTGTCTCTATGGCAATGGTTAGCTCCTGTCTGAGAAACTGTGCAAGCTGAGCGCTAGTCAATGCTGCACACAGCTTGAGACGTGGCATCGTCAGCTGACGTTTGGGGACTACCCTAGAGCGAGCCATGACGATGGCGGTGTGGATCTTACCGTGCCGCTCGGCATGGTAATAAGCCACCGATCCATAAGTAACCTCGGATGCGTCATCAAACACATGAAGGCTTAATCTTGATTTCTCCGCATCAAAGTCGGCAGGAAGATAGCACCTCGGAAGCTTGAACTTACAGAGATCAGGCAACTCCTTCTCCCACACGTTCCACTTCTCCAGCAGGTCTGCAGGAAGATTCAGATCATCTCAATCCCTCGGTTTGGTCCAGAGTCTCTGAACGAGTACCTTGGGTCGAGTGGTGAAGGGAATGGAGAATCCTAGAGGGTCATATTGCGTTGCCAAGACCTTATAGATATACCTCATGGTCGGGTGATCCTCTGCTAGTGCACGATGCCTGTAACCCAGGCTGTCTTCTAGGCAGTGCCATAGAGGGGACATTCGTGGCCCACTGCCTGATCTCGAAGGCCCCAAAGGCTAAGAGATGCCGAATCTTGTCAATCAGTCGCTTGGCTTCCTCAGCAGTGGGAAGGCTCTGTAGGCAGTTGTCCACGTAGAAGCTCTGCTCTATGGACTGTAACACTTCTTCACTCCTGAACTGCTGGCAGTGAATGTGCATCTGTAGCGCAAAGGTAGCGCAGCAGGGGCTGCAGGTCATTCCAAAAGGCAAGACTTGCCATTCATAGACGTCCGCCGGGTCCTTTCTGCGCATGTTGCTCCAAATGAACCTCAGAAGGGGTCTGTCCTCTGGTAGAAGTCTCACTTGGTGGAACATACCACATATATCCCCACTGATAGTGACTGCATACTGCCGGAACCGCAGAAGGACTCTTAGCAGTGAGGCACCGAGGGTAGGACCTGGAATCAACTGCTGGTTAAGAGAGACACCTTGGTATGCAAAGGAACAATTGAAGACCAACCTGTATTTGCTATTATGCTGCATGAGGTGGTGTGGTATGAACCATGACTCCTCGTCTACTTGCTGGCCTTTTGGTGGTACCCTGACAACATACCCTGAGTCAAGGAGCTTCTGTATTTCATCTTCGTACACCTTAGCCCTCTCAGGGTCTCTACTCAGGTGCTTCTCAATGTTCCTGAGGCTGGACAAAACGGATTCCGTAGTCCCCTTCAGCAGTGGAGCATTTGGCGCACGAAGGAGTGGAGTAGTGTAGCGCCAGACTCCCTCAACTTCTACTTGTTGTGTCCTGGTCTCCAACATGTCTGCAGCCATCTGATCAGCGACTGGTCCACCCGCTGGTCCCAATCTGATGGGCTCCTTTGGGGTAATCAATGTAGGATAATTGGACCCGATTAAAATTAGGGGTTGAACCATATTGATAGATGGAATGGGGAAACCTCTGAGATGGTGAAAACATCGCTGGAGCCTCTTGACGGGGTAGGCTTGCTCGGTAAGCATGAGGAGAGGCGAGGTGAAGATACCTGTAAGGCTGTGCTTCTCCTCTGGCCTTGACTGCGGGGAAAGTAGCAAGTCAATTGACTGCCCCTTCAATTCTGTGATGTCATGTCGGATGGTGCGTAGGGCTATAATCTCTTCTCTTCCCTCAATTCCTAGCTGCTGGACTGCTGCAGGAAGTATGATACTCCGCTGAGCCCCATCGTCTAGGATAGCGTTGGTCGAAATAGACCTCTTGCCTCTCCACAGAAGCACTGGAACTACTTTCAGGTACACATGCCCCGTCAAACTAGGAGAAGTAAGATATGCTCGCTCGTGAGAGGTTGTCAGCAGCACACTGTTAGGACCATCCTGGGCAATGGAATGCAGCACTCCGAGATGTATAATACCACAGTCCCTGCAGGGCTTCCTCAAAGTACATTCCTCCCATTTATGACTTGTGCCCCCACATTTCCAGCATCTTTTCCCATCCTTTATCCACGTTAGAATCTGATCAGGTGAGCACTCCGTGATTTTGCTACATCGTGACAGGTAATGCTCCTGGATGATGACTGAGCAATAGCAGCATTAGTTTGGACAGACTGCCCTGTGCTAGCTTCCATGGGCTGATCACTGCGATGATAGACTGCAGTGGATCGAGTATGGGGCTTAGGAACAGACTGGCGGTCCTTACGTGACACCTGTACTCTCTCTGTCTGGTAGCACTGCACCATCTTGGTAGATAAACGCTAAGCTTCTGTCTTGACCTTCAACCAGTCAGCAAGGTCATGCAGGTTATATGGATTGAGGCTGTCAGTGTGCAATCGGCCTCACGGTCTCGGTAGTGTTTGGGCAACTTACTGAGTAGTCTGTCGACATGCCCCGTACAAGAGAGCTCTCGCCCCTGTGGCCCCTCGGGTGACATCAGCATACCAACTAGCAAGTCAACATTGAGTGCAAAACTCTGAAAGCCCTTTGCATCCCCAACTCTGATATCAGGTGAATTCAGCAGGGCTGCGATCTCGCTTTGTGCCAGTTGATGAGGCTGGCCATACTGTCATTGCAACGCTATCATCGCTGCCTTATAGGGCGCAGGATGATGCCAGCATGCTTGGGCAATCAACCTAGCTTCCTGCAGAACCAACTGCTCCATCAGTACCCTGTACTTATAGTGCTCGGTAAGCTCTGTGTAAGGATTGAGAAGATTATCCAAGGCCATCTTCAGGTCTGTGAACTCCCTCTCACTATCGTTCACAAGCTTAGGCAAGGCTGGAATGGGAACTGGTTGTAGCTGGGTTGTAACAGGCATAGGCTGGTAAACCGGAAAAGAAGGTGGTGGTTGGCGAACCACTGAAGGGGGATACCAGGACTGCACAGGAGTGTGGATGGGAGGCTGAGCAGGGTGATACCCAGTGGTCTGTAGCAGAGGGCGATACGGGTCGGACACATCCACTATCCAGCCTGTACTTTAGAAATTGCAGAACATCCAACACAGAGCAAGCAGCCGGTGTGATATGAACATAACTGCACCACAAACACTCCCCATTTTAGAGCATACAAACATATCCTGGAGGGCGCCCACACCTCCAAGAGCGTGTCACACCCACGATAATGCAGGTCAGTCAGCTCCTCTGATATCCCCGAAGCAGCCACCCATGATGGCTCCATAACTCCAGGTTGGGGTGCCAGACCGAGCTGCTCGTTTTAGACAGCAGATCCTTCCTGATGGGGATCAGCCAGAGTGGCACCACCAGCAGCTTTGTCATGTCCGGAAACCAAAGCTGGTTCGGCCAATGAGTGTCACCGAAGCCTCCTCCTCCCTTTTTTCTTCTTTGTTTCAGCTGAAAAGGAAGACCAAAGGAAGGCCTGTCAAACTCTTGTCAAACCTTATCTTGTCTGTGGAAAGGGATGAATATGGCCATCTTGTGCGTTTACAGAGACCAAAAGCTGCAAAGGCAAACATTTCCATTGGTATGTCTGTGTTGGTTTTAACCACTTGATTGAACTTACATTTTACACCCACATTTGATGTTTCTTAAACTTTGGTTTACATATCCCACAGCCCCATCAGTAAGAACCCTCAACAAAGTGTTATGTCAAAGTAGTAATAATTCATAGAATTTCAGCAAATTCATATGATAATGTATAAGCAAGCATACTTATACAAAGTTCTAGGACTTTTACTCCTACTGCTGTCATTGGCCATTGCCTCAACTCTCATGCAGATTGTGCCCATTGTAAGTAGTCAAAGTGTTTGTATCATAAAGTTATATTTAGTTTATATTGTATTCTTTATTAACTTCTACAAATTGGCACAGTCTCTTCCCGTTTCAACAGGACATGATATCTGCCCAATAGAGTCTGCCTTACTTTGCATGTTGATTTTTATTGAGCACATTTGTCTGAAAAGCAAGAGTATGGAAATGCTGGTTTAACATTTCATGTGACACATTTGGCCAGGCAGTCAGTGTTATAGGTGGAAAGTAACGAATTACAAATACTTTCGTAACAATACTTGAGTTTATTTTCACATTTTTTCTACTTTGAGTATAATTAAAATGTGGTACATTTACTTTTACTTGAGTAGAATAAAACTAAAGTATTCAACTTCTCTACATTTATTTATCAACAAATTACAAAGTACAAAGTACAAAAAAAAAAAAAAAAAAATGTGACAAAGAAGGCACCAGTGGAGAATATTGAGCCAGGTTTAGTGCTCTGTTATGTCCATATCGTCTCGTTTTCAAAATTAGTTATAAAACAGTTGCTCCTGGCAACAGGGATAGCTAGTATGTTTGCTTAACATAGCGTCAAACATAACAATTTATGAGACTAATATCATGTTTTGCTACAGAATCACTATATAACATCAGTCGTGTTTGAAACAGTTATCTTCTGTGGTTCCATGTTGCTTCTTATCAAATTAAAAAGCTATGTCAATTAGCGTTTTATTGCAATTTAGTGTTTATTGATTTCCACATTTCATCAGTCAAAGCATCTCTATCTGCATGTTATTCAGCTGTAGTGATATCTAATGCATTTTTCCATAAGGGATTTCCTGGGTCTCACTTGTGAAACAGACATTAAAGTACACACGTGTTAGGGTTATCCCTGCTCCATAATGCTCACATCGTTTCATTTTGGGTAAAAATAGAAAAATAATGCTAAAGTACTTTGTAATGCAGAAACTTGAGTAGTTTTCGGCAAACTACTTTTTTACTCTTACTTGAGTCATATTATTTTTCAGTACTTTTACTTGTACTCAAGTAAATTATTCCTTAAGTAGCAATACTTTTACTTAAGTACAATTTTTTAGTACTCTTTCCACAACTAGTCAGTGTATGTTCTAGACATTATGGTTCAGCAACTAGTAAATTAATATAAAATACATAAAGATATATAAATAAAAAAAACTAAAAAATTAAGAACATCAGCCTCTATGGATGGTGCCCAAGAAATAAAGCCTTGCTTGTTCTTCAGCACAAAACTGCAAGATTAGACTTTACTAAAGGACATGAAAAGAAGCCTGATGAATACTGGGAGCATGGCCAAGATATTTGGTGTGAATCTGGCCCAGACTACTACAGTGAATGTATAGTTCCAACAGTGAAGTACAGGTGCTGGTCATATAATTAGAATATCATCAAAAAGTTGATTTATTTCACTAATTCCATTCAAAAAGTGAAACTTGTATATTAGATTCATTCATTACACACAGACTGATATATTTCAAATGTTTATTTCTTTTAATTTTGATGATTATAACTGACAACTAAAGAAAATCCCAAATTCAGTATCTCAGAAAATTAGAATATTACTTAAAGGGATAGTTCACCCAAAAATGAAAATTATGTCATTAATGACTCACCCTCATGTCGTTCCAAACCTGTAAGACCTCCGTTCATCTTCAGAACACAGTTTAAGATATTTTAGATTTAGTCCGAGAGCTTTCTGTCCCTCCATTGAAAATGTATGTACCGTATACTGTCCACGTCCAGAAAGGTAATAAAAACATCTTCAAAGTAGTCCATGTGACATCAGAGGGTCCGTTAGAATTTTTTGAAGCATCGAAAATACATTTTGGTCCAAAAATATCAAAAACTACGACTTTATTCAGCATTGTCTTCTCTCCCGGGTCTGTTGTGAGCGCGTTCACAGCACTGCAGTTTAGTGATATCCGGTTCGCGAACGAATCACTCGATGTAACCGGATCTTCTTGAACCAGTTCACCGAATCAAACTGAATCGTTTGAAAGGGTTCGCATCAACAATAAGCATTAATCCACAAATGACTTAAGCTGTTAACTTTTTTAACATGGCTGATACTCCCTCTGAGTTCAAATAAACCAATATCCCGGAGTAATAGTGGTTCTTGAAGCACTGACTCCAGCTGCAGTCCACTCTTTGTGAATCTCCCCCACATTTTTGAATGGGTTTTGTTTCACATCCCTATTGCTTGTACACTTTTTTCTACCACATCTTTTCCTTCCCTTCGCCTCTCTATTAATGTGCTTGGACACAGAGCTCTGTGAACAGCCAGCCTCTTTTGCAATGACCTTTTGTGTCATGCCCTCCTTGTGCAAGGTGTCAATGGTCGTCTTTTGGACAACTGTCAAGTCAGCAGTCTTCCCCATGATTGTGTAGCATACAGAACTAGACTGAGAGACCATTTAAAGGCCTTTGCAGGTGTTTTGAGTTAATTAGCTGATTAGAGTGTGGCACCAGGTGTCTTCAATATTGAACCTTTTCACAATATTCTATTTTTCTGAGATACTGAATTTGGGATTTTCCTTAGTTGTCAGTTATAATCATCAAAATTAAAAGAAATAAACATTTGAAATATATCAGTCTGTGTGTAATGAATGAATATAATATACAAGTTTCACTTTTTGAATGGAATTATGGAAATAAATCAACTTTTTGATGATATTCTAAATATATGACCAGCACCTGTACAGTGGTGGAAGTGTGGAATATGGTTCAGCATGAGAACAAACGGTGTTGTGGACATGGCATAGATCAGTGGTTCTCAACTCCAGTCCTCGGGACCCACTGCTCTGCACATTTTGTTTGTCTACCTTATTTATCACACCTGATTCAGATCATCAGCTCATTAGGAGAGCAGATCCATGAACTGAACTGAGTGTGTCAGATTCAGAAACATTCAAAATGTGCAGAGCAGTGGGTCCCGAGGCCTGGAGTTGAGAACCACTGGCATAGATGACACCATGAATGCCTATACCAAAATACTGGCTAACAAGGTGACTCCCAGTCTCCAGAAGCTTGGTAGAAGAGGAATATTCCAGTATGAAAATAATTCAAAGCACACTGCCAAAATCACAATCTTGTTTAGTTTCTAAACAAGAAAATAGTCAAACAATATGGCCTGGCCAAATATGATTCTGGACTTGAACCCAGCAGAACACCTTTGATGTATTTTAAAGAGAATATAGCAGCACAACACCTCCAGCAAAGAGCAACTGAAAAATAGCTGTAATGATATCTGATTAATGGCAGAACATCAGAGTCACGGCACATCTCAGCTGATCGTCCAGAGTCAGGTCACATCTCAGCTGATTATTCAGAGTCTTGTCACGTCACTGCTGATCGTCCAGAATCATGTCACGTCACCGCTGATCGTTCAGAGTGTTGTTACTTCACCGCTGATCATTCAGAGTCACGTCACGTCTCAGCTGATCATCCAGAGTTACATCACTTCCCGTCTGTTGCACTCAGATTTTTAAGGTAATTTCTTTGGTATCCCAGGGTGGCATCCAGCATGGAGGATCCACCGCTGGTGTCAGCAGTCACAGCTGGTATCCCCAAATCCATTTACTCTAGCCCTCCTGTTCCTGAACTGATTTCCCCGTCAGTAGTGCTTTCCACAATGGGGATTGCTTTATGGAGTGTTATAGCTGCAAACACCACAAAAACTCATGAGGCGGCAGCACCCACAATTGATTTCTCCAGAGGTGGCAGCTGATGCTGCTGAACCTCCCAAGGTAGTGGTGCTCTCTGCTGTTTTCCCAGAGGCGATGATGCCTGCTGCAGTTTCTCCAGAGGTGGCGGTGTATGCTGCAGAACTCTCTTCAGTTCCTTGCGTGTTGGTGGTGCCCAGCAATGCACTTTTAACCTGTTGTGTCATGGTCAAAGAGACCATTACTGAACTTCATATCTACCCTGTCAAGGAGAATGTTGATGAATTCTCAGTTTCCTGATGCTTCTGTCATGACTTCAAGCACCGTCTCGTAACTCTCTGTGTTTGTTGAAACTTCTGATGCTACTGCTGTAGAACCCCCAGAGGTGGCGGCATCCACTGCAGAACCTCCAGAGATGTCAGTGGTATCCACTTATCAGCTCTCTACCTGTCCTGTCACAGCTATGGAGGCTGCCTGTGAACTCTCTGCCTGTCACATTTTAGCTATGGAGGCCATCTGTGAACTCTCTGCCTGTCCCGTCACGGATAAGAAGGCCATTTCTGAACCCTAGGTCTGTCCCGTCATGGCTATGGAGGCCATCTGTGAACTCTCTGCCTGTCCCGTCACGGATAAGAAGGCCGTTTCTGAACCCTAGGTCTGTCCTGTCATGGCTATGGAGGCAGTCTGTGAGCTCTTGCCATGCCCTGAACCAGCTGATGAGGCCATCTCCGAACTCTCGTCCTGTTCTGAATCACAATTGTGAACTGTCAGTCCGTCTAGATCCTGCTAATGAGTCTGATTTTGAACTCTGTCTTGCCAGTTTCTGTCAATGAGTCTGATCATAAACTGTCAGTCTATCCAGGATCAACCCATGAATCAGTTTTTTAATTATCTGTCTGTCCCATTTACCTCAATGAGCCTGAGCTTGAATTGCCGTCTGTTATGATCTCATCAACAATTCTGATCTAGTACTAGCTGCCTGCCTAGTATCAGTCCATGAGTTGTTTTTTAGTTCAGTTCCAGCCAGTGCTCTTGGTTTTGAAAAGTTTGTTCACACCATCTCAACCAATACATCCAGTTTTGAACTGTCAGCCTATTTTGTTCCAGTCAATGAACCTGATTCTGAACTTTCTGTCAGTCCAATTTCAGTCAGTAAATCTAATGTTGAGCCATTTGTCTGTCCTATTTCAAGTAATATGTCTGATTAACTTTCTGT
Organism: allo-octoploid hybrid of Carassius auratus x Cyprinus carpio; assembly: GCA_024542945.1. Taxonomy (NCBI): domain Eukaryota; kingdom Metazoa; phylum Chordata; class Actinopteri; order Cypriniformes; species allo-octoploid hybrid of Carassius auratus x Cyprinus carpio. Next base: position 18,510,304 of record CM045018.1, read on the forward strand.
CTGTCCTGTTTTAGCCAGTAAGTCTGATGTTGAACCATCTGTCTGTCCAGTTCCAATCAAGGAACCCGTTATCTACCACATTAGTCCAGTTATGAGCCCAGAGAATATAAATGCACTCCATGTCTGTGTTGTTAAACCTGTCACGGCCATAGAGACCATTAATTTACTGTCTGCCTATTCTGTTTCCTCAAATGTGTCTGCTGAACTGTTTGCATTTCCAGTCCTAGTCTGTAAGCCTGTTTATGAACTGTCTGCCCATTCAGTGGTCACCAGGTAGACTATTGATGAACTTCTTGTGTTCCCTGCCTCGGTTCTTGAGACCGTATATGTACTGTCTGCGCCACTATTGTGGTCTTCAGCTATGCTATGGTGGTCTTCTGCTCCGTCTTCTCCAGTGTGGTGGTTGTCTGCCATGCTCTGGTGGTCTTCTGCTCCGTCTGCTACACCGTGGTGGTCTTCTGTTCCACCATGGGGATTTTCTACTCTGCCATAGTGGCCTTCTGCCCTACTCTGGTGGTCTTCTGCTCTGCCGTAGTGGTCTACTGCTCCATCTGCTCCACCATGGTGGCCTTCTGCCCTGCTCTGGTGGTCTTCTGCTCCATTGTGGTGGTCTGTAGCTCCGCTTTGGTGGCTTCCTACTCTGCCAGCTCCACCCTGGCTCCCTGCTCTACTGGTTCCACCTTGGCTTCCTGCTCCGCCTTGGTTCTCTGCTCCACGGGCTCTGCCTTGGCTTCTTGCTCTGCCGGCTCTACCTCAGTCCCCTGTTGCTTCACTTCCTCATCGTCCTGGCCCTCCATCCCTCCCCTTGTTCCACCTCCGCCAAAAAAAAAATAAATAAATAAATAAATAAATAAATAAATATATATATATATATATATATATATATATATATATAAATTAGAATGTTGTGGAAGAGTTCATTTATTTCAGTAATTCAACTCAAATTGTGAAACTCGTGTATTAAATACATTCAATGCACACAGACTGAAGTAGTTTAAGCCTTTGGTTCTTTTAATTGTGGTGATTTTCTCAACAAATTAGAATACTTCATAAGACCAATAAAGAAAAAACATTTTTAGTGAATTGCTGGCCCTCTGGAAAGTATGTTCATTTACTGTACATGTACTAAATACTTGGTAGGGGCTCCTTTTGCTTTAATTACTGCCTCAATTCGGCGTGGCATGGAGGTGATCAGTTTGTGGCACTGCTGAGGTGGTATGGAAGCCCAGGTTTCTTTGACAGTGGCCTTCAGCTCATCTGCATTTTTTGGTCTCTTGTTTCTCATTTTCCTCTTGACAATACCCCATAGATTCTTTGTAAACGGGTGCAGTGACTTTGGCTTTCAAAAAACACAATGGACCAACACCAGCAGATGACATTGCACCCCAAATCATCACAGACTGTGGAAACTTAACACTGGACTTCAAGTAACTTGGGCTATGAGCTTCTCCACCCTTCCTCCAGACTCTAGGACCTTGGTTTCCAAATAAAAAACAAAACTTGCTCTCATCTGAAAAGAGGACTTTTGACCACTGGGCAACAGTCCAGTTCTTCTTCTCCTTAGCCCAGGTAAGACGCCTCTGACATTGTCTGTGGTTCAGGAGTGGCTTAACAAGAGGAATACAACAACTGTAGCCAAATTCCTTGACACATCTGTGTGTGGTGGCTCTTGATGCCTTGACCCCAGCCTCAGTCCATTCCTTGTGAAGTTCACTATAATTCTTGAATTGATTTTGCTTGAAAATCCTCATAAGGCTGCGGTTCTCTCTGTTGGTTGTGCATCTTTTTCTTCCATACTTTTTCCTTCCACTCAACTTTCTGTTAACATGCTTGGATACAGCACTCTGTGAACAGCCAGCTTCTTTGGCAATGAATGTTTGTGGCTTACCCTCCTTGTGAAAGGTGTCAATGATTGTCTTCTGGACAACTGTCAGATCAGCAGTCTTCCCCATGATTGTGTAGCCTAGTGAATCAAACTGAGAGACCATTTTGAAGGCTCAGGAAACCTTTGCAGGTGTTTTGAGTTGATTAGCTGATTGGCATGTCACCATATTCTAATTTGTTAAGATAGTGAATTGGTGGGTTTTTGTTAAATGTGAGCCAAAATCATCACAATTAAAAGAACCAAAGACTTAAACTACTCCAGTCTGTGTGCATTGAATTTATTTAATACACAAGTTTCACAATTTGAGTTGAATTACTGAAATAAATGAACTTTTCCACGACATCTTATTTTTAGAGAAGCACCTATATATATATATATATATATATATATATATTTCAATCAGGACCACTTCCATCAAGTATATTTATGATAATTATATTGCATACAGTTAGTGTTGGCGGTATGGTTATGTTCTGGGCAAGACTCCACACAGCCATGCTTGGACAGAGCGGGGAGAGCAGCAAGACAAACCCCCCTGGGGTACAGAACAGAACCATTATATGCATACATAATAACAATTCACAATTACATGAGTTGTAAACGAAATGTGATAGAGACTGCTTCCAATGAAGAGACTGTAAAGAAAGAACAAAGTTAGATTGGATTACAGGTTCAGTTGGTGGAGTTGGGGTTGGAGAAGGGAGTTAATTGCAAGCAGCGATGCGACAGAAGAGACGCTGAAGAATGGGAATTTAAATAGACCGCATGTGATAGGTGTCAAGACTGGATTGGTACACGTCAGGAACAGCTGACTGTCGGCTAATGCAAGCGTGACTAACGTGGCCTGACTGAACTAATGCGATGCTGAATATATATACAGTACAGGTCAAATGTTTGGAAACATTACTATTTTTAATGTTTTTGAAAGAAGTCTCTTCTGCTCATCAAGCCTGCATTTATTTGATCAAAAATACAGAAAAAACAGTAATATTGTGAAATATTATTACAACTTAAAATAATAGTTTTCTATTTGAATATACTTTAAAAAAATAATTTATTCCTGTGATGCAAAGCTGAATTTTCAGCATCATTACTCCAGCCTTCAGTGTCACATGTAACATCCAGTCTATCACATGATCATTTAGAAATCATTCTAATATTCTGATTTATTATGAGTGTTGGAAACAGTTCTGCTGTCTAATATATTTGATGAATAAAAGGTTAAAAAGAACTGCATTTATTCAAAATAAAAAAAATCTAATAATATATATTCTAATAATATATTTTCTTTACTATCACTTTTTATCAATTTAACACATCCTTGCTGAATAAAAGTATTGATTTTATTTAAAAAAAAGAAAAAAAAAAAATTACTGACCCCAAATTACTGACCAGTAGTGTATATTGTTATTACAAAATATTTATATTTTAAAAACATAGCTTCTTTTCTTTCTTTTTTTTTTTACTTTTTATTCATCAAAGTATCCTAAAAAAGTATCACATGTTCTGAAAAAATATTAAGCAGCAGAACTGTTTCCAACTTTGATAATGAATCATCATATTAGAATGATTTCTAAAGGATCATGTGATAATGATCCTAAAAATTCAGCTTTGCATCACAGAAATAAATGATAATTTAAAGTATAATAAATTTAAAAACAATTATTTTAAATTGTAATAATATATCACAATATTATATTTTTTTCTGTATTTTTGATCAAATAAATGCAGGCTTGATGAGCAGAAGAAACTTCTTTCAAAAACATTAAAAATAGTAATGTTTCCAAACTTTTGACCTGTACTGTGTATATATATATATATATATATATATATATATATATATATATATATATATATACATCTTTAGTGTGCAATTAACTTACCTTAACCAGATGTTACCACACCACATTATCAAATTTCATCCTCTCTGCATTTTAAAGGTCCTTGGGGATTTCAATATATTCATTATATCTTCAAAATATTATTCAGTTTTATAATGAAGACAGTCCTAAAGAAGAATCAATGTTTACTTTTTCAAAGGAGACATTCATTTAACATAATAAATGTTTGAATTAAATGAATTTCACTTTATAAACTTTTGTGGCACAAATACATCTGGTGAAGATTAATTTGTTGCAACCAGCATTGATTATTATAATGTTGTTTTTGTGGAAGCACGAAGAATATGACATGATTAAAATATATGAATATTAAACAAAATGAAACTCATTTGCAGTCCATGAATTTATAAAGCTCTTTCTGTAATATCCTAATATACATCGGTGTCTGTCTGTGTATGATCTTTCATGTGACTTCAAGGAGCTCTATAAATGAAGTTTATTAATTAATTTCACTTTGCAGCCATACAACTCATATAATCAGATATTATTTACAATAGGTATGTATTTGATTAAATATAAATTTACATTGTTCAGATCCTTTATTAAGTGTGGAAGCTCCTTTGGCAAAAAAGCCTTTTTTGATTCCCTAAGATTGGTACACCTACAGTAGTTTTGAGGTTCTTTTCTTCTCAGCAGTCTTTTATCCTCACAAGCTCTGTCAGGTTGAATGAGTAATGTTGCTATACCACAATTTTCACGTCTCTCCAAAAATCTTCAAAGGGGCTCAGGTTCTAAAGAACATTAACAGTCATACTGAAGCCACTCCAGAGTTACCTAGCTGGATGCTTTTGGTCATTGCCATGTTGGAAGGTGAACTTTAGTCCAAACCATGAGGTCCAGAGCACTCTTGAACATATTTTACTCAAGTACCTGGTTGGAGCTGTGACACAGAGGGTTGCTCCAGACACATGAAGAGCTGTTGCACTCATATGTTCCAGTCCTGTCCACTATTTCTTTCCCTATACTTATGTGTAATTTCTTCACTGTCATAAGCAATAATGGCAAATATAAATTAACAAAAAATCTCCCTGTATTTTGACCCGCTCAAATTCCTCTCAATTCACATAAACCTCCCATCCGTGAAAAACTCTCCCATGGTGCCATGTACTGATATGCTTTATATACCTTAGGGATGGTACTATCACTTTTACCTAATAAGCTTTGTTTAGCCCGATGGCTAGATCTTCAAACAATCTCAGTAGGTCTGAACATCTTCCTTTTAAGTATAATGGGACTCTCAAAGCACACAGATGTTTTTGTATCCTTCCCCAGATTTGTGCTTTGACATACTCTTTTCTTACAGGTTTACAGAACGTTCCTGTGACCTCATTGCTTGGCTTTAGCTCTGACATTATGTACAGCACACTGTCTCCTGTGATACCTTACATGGACATATGTGGGCTGTTCCTTATGTCTAAACTACTTAATTTACCACTGGTTAAGTTCAATTGTAGAAACAACTAATTTAAAAGGATAAATGAAAAAATAAAACATATTCATTATGGAACATCATGGGTAAATTGATGAGGGGAAAAAAAGTAAATAAATGTATTGTAAATCAAAGATGTAACGTGAAGGAAAAAGTAAGAAAATTAGTTTAAAAATAATTAGTTTTGTAAAGAAATATTTATTGAGGGCTAAAATGTACAGGTTCAAGAATTTTCACATATGATAACGCATCAAAGTAACATCAGCAATATTAGTAGGATAATTTAAAGGAAGAATCACATCTGAAATTAAATGCCTAACAACAAAAACAGTAGGGGGCGCTAAAGTTCCATGAATAAATGTTTTTCACGTAATGGGCATTAACTAGGCAAAAGAATCTTGAATCATTTAACATTTTATACAACTAAAGCTTGAGTATGATTTTTTTTTCATATATATTTACTTAAAAGAAATGTCTCATCTAAACTGACCTGCTGATTTCTTGTAGTAAATGAGTCCAGCAGCTGCTATGATGATTACCAGCACCAGATGCCCCAATGGTGATTTTATTCCTCTCAGGTTCAGGGAGAGATGGATCTGTGGGGTAAAGAAATCATGCTCTGATAGTGAATGATTGTAAATACATTTTAGCTGTGCAAGTGTAATAAAATAATTTCCAGATTTTCTATTTGATCCCATAACCGTGCCAAAGTCCTTCACAAAGGTAACACTGTAAGGTAAATGTTTCGTCTTACTCAAGTCTGTGATGATGGGTTGAGTTGAGCACACAGGAGAGCTTCTCTCCAGATCTGGGTGTGTACTCCATGTGATAGTGGATCTGGTGGTACCAGTCCCCATCAGCCAGCTCCATAGTGGGGGTCACGTCTGAGGTTTCCTCTTTACCATCTCTCAGCCAGGACACTTTGGTTTGTTTAGTGTAGAAGTCATATGCACTGCATATCAACATGGTTGGATGGCTGCTACCAGCCTGCCGTACTGACTTGAGTGTAATCTTCGGTTGCACTAAACCAGGACAAACATAAAACTAATTACTCCCATATTACACATATTACATATTAGCTGTATGGTTATAGCCATACCAATTAATTTGAGTGTGTATGTTTGTTTGTTTGTTTGTGTGTGTGTGTGTGTGTGTGTCACACGAATTGGTTGTTTGTCCATTTCTAATTGTTATTATTCTGACATTTGATTATTCTATTAAACTCTTTACTTTATATTTACTCGTTTATTAGGAATCTATGTGTAATGAGCAGTCCACTGGACGGCAAGTTGAAGAACCCATGTGCAGTTTATTTACGAAATGATGCAAACATCCAAACATAATCCAAACAAAGACTTGACTTGAACAGGGCAGCACTTGATGCCCTAGTGCAGTGGTTCTCAAACCTGTCCTGGAGTACCCCCTGCCCTGCACATGGGGAGACATACAAAATGTGCAGTGCTGGGGGTACTTCATGGAGAGGTTTGAGAACCACTGCCCTAGTGAAAAACCCACGATAAAACATAAACAAAACCCAAAAAGTCCAGGAGAGTGGTAGAGCAGAGGCAGAATAGGGGGAGGGATGGAGGGCCAGGCCCATGCAGGGGAAAAGAGTCAGAATCGCAGAACAGTGGTGGGCAAGTTTTTTTAAAGTAATGACCTAGCGGCCAGCGGCAGACAGTGAGCCTATTTTTGAAAAATTTAGCCTTCTCAAATCATCAGAACTTGCCTAAAATAAAATCTATAGATATAAAACAGTTCAAGCATAACAATGTTTAAATGTTAAACCTAGATAAATGAAGCACACTTTGAAGGATATGGAGGCACCAGCGCGATCACTTGCATTTTTTTCAGTGGATACGCCATCATTTTTGCAGGTTTTCTTTTATTTGTGTGCACTCACAATATCAACAAAACATTGTGCTTTTATAAAATAAAGAAACAAACATGATGTGCTTTCTGCCGTCTCGTCTTTAACAGGAGTACAAAAATGAAATGAAACTCAGTGAATAGATGCTTCACAGACATGATAAATATATCTATAGAAAGCTTTAAATGACTACTTAACTAAATACTGTCACGGGGTGAAGAAACACTCGACAAGAGATGCGTGAATTAACAGCCCCGGAGGGTGGGTTTATTGACCAGTGAAGGGTGCCTGGTGAAGTGTCCTGATCCGTTTCCCGCTGGTTGGTGCGTCCCGTGTGCTCTCCGTGCGCTTCGGTGCCACTCAAGGTGAAAGTGGGTGTCCTGACGTGCTCCCAAGGGTGTGGGCTGTCGGTCACTCGCTGCTTTCTGTGGAAGAAGGAGAGTGGGATTAGTCCAGTGGTGCATTCGGTTCGAGAACCCCTTCTGTGTGAAACATGTGCTCTTTTTAAACATGCTGGCTGATGGGGAGCAGCTGTGACCGATCAGCCGGTGACGAGGACGTGCAGGTGTTTTACTTTGGTTTCCAGGGCGACGCTGATTCCTCTGGGAGTGCTCGTCACAATACATTGAAAATATAAACTCTTTCATTATAATCATAATCTGTTAAGATGCACATCTCTCTAAAGCTCCGTCTGAGGAGATGGTCAGTCCAGATCGGCAACTTCATCCTTGTGACACAGACTCAGAAAACACTAGTTTATTAGTAAATAATTAAAATATCTCCTTACTATTTCCCCCTGTCACATTTATAGTAATTACTTTTGCCGGTGCTTTGTGGCAAGCTTAAGCCTATTGCGTGTATTTGAATGCAGAACTGTTCAGCTGCGCTGATGGCATGCGCCATACATGGTGCTGCTGCTGCCAGACACTAAACACCATCGAGCTGCTGTCACTGTAGTACGGTCTCGTGTTGTTTCCACCAGCTCGACAATTTTTTTTTTCATCACTACTTTATGGATGTCTAAAATATAAAAATAAGAAGAAGCCTAAAACAGGCCCAAGGCCCGGCCCGTGTCTGAACTATGATGTGAAAATTGGCGTAAAAAAAGTTGGGGCCCGTCGGGCCCTGGCTGAAATGCAGGGCTCTATCTTTCATACTTTTCTGGACCTTGACAGTGTAATTTACTTGGCAGTCAGTGGGACATTCACAAGCCTCCTGGATTTCATCTAAAATATCTTAAATTGAGTTCCGAAGACGAACAAAGCTTTTACGGGTTTGGAACGACATGGGAGTAAATGAATAATGACAAAATTTTCATTTTGGGGTGGAGTAACCCATTAAAGACTGCTTAACTGTAAGTTGCAGATGCTTCCTTGGGTTCAACACTGAAACCTTTGTTTTTGATAGCATTTTATTAGTTGACAAACAAATTTTGCACAGAACTGTTATATTTGTGTCCTTTTCTGATTTTTTAACAGCAGTGTGGATTGATGTAATCGCCTGGCATGGTGCACTTCAAATTCAAACAGGAGCAATTAAAAGCATCAGAATAGCATCACATTACTAAACAAACTTTAAATAGCATTGTGTGTATCAAAAACAGGCAAAGCAACAAATTCATATTTTTAGCTTTTTACAGAAAATATTCAGATGTAACACCCTTTTTAATCGTTAACATTTTGATAAGTAACTAATTTAATGACACTTTTTTTTTCTCAGTAACTGTAACGGATTACAGTTACATTTATTTTGTAATTAAATTACATAATTCCGTAAGTATCTAGTTGCTCCCCAACACTGCCTGAGAGTGAGTAAATTTTCTTTTAAAATATAATAATGATATAGTATAACAGAGGAATAGTATTTTTATTGCTACTGTCGTTTCATTTATCTATTTCACTCATTTATGCTTGATCACTGTCCCATATTTGACTGAACTTATTTAATTTTGGAAAAAATACCATGGAAGTACCAGCAACATTTCGGTTACCCATCTTCAAAATATCATCTTTTGTGTTCAGCAAAAGAAAGAAATTCATACAGATTTGGGAAAACATGGGGGTGAGTAAATGATCACAGAATTTCCAGTTGGGGTGAACTGTCTTTTTAGCACAGTTTCTTCTTTTGTTATTACTCCCAATTATAGCAACAGGTGCAGTTTGACTCAAAACCCAGCTGCCTCTTGTGAAATGGTCTGTTTCAAGTGGTAAAATGTACAAACACCTTTACCCACTAAAATCCACTAAATCCCAAGTAAATATGGCATGGATGTTGTTATGGTTGTTATGTTAGAGTCTAGTTCAACTCTAATTAAACCTATTACTAAAGTTATTAACCTTTCAATTTCTCAGGGAAAATTCCCAAGTGTTTGGAAGTCGGCGATTGTTCAAAGTGGAGATCCCCTTTCTATTGATAATTATAGGCCAATTAGTATTTTACCCACTGTTTCTAAGGTTATGGAGAAATTGGTAGCAAATCAGATGAGCAGTTACTTGAGTAGTAGTTCATTTTTATTGCATCCAATGCAGATTTTAGAGCAAAATGCTCAACAGAAATGGCAAATTGTTTTTTTATAGAAAATATTAAAACTTTTTTAGATAAAGGTGTTGTAGTTTTCCTTGATTTAAAGAAAGCCTTTGACACCGTTAATCACAGAATCCTTATGTCTCAGTTATCTTGTTTTAATTTCTCATTACACTTAACTGGATAGAGTCATATCTTTCAGGTAGATTTCAGTGTGTTAGAGTACAAAATCACCAATTCAATGATTTAGGTACACCACCTGGTGTTCCACAAGGATCTATCTTGGGTCCATTGCTTTTTACTATATATATAAATGATTTTCATCTAGCATGTCCTGGCATTAATATACAAATGTATGTAGACGATACAGTAATTTATATACATGGTAATAGTCTAGCACAAGTTGCAAATTAACTCACAAATTCTATGGTTAATGTGTCAGCATGGCTAAAAGAGAATTGCTTACAACTAAATGTGTCCAAGACAGTATGTATGTATTTCTTTAAGTCTAACAGTATTATTAAAGAGCCTGATGTTTACGTGTCAGGGGTGAGGCTGCAGATGGTGCCTCTGTATAAATATCTGGGAATACTGATTGATTCTAAACTTACATTTGAAGCTCAAGTTAAAAAAGTTTGTAAGCAGGTTAAATTTAATCTCTATAATTTTAAGTTTACTAGAGATTATATGTCATTAGAGGCAGCTAAGATGTATATGTATATGGTTATTTCTCACATGACTTACTGTTTAACCACCTGGTCTCATGCGACTTCAGTGATTCTAAAACCTTTAGAGTCCTTATACAAACGTACACTTGAAGTCTTCGATAAGAAATTGGTACATTATCATCACTGTCTAATACTGAAAAAATATAATTTGTTAAGTTGGGAAAACATGATTAAGTATGCAAATGTATGCTTGATGTATTCAATTATTTATGGTTTATCTTCTGCCCCTCTTGGTCGGTTAGAACAAGTGATTATCGTTCCACAAGAGGTGCATTAAGAGGAGAATTACTCCGCTTAGACAAAGTCATTTTAGTCAGTCTGCTTTTTCTGTCAAAGCTGCACGAGAATGGAATACTATTCAACTATAAGAGATCTAGACACATATGCTTTATTTAGGATTTAATTGAAAAATTGGTTAATTAGTACTCAGATTTGTCAACATTAGAATTTTATATTTGCTAGCTATCCTATTATTGATTGTATCTTGTTTATATTCCCTTTGTTTGATCCTATTGTTTTTTAATAGAATACTGTATGATTTGTACTATGTAATTATTAAATTTTCTAGTATGTATTTTTAATCACATTTTTCTTTTAGGGTGACTTGTAACATCTTGTCCAGGCACTACGGATGTAAAATAGCCTTTGGCTAATTCTGGTACATTTACTGGAATGTTTTATTAATGTACAATGTCCCTGTCAACTAAATAAAAAAAAATAAAAAAAAAGGAAATTAATGGATATCAGCAATTGTTTGGTTACCCACGTTCTTCAAAATATCATCTTTTGTGTTCAGCAGAAAAAAGAAATTCATACAGATTTGGAAAATGTTTGATGTCAGATGTTTAGTTTAAATGTTTATGCAATCATTATATGGATAATTTGACTTTGTGGTGCTTGCATGTGTGTCTGTCTAGGGATGTTTTGAGCAGTCTCTATCCAGTGAAGTTGAGATGAATAAAAGAAAGAAATAGCATTTTTTAACACTTATGTCCTTCCTGGCCTGCTTTCTTCTCTCTTTCTCTTTAGGATGTCAAAATGAGTTTCTATGAAGACTGACGATTTCAAGGAAAAACTTTTCCATTTCCTTGGATTTATGAAATTCTAAATTCTTAGACAATAAATAATAATAATAATAATAATAATAATAATAATAATAATAATAATAAATACAGCTTCAAGTTTCAAGATGAAGAACAAATTTAGAACACTAAATTCAATATTCTAAAATTCAAAACACAAAAATTCAGATCCTGCAGAAAGTGGGTCAGATTCCAGTTTTCACAGGGAAGAGTAGAGGGTCTCACTTTTTTCTTTTTTTTCAGTATAAACTAGGTCTAGTATGTAAGTGATTAGCATGCCTAATAGTAAGCATCACACATAATTCAATAATAATAATTTGCCCATTTCTAATATGTTAAGGTTAGGGTAGGTACAGCCTGATGAATGAGGTCCTGTAGCTTTAAGAGCGGAAACAGCTCCTGTTCGCTCCTCCACCCACCCTTCTGTTCAATGACGTTTACAGCATCGCTTTCACCAAACGAGACACGAACCGACTACAGGTACAAAGTCGTACTATTCTTTATATTACGGATGTGTATGTATATGATTTGAATGCTTATGTTTGTGGTCAGTACATAGAAGAGAGCGGGGCAGTTTCTCACCTGTCTCCGTGACGTTAGTTAACGTGGCTTTAGCGTTAAGGAGGATGAAACAGCAGCTGTCACAGTTTTGTTCAATTAAACGATAGAAGCGACAAGAAAAGATCGCTGGCTCTTATATGTGAGCTTATTCCAGCTCTTTGAAATATCACTAATTTCAAATAAATTCAAATTACTCAGACTCAGATTATTCATGCTGCGTTTCATGGCGAAAGGTAGTCCATCGACATTTAGCTTGGCTTTTGTATCAATCTCAGATATTAACGTGATTAATAGATTGACTTTGCAATGGAGATTTTGGCATATAATTCCTTCGGGACTCCAGCAGCGGATGTGATGTGAGCGGAATCACCATCTGCAGCATCATCTGTGTGTATGGACTCATCCACTGTAACCAGGCCACATCTCCACATAACTAACATTATGATTTACTCTATCAAATATACATCAAATTAAGCATTAAACAGCATGAACATTCATGCTGCATTTTAAAGAGATAATATCCCAGGTCTACATAGAGGGATTTAACAGACTAAATTAAATAATGTAATGTATAAAAAATATTATCAGAATAATTTAACATTAGATACATTTTCCATAGCATTTGTGTGAGTACACATCTTCTACATGCAAGCTATATGTCACTGCAATGGCACCTAAACCCATACTAGACAGGCCTAGAAAAGGATATTATGTAATATATCAAATATTAGATGTTTTGCCCACATGTTTTAATTATCTGAAAATTTTCGTCACTTGTGCTGGAATCTTTCGCTTCAAAAAAACTAGTTAATTTTTGACTTTGGTATTCAGTGTGTTACAGATTTGCTTTTCTATTCTGTTTTTATTCCTTTTAGGTTTGTAGCGCTTGTTTGACTCAGAAAATTATGGACCAGGTGTGATCTTTGTATATTTCACACAGTCTCTTTCACCAACCCTCCGTTCTCTATCAAGATGGCATCATGTGTTTCCGGCTGCTCTCCACTGGTGAGGTTCTGTCAGAAGCTGAACAGGCTGAAGACGCTGGAGGAGGACGTAATGGCAACTTCACTAAAACGTTGTCTGTCCACAGTGGACCTCGCACTACTTGGTGTTGGTGGCATGGTGGGTTCAGGCCTGTATGTTCTTACGGGAACTGTTGCTAAGGACACCGCAGGACCGGCTGTAGTGGTGTCTTTCATCATAGCTGGAGTGGCGTCTCTCATGGCAGCACTGTGTTATGCTGAGTTTGGCGCCCGTGTACCAAAGACAGGCTCTGCCTACATGTTCACTTATGTCTCTGTTGGGGAAATCTGGGCATTCCTGATTGGCTGGAATGTAATTTTAGAGTATATGATTGGTGGGGCAGCAGTAGCGCGTGCATGGAGTGGATATCTGGACTCTATTTTCAATCATCGCATTCAGAACTTCACCGAGAGTCATGTGATGCGTTGGGATGTGCCCTTCATCGCTCATTACCCAGACCTCTTAGCAGCTGGCATCCTCCTAGTGGCTTCCTTTTTCATTTCATTTGGTGTTCGTGTCTCATCTTGGCTAAACCACATCTTCTCAGCCGTCAGTATGGCAGTCATTGTTTTTATCTTGGTGTTTGGCTTTGTACTGGCTGACCCAGCCAACTGGAGCACTCGGGAGGGAGGCTTTGCCCCCTTTGGACTTTCAGGTATCCTGGCAGGAACTGCAACATGCTTCTATGCCTTCGTTGGCTTTGATGTGATAGCGGCTTCCAGCGAGGAGGCCAGCAATCCTCAGAAGGCTGTTCCTGCAGCGACCGCAATCTCACTAGGCCTGGCAGCCACAGCATATGTCCTGGTGTCCACAGTTCTCACGTTGATGGTTCCATGGCATACGCTCGACCCAAACTCAGCGCTCTCAGATGCATTCTTCAGACGAGGATATAGCTGGGCCGGATTCATCGTGGCTGTGGGATCCATCTGTGGTGAGTATGAGTTAGTGGTTGACATATAGGTTTATAAATGGCCAGTGTAGACATTTAGAGAGCAGGGTGGTTGATTTAATACCAATATACACAATTAAATCACAGCAAAAGATGTACCAAAATGTACTTCTTTTATGCAGTATTTACTTAAAATTCATTAAAAAAAAAGGTACAGGAAGAGATAATTATGTAGTCAAAAATGTAGTCCAATGAGCTTTTTTTTTTTTAAATGTACATTTATTTATTTATGCATGCCAATTAGATTCACATTTTGGTGTTTCCATCCAACATTTTTATGCAATAATAATGCATTATTATTTAAAAATAGCCTAATATTATTTGGATTATTATTTTGATAAATTGTATGCATACATAGACAAATTTGATTGAAAAAAAAAATTATTCAGCAAGAATGCTTTATATTAAAGGGTTAGTTCAGCCAAAAATGAAAATTATGTCATTAATGACTCACCCTCATGTCGTTCCAAACCCGTTAGACCTCCGTTCATCTTTGGATCACAGTTTAAGATATTTTAGATTTAGTCCGAGAGCTTTCAGTCCCTCCATTGAAAATGTATGTACGGTATACTGTCCACGTCCAGAAAGGTAATAAAAACATCATCAAAGTAGTCCATGTGACATCAGAGGGTCCGTTAGAATTTTTTGAAGCATCGAATATACATTTTGCTCCAAAAATAACAAAAATTACAACTTTATTTAGCATTGTCTTCTCTTCTGGGTCTGTTGTGAGCGCGTTCACGACACTGCTGACGTATGACGCTGCTGACGTGTTATCTTTGTTATTGGGCGCACCAGAGAACACGTTAGCAGCATCGTTCGTCAGCGGCGTCATGAACGCACTCACAACAAACCAGGAAGAGAAGAAAATGCTGAATAAAGTTGTAATTTTTGTTATTTTTGGAGCAAAATGTATTTTCGATGCTTCAACAAATTCTAACGGACCCTCTGATGTCACATGGACTACTTTGATGATGTTTTTATTACCTTTCTGGACGTGGACAGTATACCGTACATACATTCTCAATGGAGGGACTGAAAGCTCTCGGACTAAATCTAAAATATCTTAAACTGTGTTCCGAAGATGAACGAAGGCCTTACGGGTTTGGAACGACTAGAGGGTGAGTCATTAATTACAGAATTTTCATTTTTGGGTGAACTAACCCTTTAATCAAAAATGACAGAAAAGATATTTATAATGTTATAAAAGATTTCTATTTCAAATAAATGTTTTCAACAGTGATAATTAGAAGAAATGTTTCTTGAGCAGCAAATCAGCATGTTACAATACATTCTGAAGGATAATGTGAAACTCAACACTGAAGTAATGATGCTGAAAATTCAGCTTTGACATGTTCATATTGTCACATTGCCATATAAAAGATGTAAAAACATTCTTTTTATACTGTATGTTTTTTTTGGAAGACGTGACTAAACTGTATTAGCAGTCTATAACTATAATGTTGATAGTGATTATTAAGTTGTATTGTAGTTAGATTTTAATAATGAAGACTATGGATGCAGTATGTGGTTTATACTGTTTCCTGACTAATTAAAACTTTCTAATCTCTTTCATCTAGCCATGAACACTGTGTTGCTTAGCAACCTCTTCTCCCTTCCACGGATCGTGTATGCCATGGCGGAGGATGGCCTCTTCTTCTCTGTCTTTTCCCGTGTAAACCCTGTAACCAAAGTCCCGGTGATCGCAATTCTAGTTTTTGGCAGCCTTATGTCAATCCTTGCCCTCATCTTTGATCTGGAAGCTCTGGTCCAGTTCCTTTCTATTGGCACTCTGCTTGCTTACACTTTTGTAGCAGCCAGCATCATAGTGCTCCGCTTCCAGCCGGATAAAAGCAGTGGAAGCTCAGGAGGAGGTGGAATCAAGACAGACGCTTCATCCACATCTTCAGTGAACCAGTCAGGACAGCCGGTGGATCCGTCTGTGGTGACGAATGAGACCCAGACCCTTGCGCTGGATGGTGGAGAGCTGAAGGAGTATGAGTCCTTCTCTGATAAACTTCAGCTGGTGGAGCGGCAGAAGTCGGTGAAGGAGAGACGGGCTCCAGGCACACTGAAGGCTCGCTGGGAGCCGTATCTGGGCCGGATACTGGGGGGCTGTGAGCCGGGCGAGGTGGTGGCGTTCTCTGTGCTCGCTCTGATGGTCAGTGGAGTCTCTCTTTGTGCTGTGCTGGTGTTTGGGAATAACCAGCTGAATCTGCCTGTGTGGAGCTTCACCCTGCTGCTGGTCATCTTCAGTCTGGTCTTCTTGCTCAGTCTGGCTCTCATCTGGGTCCATGAACAGCAGCCCAATCATAAGACTTTTCAGGTGAGTTAAATAATAGGGCTGAATAGACAACTGGTTATACATAACCATAGCTATCATACAGTGTAAAAGTGAGCATGATTTCCTTAAACATAGTGTTAAATTCTTTGCATGTGCGCATCATAAAATTTTTATCATTGCCTATTACTGAATATGTGATGTCAAGACTTGTTGCTGTCTTTCTTGGAGTGATCTGGGATAACAACTCACAGACTCATTGAATATAGCCCTAGTGAGTTTATTGTTAGAGCATTTGAAGCAAATCATATATATGTTCTGTGAACTGTATGATTTTTATGGGCCTACCACAAACTGAACTGGAGTTTAAATATGTAGTTTCAGTACAAATCCTAATAAAAAAACTGCAATAAACCGCAATATGCCATACATGAGGTACATGCGATGAAGTAAATGAATATCTTTTCCTCTAACCAGTTTATTGAAACAAAACTTTTCAGAAAAAAACTAAGATTTAAAGTAATGATTTAGACTCTTGATCACTAATGTGTGTTTTATCATTCAGGTCCCTCTGGTTCCATTTGTTCCTGGCTTCAGCATCCTTCTGAATGTATTTCTCATGTTGAAGTTAAGTCCACTTACCTGGGTCCGTTTCGCCGTATGGGTTGCAGCAGGTACCAGTTCATTGCTCTTCACCTCTATTCCACCACAATATTGTGAATTACATAAATATCAATAAAAAAAAATACACTCTACAGTATAACGATATATACAGTTTATGACCTGATCAACTCATTACAGAACAACAATCTCTTTAAAGACAATGAGCTGTCTGTGAATATAGCAGTCATAAAGAGACCGTTAATCAAATTCCTGTCATCATTTACTCACCCTCATGTTTTTCCAAACCCATTTGACATTCTTTGTTTTCTGAAACACTGGAAGATGCCTTAAGCAGAATGTTCAAGCTGCTATTTTCCTTCCTTATTTTCCTACCAAAGATTTTGGCCACCCTCATCTGTTAAAAAGGAGTATTTTGTATTTTGTAGGGTAGTCTGAGGTTCAGAATATAAAATGTACATACTGTTGCATTGACGGATAAATAAAAGCACAGTTTTATTTTAATGGGTAAACAAGTTGAAAATATGGCTATAGATTGAAGGTTTAGATTTGTTTTGCTAGTTTTTTAGTCAAAAGTTAATAGCTAAATTGTGACGATTTCTGCATGTTCAAGCTCTTAAAGAGAGTCCAGCTTTTGTCGGTAGTGGCTGGGTGTTAATTGGCTATGCACTCATCTGTGGGAAAAGAAGATCAGCCCAAACGTGATTATCTTCAGTTCCTGTCAGCACTGCTACAAACCATTTAAACAGTTAAGCCAGCCTGCTCACATAATCAAATTTGTCCCGCTGTTCGCTCACAGGTCTTCTGGTGTATTTCGGCTATGGTATCTGGCACAGTAAGGAGGGTTTGCGGGAGCAGCAGGGGCAGGAAGTGGCAGCACGATATGTGGTCCTTCCCAGCGGTAGCCTGGTGGAGACAGTCCAGAACATCCAGCCTGAAGGACACACTCTCAGCACACACTCACCAACCCACGATAATCCACCTGCCAGCAGATGATCTGATCATGCTGAGGTGTGTTTACAGTACACCTGCATCCCTGCCTGTTCTATTACTCATCATTTTCTTTCTCTTCAGTTTACTGTCAACATGTCAAGATACACTGTTTATCAAAACCATGGTTTGAAGGAATATTCTAGGTTCAGTAACTTGTCAAATAATGTTGGTTACCACAAAATTTGGACTTCCTCCATTTCCTTTAAAAAACAATAGGCAATAAAGGTATATGGAACCCATTTTGGAGCAGAAATGTGTACCTTATTATTTTATAAGCAATTATTCTATTAAAACTGTATTGTTTGAGCTGTAAAAAATTTTTTTTACAGTCATTTTAAGCATTTAGGGTTTACAACACTGCAATGTCATTGCAATAAAGTTGTAAAATTGTAAATACCTTTACAAAGAAAAGAGTTTTTGTTAACATCTTGTGACTATAATTTTGAAATGGGGAGTATTTTAATATTTACCGATTCAATGTAAATTCACTTACATTGAAAGTGTCTCCCTGTAATCCAGATTTTTGGCATTTTTTTAAAGAAAGTGGATAGTAATTTTTGTGGTAATCAACATTATGCCACAAATGCTGTTAATTGGTCTTGACCTGTACTGACCCCAACATATTTCTTTAATATTATATTTAAGCAACCAGTGTCAACTTCCTTGTTCACCATCCTTATCAACTACGGCCATTTATTTTCTTTCTTATGTAAACAAACACACTCACACACGCACATCAACGGATCATATGAATATACTTAAACATTACTATATTTACACACCCATTATTTTTGCAGTCTGGGTCACAAACACACACTCCTTAAACACACACTAACCTCAGTGGCTCTGTTTCCACCATCTTTCTACATGTTTTGTTTTCCTCTACTTCTCTGCAACTTATAAATATTTATTTTTATAATACAGTATAACTGTATTTTTATTTATTTTTCAGCATATACTCCAACCAAGATCATGTTTGAATCATGTTAACTATTCATGGTGATTTTTTTTTTCCTTTCTGTTTTTCATCTGTGTTTGTACGATAAGCTCAGTATGAACTGCCTCTGTGTAACCATGTTTCATTTGTGTCCACTGCCGCACCTCACTAAAAAACACTTACCCCTGTGTTCACTAATCCTTATTCCCACACTCAGATCTGCACATCTCATGTGACACTCACACATACTAAACCGCCCTCATTCTCACACATACTCACTCAGTGTAGCGTGACACAGATGGAATTGGTACCTGTGAAACTGGCTGTTTATTTAGCTGGGTCAGTGACATTTTTGTTTTTGTCCAGATCTATGAATTTATTTGAAAATGCAATTCATACATAAAGTGAAATGAAATCGATTTTAAATCAGACATTAAAAAAATGTCTTATTCTTTATTTTAAACACTCTTATTTGTCATTGTCCCAGCTCCATGTGTATTAGAAACTGGGCTTTAGAATTTATGTTGACTTTAAAGATAAACTAATCTTATGTTGTTAGAATAGTCACAATTATAATGGCAAACTTACAAACACGCATACAGTCTTGAGAATTTCTGGTGCCCTGATCCCCATCGTGCCCTTCTGAGCGCTTCAGTTTGTGTTGCTCCAAGTGGACTGTCCCTGTTAGTATTTAGGCTAAATTTGCTTTGGATAGGAACATGTATGTTAATGACTAACAGTAATTTATACTTCCATTTAACACAACTAGAATATTGACAAAAGCACAGAACAAATTGTTTTTTAGTACAAGGACAACAGAAGAGTGTTTAATATGCGGTGAATACTGTTTGGACTGCAGATATTGGAAAATATAGCATACAAAAGCAAAGATGGGATATTCCCCTTCACAAGCCCCTGTAATCTCCCTCACCCCCTAGATTTACAGCATCCCCTCCCTCACAGATTGACCCAGATTATCTGTGTAGAGCGATTCAGTGCAGCTGGAGAGTATTATTGTCACTCGGATAGCACTACACTCATTCACTAACATGATGAATGTCATTCTACTTCCTGCTGTTTCTGCTTTATCATGCTAACTCTATTACAAACATACAACAAAGAACATCTAATCTCTGATGTAAAGAATGAAAATGCACCCTCCCTGTATCCCAATACGTTTTTTTGATCAATCACATCCACTCCGCATGTGAGATTTCAGTCAAAAAGCACTTTATAGGTTCACTGGATGTACCAAAAGTTTCAACTTTATTTAGTGGTTTAAAATACAGTTAAGTAAAGAAGCATGTGTTTTTGTTTATGTATTTTGACTCGTATGTTTTCATTCACACTCCGAACCCAATGCTGTGTTGAGTCTTAAAGGGATACTCCACCCCAAAATGAAAATTTTGTCATTAATCACTTACCCCCATGTCGTTCCAAACCCGTATAAGCTAAGTTTGTCTTCGGAACACAATTTTGGATGAAAACCGGGAGGTTGTGACTGTCCCATAGACTGCCAAGTAAATAACAGTGTCAAGGTCCATAAAAGTATGAAAGACATTTGCTGTTTTCTTTCAAATCAAAGCTAAATACACGTAGAAACCGCGCATCCTTGTTGCGCGGATGACACAGAAGAGTATACACAGCATACGGTGATATGGAGAGACACAGAGGAGACCGTTGACAAAGGAATTGTTGAATAAAGTTGTTATTTTTGTTTTCTTCGCTTACAAAGTGTTCCCGTCGCTTCATATAAGCCAGATTGCACGTCTGATGGCAGATGGAGTATTCTGACGACGACTTAAATACCTTTTATGGACCTTGACACTGTTATTTACTTGGCAGTCTATGGAACAGTCACAAGCCTCCCTGTTTTCATCCAAAATATCTTAAATTGTGTTCCGAAGACGAACAAAGCTTTTACGGGTTTGGAACGATTTTGGAGTAAGTGATTAATGACAAAATTTTTCATTTTGGGATGGAGTATTCCTTTAACCATACTACATAATGACTACTAGATAACACCCATGAGACTCATTAAATGACATTATCTCTGCAGCCAGTCTAACTAACTACATCTAACAAGCTGAAGGCTGTTTGCACCTGGTATGAGCATCCATCTCAAGTGGTCAGCTGACATAGATCTGCATTTCATATGGTGCAAAAATGTAACAAAACGCACAATAAATATCACACTGTTGTGTCGTTATAATCTTTATAATCTGACGGCAAAAATTATGTTGTGTCATCTTGTCATGTTAATATAAGAAGTACTGAAGATTATGTATTATGTATTATCATACTTCTTATGATTTATTTATTCTATTGTTGGTTGTTTTCTTTTAAAACTGTTCATAGCAGGCAATGTTTAAAACTTACAAATTATTTGAACACAAAACTGTGTTGACAGCTAAGTATTTACATTCCTGCAAATGATTAACACTCTAAAACACTTTTTTTGTATATACAGTAAATGTAAGGCTAAATAATCCCTCACACACAGCACTAGACTAATGGCTGGTCTTCATTTCACTGATGTGCTGATAAGGGTAAAAGGCCCACTTTATCACACCCATCCACTGCTTCAGATACAATGTCAATACTCCCTTTTATTGAGTGCACTGGTGTTTGTTCAAGCCCTTTCAACTGAGGTTTGTATTCTCAGTCATTTAGCAGCTGTCTTGTATTTGTATCTAAGCCTGTCTGCTAGTCCAGTTTGCTGTATAATCCACTTCACGTCTTTCTGGCAGCCAGATTAGTTGTGTAATGCTGATATGAAGACTAGTAAATGAAGGCACAAGATTCAGTTAAGATGTAAATAATCAATTTGTGTTTTTAAATATAGCACACCTAACCAATGGCCTTAATGATGCAGATACTGAAGCATTCCCAAAGTTTTACATACAGCTACTGTAGACTATAGTCTTCTTTGTAATTTTGTGGTATTTAATATTATTCAATCAAAGATAAAAAAAAAATGATTATAAAGCTGAGATCTTGTTTTAAAGAAATTTTGAAGCACCTCTTTTTTTGGCCTTTCCTCTTTCTACAGCTTCTGTATATCAGGTTGTGTTTGCCTTGCCCTGCTCACTTGCACTGTCATCTCTTTCAAAAAACACCACTTAAGAAATTTCCTCTTTGTTGTGTCACTGAACATATACCTCTATTTTGTGTCTTTGTAACATTCTGTTATTAAATTGTATCATGTGATGATTAAATGTTTTGAAGCATCAAATGGTTCATTGTTATTTATAGAATTTATGTGGTATTTAATGTTTTATTTTTTGTTTTATTTAATATTAAATTAAAAATAGCAAACAGTTAAAATATATATATATATATATTAAAATCAGGCATGACCGATGAGTCTGTCAGACAGGAATGGATTATTAGATTAAGCAGAACTTGTGAGGAGTCACATGGGAATTTTTCCCAATTATCATTATGAACCAGATGACCTCGGCTTAACTAGGTCTAGATAGAGACTTTTAACATTTACTCTCACTAATTGTAGATAAAGTGCTATATGAAAGATAGAGCTACAAACCGGGATGTACCTAGACCCTATAATATGACACCCATCATGCTTAGCTGCACATGAGGATCCCATCAGTGCCACAGAACAAAACACAGAGATTAAATTTCTCTTCAACATGCTGGGTTTGTCAGCCCTATAATATAACCACAACATTGTTCACTATTAATGTGTAATACAGTGTGTATTCCACTGCTATTTTAGTATAATGTATATACTATTATAGTTTTTATTAATATTTTTATTTATAATATTTTCTGTTTTCTAATATTTTTTTTTTCTTGTTGTAGTAATTTTGTCTTAGTAGTTTTTATTACTTTTATTTCAGTTTTGGTTATTTTACTTCAAGTTAAGCTAAATGAAAACGAGAAATGTTTCTTTGGCAAATAGCTGAAATAATATAAGTTTACATTTTTAGATATTTTATTTAACATTATTTTACAGGAAAACAAACACAGAAAATAGAAAACTCTGTGCAGATATTACAACATACGCCAATGATATTAAGGTTTCGGTTACCGTGACAACATGCCAACATACTGACTGAAGACTTGGTCAGTAATAAAGCTTTCAAGGTTAAACTTATGAATATATAAAAGGAAGAAATTACAGTGATAATATGATAGCTGGGGTTTTGAGAGCCCAGGTTTTTTTTTTTTTTTTTCTGGTTGAATAATAGAGGAGCTCAGTATCGTTCTTATCAGTTTATGTGGTCTGGCTGCTGTGATGTTTTTGTCTAATCAAATTTCTAAATTTCTACAGGCATATGCAGTAAACATACAACATAAATAAATAGGAAAGAAAAAAACTGAAGGAAATATCCAATACTGAACATTAATGAATGAGAAACAAATGTAGAAATGTTTATAGAGTTGTAATATACTGTATGCATGTTGCCAAGTCAATGGATGGATGATTGATTAAATATTTATTACAGTAAATGCACAATTAGTTATTCATTATTCCAATTCTATTCATATATACAATGACTTACTGTACAATACTGTATATCTTTTGTGTTGAACATGTTTTTGTTAACAAGTGAAAATATTTTTTTTGCATTAGTGCAAGCCCATTTTTTCAGCAACGTTGGTTCAGGAATTATTTTATAAAATAAAAACGGGACAAAAAGGAAAAGGTAGAACACCGTGTACTTAACGGCTTTAGTGAGGGAAAGAACAACAATTAATCAATATTCAATTTATAGTTTATAAATCGATGAATATAGGTTAGATATAAATTTAATATAGATTAATCTATATTCAGTTTATACATAAATCATTTTCAGTTAATGTGAAGTTAGTTTTAAGTTCACTTAAATTAAAAAAAAAATTATATTTTTCAAAGCCTATTAAATGTTAAAAAATAGTGGCTTTCAATTATACTGTAATGTTTAGTGGCTAAAATTGAAGGATATATACATTTAATAGACACATCGGTAGTTCTGGTATCGATGATACTGGCCTTCATTAATAGTAATTTAATAGTAAAAAGATGGCATTAAGCACAAATATAGAAAAAATATACCATCTTTATATTGTCTCTATATTGATGTTGTGTGTGTATATATATATATATATATATATATATATATATATATATATATATATATATATATATATATATATATATATGCCCTAATGGTAGGTCAAATACCATTAGGGCATATACCATCCAGTTTAGGGCAAAAATACCCTCAAAATGAACACAAATGTGGCACAAATTCATAACATAAGGGAATAAAATCCCCTATGCACAATTAAACTAATTTTATTAAGGCTGTCACAATTAAAGTTAAAATGAATGAAGTGTCATTTTGCAGCATAACATTTAGATCTGCATCCGTTTTTTTTTTTTTCGCATAGTTTTTTGCAGCGTTCATGTTACACATTTCTGTTGAGCGTAGGAGTTCAATGGCCTTTTATGCAATGAATGCAAATACATTAATGATCAATATTACAATATCAAGGGAAAAAAATTATAGTTTGCCTTTTAACGAGAACCAGTGAGGTTTATTCTTGCGTGTCACGTTTGTTCTTGATCAATAAGCAGGCATGGTTGAGCTTCTGTTTCTGTTTGCTGATCAATTTTCATATGTGAATTAAAGCCAAAATTAAAGCTGTTCATCATATAAAGTGATCATGTCTCTTCAGAAGACTTGGATTAAACTGCTTAATTCATATGGATTTATTAGTTGTTCTGTTCATGGATATTCACAGCGTCAGAGTTTTGGGTGAATCGTTTTTAAATTGATAGACAGAAATCTCTCAGGTATCATTAAAAATATCTTCATTTGTGTTCCAAAGACAAACTAATTTCTAATGAGTTTGGAATAAACTAACCATTTAAGGAAAAAGACTTCAAATGACACAGCATCTAGAAAAAAATGTTTTTTTTGCCACATCTTCTTCCACTGCTTCTATTTGCACACGCCGAGGCTCATCATGCACACAGACAACAGTCATTCTCTCAGCTTTTAGCAGACGGTCCTCTAGCTGCTGACTGTCACAGTATCCCTCTCTCTTAAAGCTGAAAATGGAGTGCAGCAGTGCGTCATTTAACACCACTCTCTGGTCTCTTCCATTGAGCTGTTTGATGGTTACATTGGCCTTGGCTCTGTTTTGAATATTTTCACACCTGCAGCTTTTTCTGCACTTGTTGCATTTAATACGGAACAATTTGCCATTTGAGAAAGAGAGCGTGGCACCGCAAGAACAAATATATTCAAAGGTCAATAATGCCTCAGTGACCTTCCCTGAGACGACGGTCTCTTCAGACTCCAGTAGATTGTCTGCTAAAGGAGTAAAGGACTCCAGTGTTGTGAGTTCGGTTGAACAAAGCACATTTCCCTTGCCAAAGTCACAGATGGAAAGACTTTTAAATATATACCACTGATTGATGGTTACAATAAATTTATCTGCTAAACTCAAGTGAACTTTTGCAGTGGTATCATACAGAATATAATGAAAATAATGTATCCCTTCTTCATTCTGCAGAATGCTGATTGCAGGCTGAAAGTCTAAAATCTTTCCGGCAACAGTAACCTGAAAAAATGACATTATTTAGCCTTCAAAGAAAAGATAAAAATTACTTAATTTTTAATTTTTTTTATGCTCACCAAGACTGCATTTATTTGATTACAGGATTATTGTGAAATATTATTACAATTATTTTTTCCCCATATATATACACACACACACACACACACACACACACACACACACACACACACACATATATATAACTTATTTCTGTGATGCAAAGCATTACTCCAGTCTTCAGTGTCACATGATCCTTCAAGAAACATTCAATTATTATTGGTACTCAACTATTAATTATGGTTCCCATTATTATCACTGTTGAAAACAGTTGCTTAATATTTGTGGAAATTATGATTTTGCAGGGTTCTTTGATAAACAGAAAAATAATTCAAAAGAAAAGCATTTATATTAAATATTTTGTATAACTATAAATGTCTTTACTGATCAATTTAATCCATCCTTTCTGAATTTCTTTTCTCTTTTTATTTTTTATTTGATTTAAATCTTATTCACTTAAATGTTAAGCAGAAAAAAAGTGTTTTCATCATTGATAATAATAAAAATAAAGGATTCTTGAGCAGCAAATCAGCATATTGGAATGATTTCTGAAGGATCACGTGACACTAAAGACTGGAGGAATGATGCTGAAAATACAGCTTTGCCATTACAGGAGAAAAATACATTTGAACTGTATTAAAACATAAAACAGTAATTTTAACTTGAAATAATATTTCACAATAGTACTATTTTATGGTATTTTTCATCAAATAAATGCAGCCTTGGTAATAATCTTTCAACAACATTAAAAATCTTAATATTTTGTACTTTTGACCAGTATATAACAAACCAAATTATACCAAATAAAAATACTGTGCTTTATTTACTGACCTCTCTTAAGTGATTTGTGTTCTTTTTCACCTCTGCAAGAGTTAATGTATGTTGCTCCAGACAACTTTTGAAGGACAAGTGTCTCCGACGACGAGAGCTTTCACATTTTTGAGGGACCCTACAAGAGGAAGTTGGCTTCACATTGAATACATTATTTAAAACAAAAACAAATAGAGGCATACTTATTATTACTGTAATTTAAAAATACTGACTTCACAAATATGGCACTTGTATCTGATTACAATACTTTTACTGATATTGGGGACTGTGTGTAAATAATACACTCCCTGACCACTTTATTAGGAACACCTGTTCAAATGCTCATCAGTGCAAATATCTAATATCAGCTAGAGGACCTGGAAGCAGCAGAAGGCCACACCGGGTCCCAACGATCTCAGGTAACAACAGGAAACTAAGGCTACAAACTCAGAGTGAGGGTTTGAGCTTTTATTTTTTAAATCGCGATGAACAGTTAGCATGTTTAAAATATAATATTATTTACTTTACAAATCTGATGAAATGGCACACGTTGCATTCCCAGGTGAACATTATAATAAACTCAGACTCACAGCAAAATATGTAGAGATGGAGTTTGAGACGCTCCACACATGTAAATGATAACTGTTTGTGTAGAGCAGCATTTACTGTGAACAGAGTCGCTCTGAGATTCACGTATGCAACCTACACGCACGTAAATAATTAAAGCACATATATTAAACCTGCACTGCATACATTTATTTAATTGAATCATAGCGTTTGTGAATTCACAATATTATTATGATTTTTAAATGGGTTTAATATATCATTCAGCCTTAGAAAACGGTCTAATTGGGTGAATTCCAAACAGCTTTTTTGCACCCTTGAAGGGCACTTCGGGAAAGGGACGCCATTTGTAGGGATGATCCAAGCAAAAGTGAACAACTGACTCCCTTCACAAAGGGCCCTTCCAAAAGTCTGTTAGCGAAGGGAAGGGTCACCTCACAAAAGTGATTTCCATTTGTGATCATATGATCTTGCGATGCTTTTTAATGCAAAGTTGGGGCCGATTTCCACTTCACATACTAATGTAAATAGAATAGGCTAATTAAATGTGTCAATTTTAATGTAAGACAAAATGTATTTTTTTCGGCAGTGATATGATTTAAGATGGTAGTGTAAGCAAATTTAAGTGCATTTTGTTTGAAAAAGTTTAATGGTAAATAAGACACAATTATACAATACTTGAAAAAAAAAAATAAGAAGAAGAAATTAGTTTAAAGAAATTTAGTACAACAGCTGGTGGAGTGCTGAATGCTGGACTTACGTTCAGTGTTGTCAAGATAACATTTGGTCAGTCATTCCCTTCCTCAAGGGAGTTCGAAACACTTATGAGACAGTAATGCCCTGCACCCTTCAAAGAACACACTTCAAGGGCTCTGCCCTTCGAAGGGAGTAGTGCATAGGGATGCGCCAAACGCCTTTTCTTTTAACAAAACATGTTATTACATGTACAGGTGCATCTCAATAAATTATAATGTCGTGGAAAAGTTCATTTATTTCAGTAATTCAACTCAAACTGTGAAACCCGTGTATTAAATAAATTCAATGCACACAGACTGAAGTAGTTTAAGTCTTTGGTTCTTTTAATTGTGGTCATTTTGGCTCACATTTAACAAAAACCCACCAATTCACTATCTCAACCAATTAGAATACTTCATAAGACCAATAATAAAAAAACATATTTAGTGAATTGTTGCTCTTCTGGAAAGTATGTTCATTTACTGTACATGTACCCAATACTTGGTAGGGGCTCATTTTGCTTTAATTACTGCCTCAGTTCGGCGTGGCATGGAGGTGATCAGTTTTCGGCACTGCTGAAGTGGTTTGGAAGCCCAGGTTTCTTTGATAGTGGCCTTCAGCTCATCTGCATTTATGGTCTCTTGTTTCTCATTTTCCTCTTGACAATACCCCATAGATTCTCTCTGGGGTTCAGGTCTGGTGAGTTTAGTGGCCAGTCAAGCACACCAACACCATGGTCATTTAACCAACTTTTGGTGCTTTTGGCAGTGTGGGCAGGTGCCAAATCCTGCTGGAAAATGAAATCAGCATCTTCAAAAAGCTGGTCAGCAGAAGGAAGCATGAAGTGCTCCAAAATTTCTTGGTAAACGGGTGCAGTGACTTTGGTTTTCAAAAAACACAATGGACCAACACCAGCAGATGACATTGCACCCCAAATCATCACAGACTGTGGAAACTTAACACTGGACTTCAAGCAACTTGGGCTATGAGCTTCTCCACCCTTCCTCCAGACTATAGGACCTTGGTTTCCAAATGAAATACAAAACTTACTCTCATCTGAAAAGAGGACTTTGGACCACTGGACAACAGTCCAGTTCTTCTCCTTAGCCCAGGTAAGACGCCTCTGACGTTGTCTGTAGTTCAGGAGTGGCTTAACAAGAGGAATACGACAACTGTAGCCAAATTCCTTGACACGTCTGTGTGTGGTGGCTCTTGATGCCTTGACCCCAGCCTCAGTCCATTCCTTGTGAAGTTCACTCAAATTCTTGAATCGATTTTGCTTGACAATCCTCATAAGGCTGCAGTTCTCTCGGTTGGTTGTGCATCTTTTTCTTCCACACTTTTTCCTTCCACTCAACTTTCTGTTAACATGCTTGGATACAGCACTCTGTGAACAGCCAGCTTCTTTGGCAATGAATGTTTGTGGCTTACCCTCCTTGTGAAGGGTGTCAATGATTGTCTTCTGGACAACTGTCAGATCAGCAGTCTTCCCCATGATTGTGTAGCCTAGTGAACCAAACTGAGATACCATTTTGAAGGCTCAGGAAACCTTTGCAGGTGTTTTGAGTTGATTAGCTGATTGGCATGTCGACATATTCTAATTTGCTGAGATAGTGAATTAGTGGGTTTTTGTTTAATGTGAACCAAAATCATCACAATTAAAAGAACCAAAGACTTAAACTACTTCAGTCTGTGTGCACTGAATTTATTTAATACATGAGTTTCACAATTTAAGTTAAATTAATGAAATAAATTAACTTTTCCACGACATTCTAATTTATTGAGATGCACCTGTAGGGTTAAACAAGTTAGGCTACATACTGTTGAGTGAAGGCAGAATTTGATTGTCATCATATGTCCCCTCTTTTACATCTGAGTGATTCTAATGCAGAAAGAAAGCAATAAAGGGAGTTATATTTATGGCACTAATATTTTCAAAGTCAATTTCATGGAGAACTACACAGTTAGAATTAATGTGTTATTTTTACAGTGCAGAAACAGTTCCAGATACTCTGATATTAATTGAGGTAATGTTTCAAATATATATTATCATTAACAATAAAAATCTTTCAGACCATCTTTCTCACACTTACCTCAGGCAAAGGATAACCATCAGAGGGTTTCTGCAAGACCACTGTAACTAAAGAGGCATAACATTATTTTCACTAGATGAAAAGAGATTATTTAACTTTTTTTAACACACTTTTCTTATCACAGCTGTTAAAAAACAAAAACAAACAAAAAACTTTGGAATGACACTTCCTTAACTTACAGTTTTGATTTATAGTTAGGTTTCCTTTCACACTTGTCTGGCTAATTGTTGGAGCACTGACTGGACTTCCGTGATCCGCTGAAGCAGTGACATTCAAATGTGAAGGAGTATGAGCTAAAATTGTCCTTACATGGTCCCTTACTGAGAGAAATTAAAAAAAAAAAAAAAAAAAAAATTAGAAACCCCAGAAATTACCACAGTACAGCACAATCAGTGATATTGGGGAAATGTACAGTTTACCTGTGCAACAAAAACTAATGATCATTTTTTCTCATTAAGCCAGGTGAAAATACCCACAATAGAAAAAATGTCATCAACTCGAACTTCCTAAATGACACCTATTCATCTCACAGTTCTACATTCTTTCTTACCAGATTTATTTTGCAAAGGAGTTGAACACGGAGGTTTGTTTTCTGATTCAGGGTCTTTTTCAACTGGAAAGATGTGAAGAAACAAAGATAGGATGGAGACATTTTAGACAGCTTGACACAAATAAACAAATGAGAAATTTGTTGTAGTCACAAAATGTTTGGGAAAAAAGATTCAATACGCACTATTATTGTCAAAAATAGTCTCTTTCAAACTAAACTGTTTTCTGATGGTCAACTTTGCAAATTTGCATTCAAAATTATAGATCTACGGTGGCCGAGAGTGCTCAGTGCGCTGCAACTTCACAAAACACATACAAATAGAAAAAGCACCAGCAACTTAAGAAAACATCCTCATCAGTTTGACAGCACATGTGCTACAATTACTCGCAACACACCAAATACAAAAACACGCTGCAACACAAGCAAAGAAAAAAACAGGCTGCAAATACTCACAACACAAACAAATACACAAACAAATACAGAAACGCGCAAGTAGCACAGAAACTGAACCGGGTTTTTTTTTTTGTCTTTTGTTTTTTTGGCGTATTGAATACCATTTGTATAACACAGTTGTACAAATACAATGGTTAAACTTTGGTTAGTGTAGTAAATCCATGGTTCATTTGTGCATCATTACAGTAACCATTTTTTGTTGTTGTTTCATTTTTATATAAGAAATGTATTTGTTAATTTAATTAATTTTAATAGTAAAACCATAGGCTATGGTTCATTTTTGTAAGTTGAAAAAGTAAGTTCACCAGCTTACATAACCTTTCAGTTAAAGTAACTTTAATATCCACAAAAAAGAAAAGAAAAGAAAAGCTAAGGAACGGTATGATCAGGATGTTAAAATAAATAAAAATATTTTCAGAGCAAACATTGATAAATATGTCCCAGCCATGTACATAACTTTGTGGTTCCCTTAAAAATTTCCGATGTAGTCTGTCTGTGCCTGCAGCGTGTTTCTGGTTTTGCAGCTATTTGTTTGTACTGTGAGTATTTGCAGCGTGTTTCTTTATTTGTTTGTGTTGTGAGTATTTGCAGCATTTCTGTTTTTGTTTGTGTTGTATTTGCAGCGTTTCTGTTTTTGTTTGTGTTGTGAGTATTTGCAGCGCGTTTCTTGTTTTGAGTATTTGCCGCTCGTTTCTGTTTTTGTGTTGTGAGTATTTGCATCCATTTCTGTTTTTGTTTGTGTTGTGAGTATTTGCAGCGTTTCTGTTTTTGTTTGTGTTGTGAGTATTTGCAGCGTTTCTGTTTTTGTTTGTGTTGTGAGTATTTGCAGTGCATTTCTTGTTTTGAGTATTTGCCGCTCGTTTCTGTTTTTGTGTTGTGAGTATTTGCATCCATTTCTGTTTTTGTTTGTGTTGTGAGTATTTGCAGCATTTCTGTTTTTGTTTGTGTTGTGAGTATTTGCAGCGTTTTTGTTTGTGTTGTCAGTATTTGCAGCGTTTCTGTTTTTGTTTGTGTTGGGAGTATTTGCAGCTCGTTTCTTTTATTGGGTTTGTGAGTATTTGCAGTGCGTTTCTTGTTTTGAGTATTTGCCGTTCGTTTCACGCTCTTCTGTGTCAGCCGCGCTGTGCTGATGTGCTGTTTGCTTTCAAACCAAACCATAAATACACATAAGAAACATATCCTTGTGGTGCGGCTGACACAGAAGAGTGTACGCCGCCTGCGTACTGCTCAGAATTGTCAAAATGGTGCTATGCTGATTTGGAGAGACACAGAGGAGAGGAATTGTTGAATAAAGTCGTTATTTTTATTTTCTTCGTGTACAAAAAGTATTCTCGTCGCTTCATAACGTTACAGTTGAATCACTGATGACAGATGGACTATTCTGATGATGCTTTTCATACTTTCCTGGACCTTGACACTGTTATTTAATTGGCAGTCTATGGGACAGTCTCAAGCCTCCCTGTTTTCATCCAAAATATGTTAAATTGTGTTCTGAAGACGAACAAAGCTTTTATGGGTTTGGAACGACATGGGGCTAACTGTTTAATGACTTAATTTTCATTTTGGGATGGAGTATCCCTTTAACTTGCAGGTGTTTTTTTTCTATTTGCATGTTTTGTTTTGTTTTTTCAGTTGCAGCATTGAGCTCTCTCGGCCACAGTACAGGGGCTCGTTCTTCGTACGTTGCTTATTACATCTGAGATGAAATGTCACATCCAAGATGATATCATTGTGCTAATCAGGATCTGGCTAATTCGGTTCTTCAAACGCACCTGTTGTTGATGATTAGTATGGCTGGATTGAGTTATCTGAGATAATTGCGCGTTCATGGGTTGGTTTAAAAGGGTCAACAATGCAGCGATTGGCTGGCGGCAAGACATCATATAATTAAAAAAGTCATCTGACGAAAACCTTGACAAATTTCTGGACTTTTATAAGGAAACAGCCAAGCGAACAAAACTAAATGTTATAATAGATCAATTAAATGTGCACTGTTTTTATTTTATTTTAATTTACATGATTCCCAATTATTTATATTAATGAGTTCTAATATTTGTACAGGTTTTACATTTTTATTTCAATGTTGTAATTAGCAAATTATTTAATTTTATATTTGAACAGATTTGTTACGTGACAGCATTAATTAAAGTTTCTTAAGGGTCAAGATCATGTTATCTGCATCTCCTGCGCTCCATCAAGCCACTCCCATAATATCTGTCATCACTCAAATTACTGCACGACTCTACATTATCTGTATAGCATGTGTGTTAGACTCTATACAATTATGAAGTAATTATTTTATGACGAATAATCTTTCAGTGAGTAAAACTGGCTGTGTTAAAGACAACACAACGTTATTATATTACCTTTAAATTATTTTTTTAATTATTATTTTAAATTATTGTCCCTGGATCAGTAGGATGCTCTTGTAATAAAGCAGTGGTGATAGCGGACAGATTTTAAGTATCAATTCTAATTAAAAAGATGCAATCTAATCCTGTTTGTATGAAATAAGCCTGCTCCCGAGCAGGTTTAAGCTTACGGACCTGTTGCTATGACAGCAACTCTGGGGGCCTGTACCATGATGGTGGCTGAACAAACTCTGAGTTACAGGATTAGTTTTGAGTTGACAAAACTAAACCAGTCAAATCCGGCTTTGTTAGTACCATGAAGCTGATCATCAACTTTCTCTGTCAACTCAGGCTTGATCCTGAGTTAATGTAGCACGTGCACATAAAAGTGTGACATCAGTAATGAACAGCCAATCACATGCCTTGAAACTGTGATTAACTTCCCGTGAGAGAGTCAGTGCGATTCACTACCAAAGATTAAAAGATTGAACAACATGAAGAATTTAAACACATTTACAAGATGAAACGACCTATCAATCAAAGAGGAAAATTTAAAGAAAACATCTTGCCATATAAGTGCAAGTAAAAGTTGTAAAGTTAGTTAATAATATTATGGGTATAAAACACTTAAAAATCTAAGCTCATATGTAGTCATGTTTAAAGCTATTGATTCTAAAACTTATTTATCTTGCATATCATCTATATTTTTATATTAATTTAAAATAAAAGCTTAATAATTACTATTAAACTAAGCTACCTTGTGTAATGTATTAAGGGTATAATAATTATATAAATAATTTAAAATAATTATAAAAAATAAATTATATATAAAATCAGACAATTTTATCTTTAAAAATGTTTTACTAAGTATTTAATTTGGAGTAAGAGAAACTGGGAGAGTGGCTTTATTGCATCAGAGATGTGTCACTTTGCTTGAAGCTGATTGGTCAAATCTTAGTTTGGGATCTCTAAACCAGAACATAACCTACCCCAGAGCAGGTTAGCTGTGGAGTGTATGTTACTTAAGGAAATGAATGCCGCTAAAAGCCAAGTCACTTTCATGGTACCTTAAACCCAGGATTGCTGCAAACTAAACTGAAACTTACCTGGCTAGCCAGCTAAACCGGCTTCATGGTACAGGCCCCGGGATGAGCTTCGAAGAACCAAACTATCCAAGATCATGCCAAATCATCAACAATCAAATCCAGCTAACTGAGTTAGCGACGTACGAAGAACGGGACCCAGATCACATAGATTCCTTTTGAAACTATTTGATAAATGTACAGTAAATTTGACTATACAATGCCTTAGTCTGCATCTAGAAAAATATCAATAAGAAATACAAATACCAGTAGTGTATAGCTGTGTATTCCTTTGCTTCAGGAACATCAGTGTGCAATGCACAAACAACTAATCAAGACTATTCAGCTTTGTAAAATCAGTTGATGTGAGATGGTGGCATTGTAAAAATTACCAATATGCTCACAGTCTATGTGAGGTGATCATTACCTTAGTGTTAAATAGGTATTACCTTAATTCAACTTACCTTTGGACTTTTTATACAAACTTTGTCCTGTTTCTGATTTTCGCTTGTTTTGAGATCTTTTAACAGACGTTCTCTTCATTTTAAGCTCATGGATTGAATTCGGTTCCTAAATGACAGGTGCAGACTTTATGGGGAGCTGCAGAAATAGTCAGTTAACTTACAGATAAACTTACAGTTACAGAAACAAGAAAGTGATTAGATACTTAGTATAGTGCAGAAAATGTATTATTAAGATAGCATAATGTGTTTATCCAGTACTGTGATATTTTATTGCGATCATCACGTAGGCTATAAGACAAGTCCGTGATGTAACGTATTAGTCCTTTACTGCCATAAAAAGGACTTTAAGCAACAACAACTGATGGAACGGGCAACCATAGACATATAAATAGCAGCTTGGGCATCTACAAACCATTACACAATAATAAAAACAGATCTCGGGGTATTATCTTTCACAGGTAAGACTCAACAGTTGTTTCTGGATGTTTTTTGGTAATTTTTAGCTTTAAGTTGACAGCTTAATTAGCCACCAGTGTCAGACTATTAATATCCAGCGATATCGCTAGTTGGCTGTGAAAGCTGAGACTTTATAAGAAATCAAAGTTTAAATGAACTCTTATTAAGTTTTAACTTATATTGTATTTTATATCATAAACTAAATTGTGTTATAAGCACAAGATGTACAGTGAGCACTTTGACAAATCTCAGACTGCCAGGATTAGTGAAGGAGCTAAAGCATGTCTCTAACGTTACTTATTTATCATCACTTGATAATAATGATTTCATAGCTTATCACAAAACTATCATAAAATATATATATATATATATATATATATATAATTTTTTTTTTTTCTTTTTCTTTTTAGTCAATTGCAAACAGGACAAGGAAAGTCTTAAGGAAAGCTGAAGAAAGCTGTTCTCTGCATTTCCAAGAGAAAGACTATACTTCCACAGCCTAATGTTATATTGGTCTAATTAAAACCCAGAATAGCCCTGAATGAATGGCCAGACTGGCCCTGGTCATATTCAGACCACTCTCTCTCTCTCCCCGGAACAGACTTCCGGGAGAATTTTTTTTTTTTTTCTTTGTAAGGGTAATTTTTATAACAATATAATTACCTTATTAAATGTTTCTGTTGTTTTTTTCAAATATTTAGAGGTGGATGTTGCACACTGGTGGTGGACGACGAGATTCCCCCTTCTATGTAAAGTGCTTTGAGTGCCCAGAAAAGCACTATATAAATGTAAGGAATTATTAATTATTATTATTTAAATATAACCAGTTTCATTAGTCAATCACAATACTATAGACTGCATTTAAAATGATTTACACAGGCTGTTTAATGCTGATCATGTACAGTATGTGTATTTACACAAAAACTACATCATGTAAATAGCCCAGAAATGAAAAATACAGGAACTCATTAGTGAGTCAAGCTGCAATATCATGACAAAATCATTGTTTATTATTGCCCTTGATGTTGTAATAATGATTATTAATTTCTGGTCTGTGTTAAAGATAACTATACTTTGATATTTTGTTGTACAACGTAAACTGCACACACTCACACCCCAAACATTCCTATGTATTAACATATATGGAAAAATAAAAAACTGTTTTAAAATTTGTGTTTTCTGCATGGGTGTGTGTAATTTGCATTGTAGAACGAAATGTCAAGCATCGTCAAGTTGTTTACATTATTTTACTCATTAGTTGAATAAAATATAGGAAAATGTTGAGGGAAGCAGTGTAGAATTAGTCTTTATTAGTCAGGTTTTGTCATCACAACTAAACCACCATTTTGTATTTTATATATATATGTGTGTGTGTGTGTGTGTACATGTATATATTATACTTAAGGAGATCATTAATTAAACACAATTTGGAATTCACGTCCACATTTTTTTTGTGTTGTGTCTTAATTTGATTAATAATTATTACACAAATACTATTATACAACTACATTTCACGATTGTTTATTTTACTTTATAATTTACTATTAATTTATTCATTTTTGTCTATTCTGTATTATTCCACCCTTGATATTACATATTCTTCTTGCTATTATTCATCTATTGTTATTAATTTATTTATTATGTTATTATACATATAATTTGTACTATTATAAATCTATTATATCACTTATGTTATTGTACTGTTGTACTCGCTTTTTATATTATTCACTTTACTATAAGTTGTACAACATATATATTTTTATATAACATATCACTTTTACTATATTTTTACTGTGCGCTGCATAAGAGAATAATATTTTACCACTGTAAATTAACTAAGTTTCACTGGATCCATAAAGGCTTATCAGTTGCATTTGTTATTGTTTGTTGTGGAGTTTCTGTATAGAGTGCTATCAAAATAAAAAGCAAACTACCAGTGTATTACTTTTTGATTTGTATTCGCTGGTTGTATTCAATTTTCTCAATGATGGTAAATTATAAGTGTTTAAAGATGTATTATTTCGATTTTTTTCCCAAGTGAATGAGTGTTCTGACCACAGACTGTATAAAAACAGGTTCTGACCTGAAGCACAAGAAAAGCTAAAATGTTGGGGTTGAACACAGAGAAAGCAATAAAACATCTTATTTTATTTAATATACATTCAAATTACATATACATGTCACAGTTATACTACATTAACATTAGAGTTGTAAACCGAAAATATCAACGAAATCAAGTGAGAAGTGTGAGCGTTCACAATTTCTTACGAAAATTAATAATTTTCCAAACCTAACTAAATAACTGGAGGCAAAGTGATTTTTAACTGGATGTAGATCACAAACCTCTGAAATCGGTTGATAAATGTGAACGTTATCGTGATTTTATCCAGAAAAAAACGCAGCTCCCCCGTTTACTTCCATTTATTTTTAAGGCAGTCTTGCCCTCACAAACATGGCGGACGCGTTGACGTATCGCAGCAACGGCTCAAAGCGGCCAATGAGGCGTCTAGGTATTTATATGTCTATGCGGGCAACGGCGATCTGCCGTAAACTGTTAATAACTGCCGTAGCCAAAGAGCACAAAAATCACTAAGCAACAGCAACAACCGAGAGGACGGTGAAACATCCCATCACTTATCATTAGCGTAATAAAAAATGTCGCAACGTAATAAGAAAGCGTGCTTTTGGCATTAAGCGACAACTTGCTGTCAGAAGAAGAGTTTTAGTCTTGTATGTACACATCACGAAGTAGCACTTGAAGTCGCGCATGCTCAATCGCACGTTCTTTGCCGTTGCATCAGCTGTTGTTGCTTAAAGTCCCTAAAGTTGGCCTGACGTTGGACGTTCGATATTCACAAATTTATGGACCGTCTGTAAAATTACATGCGATATTGGTATACTCTTTTCTAACTTCAGTAGCATTTGAGGAGAATGACTTACAGTCATAAAAACAACTGTAAACTGTTCATCTAGGTGTCAACTATAATGCACACCTTTTACATTTTTGATATTTATTAAAATAAACTAAATCACATGTAAAAATTGCTATTTTTCACTACTCAAAAATGTTAAAGGTGTGCATTATAGTTGACACCTATATGGACAGTTTACAGTTGTTTTTATGACTGTAAGTCATTCTGCTCAGATGCTATTGAGCTTTAAATTATAGCATATTTTGCATTTGAGCCCATTTGGTAGTGAAAAAGTAGCAATTTTTACATATGATTTAGAGTTTATTTTAACATCAAATGTAAAAGGTGTGCATTATAGTTGACACCTAGATGAACAGTTTACAGTTGTTTTTATGACCTATGTCATTCTCCTTAAATGCTATTGACGTTAGAAGAGTGTACACCAATATCGCATGTAACGAGACGGTTCCCAAATTTGCGAATATCGAAATAAATGCAGGTAATAATGACAGCAAAAAGGTAACTTTTGCGTCATCAGTTGCAGTTCATGTATGTGTGTATTTTCTTCCACACATAATTAGTAGTAGAAAAATTTGTACTCACGTGTTACGCAGAAACAACTTACGACGAAAATGTACAGTTTGAAGAGCCCAAGTTAAAGCCAATAAATGAATAAAGTTACGCAACAAACGAGCAAAACCCCACGCATGCAAGCGCGATTGCTTCATCCACTTACTCATCTGAATACAAACAAGTACACCCGTTAATAGCTACCACCAATCTGAAACAAACATCGAAAATATAAAATAGATCCAGCCCCATTTCAGTCTAGCTTACTACGTTACAGTATTCAAAAAAAAAGAAGAAAAGCGCGGGAACCAATCAAACTGCAGGAAATATGACGCAAAAGGAGGACGACTTTCACTTTCGTTTTGTGAAGTATGTATATATATGTATATATATATATATATATATATATATATATATATATATATATATATATGGTCAACATCATACAAATGAACAACACAAATGCTACATTAGTATCTCAATCTCCAGACTACTGATTTATATAATATTATGTCTCTATCATAGATCAGTGCTCCAGAGTCCAGACCTAAAAGGTCATTAAGTGACATCACTTCCTCCTGCGACGTGTGCCTGCAGAACGCATGCGAGCAGCCTGACGGATGTTCATGTATCTTTCTTCTACATCTTGATGGAGAGAGAGGCAGAGAGTCTGATGATGAAGAATGGATGAAGTGGAGGTGGGAGTGGAGGTGCTAGAAGGGGTGCTAGGGTTGTCCAGGGGTCCCATAACTGGAGCTTCTCTGCTCCTGTTTATCTCCACTATCCCAGAGTTTGAAGATCTTTGTTTCTCCTCTCTGTCCTTCAGTCTGGTTAGACTGTTACTCAGAGTGATGTTCTCCTGCTGCAGAATCCTGATCCTAATTGAGTTTGCCTTGAGCTGCTGCTCCATATCACACATCACATCACCTGTAGCTGTGACACACACAAAGACAACTGGTTATGATATTATTTATTTATTTATTAGTTTATTTAACAGGGACAATGCAGTATAACATTGCTACAATTTCAAGCAGCCGATGCTCCACATATAGGCTTCTAGCCAAAGGCTAATTTGCAGCCCCAGTCCCTGGTTAGG
The DNA here is from genome assembly GCA_024542945.1 of allo-octoploid hybrid of Carassius auratus x Cyprinus carpio. Taxonomy (NCBI): domain Eukaryota; kingdom Metazoa; phylum Chordata; class Actinopteri; order Cypriniformes; species allo-octoploid hybrid of Carassius auratus x Cyprinus carpio. The sequence continues at coordinate 18,549,856 of CM045018.1, forward strand.
CTTTTTTAACAACAGTAAAACAATAATCACACAAAAAACGAAGCAAAAAAAAAAAAAAAAAAAAATGACACTGTGTATGACCATCAGTGTTCACAAACCTGCTTTTGTTTGAACCGCTTTTTTAAATTTCTTTGAAAAATGTTCAACTTTGTTTGCATTTTCAGTTCAGTTGGCAGGCTGTTCTAAAGCAGTGTACGCTGAACTGAAAATGTGGATTGTGCAAATTTAGTTTTTCTCTTTGGTACTGTGCAATTCTCTTTAGTTGCACCTCTTGTAGTGATCCCATTACTACTCTGTTTTGATATTAATTGGCATATAATGTCTGGAGCAAGATTATTTACACATTTAAAACCATTTTAATAAAAGAAAAAAATGATAAAATTTTCATACTTAAGCAAACTATGGTTTTGTATAATATTACAATGATGCCATCTATTTGGTTTCTTGTCCAAAATGTTTAGTGTTTGTCTATATGTAGAGATCTATCAGGTTTGATAGTCAGTTGAGAAACCTGACTCCAGACAGTCACACAATAAGATAAATGTGAAAAGACCATTTCATGCATGTATAACTTAGCTGCTTTTAGAGATATAAACGGTCTAATCATGTAAAAACAATTCAAGTTTGTTCTGATTGTTCTACACAGCCTCTTTACATGCACATCAAATTTCAAATGAGAATCTAAAATAACACCTAAATATTTAAAATTGTTAACTGTCTCTATCGCCTTTTGATTGATCTTAATTTTAAATCCATTCATTTCCTCCCTTCTCATTGAAAAACATTGAGACAATTCAAGGTCAAACAGTTGTTTTGCAACCACTGTGACACACCAGTCATTTAATTTGTTAATATATCAGCAGCTAAGGGTGGAGTCTGTGCCAATACATAAATGACTGTGTCATCTGCATATAACTGACATTTAGTTTACTTACAACAATTTGGTAAATCATTGACATATTAGGAAAACAACAATGGACCCAAAATTGTTGCTAACTTATTTAGTAATCCAGATGCACTTTAATCTTGACTAGAAACCCATCTCATTGTTTCGTAAAGCTGATCTTGAATTATTTATTTTAACACACTGATCTCGAGATTCTAAATATGATCTAAACCAATTTATTGACTGCTGAGAGAAGCTAAACAAATTTAATTTATGTAGGAGAATTACATGATTCACTGTATCAAATGCCTTTTTGAGATCTAAAAACACTGTGCCTACTACACTGCCATTATCTAAAGCTCCCTTAATAAATTCTGTGAGAAAGCAGTTTGCCATTTCTGTCGAATATTTAGGCCTAAAACCAAACTGTTTAGAGTGAAGTAGATCATGTTTTTCTCATAGACTGTATACAAACATAGACGTAGTGTCCGTGACGTCACCCATAGACTCCTGAAGAGCGTTTTTGAAGCTCAAAGTGTGCAGAGTGGGCCGTCGCCATCTTGGCAGCGCGTCACCGCGTGACTCTCCCGGATAATCGAAAATGGGCAAAAAGGCGGGAGCTGGCTGCTGAAGCCACGCCTACCTAGCTCGACTGCATTGTCAGCAGCGGCAATCCACCGGTCACTCAAGTGGCCACGCCCTTAATTATGCAGAACTTTAAGGCTTAATATAATTTAAACGGATGAGTTATAAAGAAATTCACCCCCCTTTTATTAGCTATATAGACCAAAAAAAAATTTGAACCAGACTGGAAAAAAGGTTTTTTCTGCTGTAAAGTTGGACATTTTAACATGGGGAGTCTATGGGTCTGACTCCCTTTTGCAGCCAGCCGCTAGCGGCCAGTCGATGAATTACAGTTTTAGTCACTTCCTTGGCTTCACGAGAAAGAGTGGGAGGTTGCCGCTCGGTTTTTCTAGATAGTTGATAAGTTGTTCAGCTACCAACTTTTCCAAAATTTTAGAGATCACAGGGTTTATAGAAATTGGTCTATAATTCTGAACCTCATCAACTGATCCTGCCTTAAAAATTGGGGTTATAATAGAAGTTTTCCAATTTGAGGGGAATTTACTTTCTCTAATAGATAAATTTATCAAATTTACCAAGGGCTTTAGCAAACAAGCACTATATTTTTTTACGAATGCGGTATCCATCCCAAATATATCCTTAGCCCTTGAATTATTCAATTGATTAATAATTTGAATTATCGTACCTTTATCAACCTCAGAGATATAAAGGATGAGGGTGTGTCATTTATTGCATTTTGAGGTAATTGTACAGCTTGCAAAATATATAGCAAGCTCTTCCACAGACTGGATAAAATATCTATTAAATTCATTGGCAATTTCAGTGCTATCAGTACTAAGTCTTCCTTTTATGTGCAGCTCCAACAATGGTTTTCTTTGTATGCCTTGTCGTTTTGGAAAGTTTGTTAATGCACTTCCAAAGAGATGATCTATTTCCTCCTGATTCTGCAATCAATTGCTCAAAATATGCAGTTTTTGCCTTCCTCATTTCACTAACTACTTTATTTCTTAACGATTTAAAACTTAGGATATCTGTCTGTGTCTTTGTAAGTGCAGACTTTTTCAAAGCAAGATCTCTCTTTTTCATTAGTTGATGAAATTTTTTTTTTAGATTTTGTCTACATTTTAATGGTTGTGTATACTTTTGAATAATTTTTTCAATGGTTTGCATCACAGTTTCACAGTTTTTGTCCAGATCACCAATTTGTGATGCATCATCCCAATTAATATTTTTTTATATCACTTTCAAATCTTGTAATTTTACTCTTAGGGATGCCTACTACTCCAGGTTTAAAAGTTCGACGAAAATTACTCTGCAAACGTTTCTTTGTTAATTTTCTAACAACTAGGATCATGTTATGGTCGGACAAACTTGTCAGAAGATTATATATTTTTATTTTATGTTAAAGTGTCCAAATAAAACAGTTTCAGTACGACAATTTAAAAACTTCAACATTTCTTCTAAATTATAATAAAAAGAAGAATAATGTTAGGGTGGATTATACAGAATCACAACATTAAAATTCATTTTTGGGGACATTCTAACATTTAACGCCAAACATTCTAATCCAGCAATATCTAGTTTTAACTCAGCACATTTAAAAGTATCCTTAATATAAATCATGACTCCCCTCCTCTTCGTGATGGTCTATCTTTTCTGTAACAACTATAACCAGGAACATCAAGCATGCATGTTGGTATACTGGTAGACAACCAAGTTTCACTCAATGCTAAAAAGTCCAGGTTTGAGTTCATAAGCAAATGCTCAACTTGATCCCTCTTTAATATAATACTTCGGATATTCAGGTGCCCCCCTAAAATACCCTTTGATTTAAGTTTTGAATCCCAAATCACTCTGGCATGGTTTACAGTCTGAAATAATTGAAACGGTTTCTGTTTCTGTGCATCATGGTTGATGGTTCCTTTTGTCTTTGAGTTTTCATAGAGTACCTGTTGTTTGTTTGCTCCAGACAACACATTATATTGTTCACAGATAAGGCACGGTTTAGACTCACCAAAACTCTCTGAATCAAGGACAGGGGAGTGAATCACAAGAAATGTAACAATTTAAGTTCCTTTTTCTGAAAGGTATTTGTTTGTTCAGACTTTCAAATTCGGTTTTACAGTCTTTTGAGAGACTCGCACAGTATGTTCATGAATCAGACGACATTGGTCGTGCTGTATGTGACTTGTTAGAGTCATTTGTTCTTGAATCGGACCTCACTGGTTTCTGTATATTTTGTGATGTAGATTCAGTAGCAGTGCTATAAAGCAGATTAGTGCCCACCCTCTTCTTCAGCAGAACAGTATTCTAGCATACTACTGTTGTTACTCATACTCTTCCTGTTCCAAACACAATGCCAGAATATACAGTGCATACAGAAGGATGCACTTATGAAATATTAACAAAACCAAATGCTATTTTCACTTACTCTGTTCACCACAGTTCAAATGTTTTACCTTTAATACAAATAGCATTCTTGTATTTAGACTTTGTGAGTAACATCTAGCACTATTTGTCTGAGATGTTGCTATTAACACTTGGGCAAACAGTAACTACCATTATTTACACTGTATAAACAGCAACTGGTTTTAAGACATGAAACTGGTTCTTAAGAAGAACCTGTTTTTCAACTCTAGTGGCATGAGTGGTCATCATCCAACAGATGAAGTCAAAAGTTTACACACACCTTGAAGAATCTGCAAAATGGTAATTATTTTTACCAAAACACATCATACAAAATGCATGTAATTGTTTATTTAGTACTGACCTGAATAAGATATTTCACATAAAAGACGTTTACATATAGTCTATAAGAGAAAATAATAGTTGAATTTATTAAAATGACCCCGTCCAAAAGTTTACATTCACTTGATTCTTAAAGGGGTCATATGATGATAAATTTTTCCTTTCTCTTTGGAGTGTTACAAGCTCTTGGTGAATAAAGAAGATCTGTAAAGTTACAAAGACTAAAGTCTCAAATCCAAAGAGATATTCTTTATAAAAGTTAAGAGTCAGCCACTCCTACCTAAAACGGCTCGTTCTAACACGCCCCCACATCTCTACATCACGATCTCTACTTCACGCAAAGAAAGAAGGTGTAACTTTTATTCTCGCTGTTGCCGCCGCCGTCATGTCGTGGAGAAGCTGTGTTCCGTTGTGAAAGCGAAAGTACTTTGTTTGGCCTTCCAAAAGAGCACACAACTAGAAATCAGTGCTTAAGTTGTATTTACAAAACTGTTCCAGAACAGTTCAAACCAAATATACAGATGTGTGCAGCACATTTTATGGAGGACTGTTTCCTGATCCTGGGAAAGAAGACTACAATGCCAGCCGTTCTGCCTCACAGTCTGTAAGTAAGTTTACATATTTAAAGGATTTCCCACTGACGATTCAAACGTGAGTTTTAAGCAGTGTAGAGTTACGCTTGTTGTTTGTCGTTTCTCTGATCACAAATGCAGACATGGTTTTATGTTTACGTGGCGCAACGCAACACGTAAAAAGACAGTATTGTCATTATAATCCGTAATTATGGCCCCATTGGATGCAACAAATACATAATTTATAAAGGGTTTTAATGTTTTTGTCTCTGCACTCTGGGAAACATGGCGTAAGGGGCGTAACATTTCCGTCACGCGCTCGAGGCATTCACAACGCACTGGATAGCTGGCCAATTAGAGCACACCTTGCTTTTCAGAACGATGAGCTTTGTAAAAATCGACACATTTCAGAAAGGCGGGGCATAGAGGAGAAACAATAATGTACATTATGTGGAAAATAATGTGTTTTCTGAAACTTAAACTGCATAAACCCATTTCATTACACAAAATAATGTTCTTTTTAGCAACATCATATAACTCCTTTAATACTGTGTTGTTACCTGAATGATCCACAGCTGTTTTTTTTGTTAAGTGACAGTTGTTCATGAGTCCCTTGTTTGTCCAGAACAGTTAAACTGCCTGCTGCTCTTCAGAAAAATCCTTCAGATACCACAAATTCTTTGGTTTTCCAGCATTGTTGTGTATTTGAACCCTTTCCAACAATGACTGTATGATTTTGAGATCCATCTTTTCACACTAAGGACAACTGAGGGACTCATATGTAACTATTACAGAAGGTTCAAACGCTCACTGATGCTCCATTCGGAAAAATGATGCATTAAGAGCCGAATTTGAAGATCAGGGTTCTTTTAACTGATTTTGTCTACTTGGAAACATGTAAGTATCTTCTGTAGCCTCTGAAGGGCAGTAGTAAATGAAAAAATATGATGTTTAGCCAAAATAAGAAAAATGTAAACATCTTCATTCTGTTCAAAAGTTTACAACCCTGACTCTTAATGTATGGTTTTTCCATCTGGAGCATCGGTGAGTGTTTGAACCTTCTGTAATAGTTGCATATGAGTCCCTCAGTTGTCCTCAGTGTGAAAAGATGGATCGCAAAATCATACAGTCATTGTTGGAAAGGGTTCAAATACACAAAAATGCTGTAAAACCAAAGAATTTGTGGGACCTGAAGGATTTTTCTGAAGAACAGCAGGCAGTTTAACTGTTCAGGACAAACAAGGGACTCATAAACAACTATCACTAAAAAAAAAAAAAAAAAAAAAAACAGCTGTGGAACATTCAGATAACAACACAGTATTAAGAATCAAGTGAATATAAACTTTTGAACAGGGTCATTTTTATAAATTCAACTATTATTTTCTCTTGTGGACTGTATGTAAATATCTTTTATGTGAAATATCTTATTCAGGTCAGTACTAAATAAACAATAACATTGTTTATTGTATGATCCCTCTTATTTTGGTAAAATAATTAACATTTTGCAGACTCTGCAAGGTGTATGTAAACTTTTGACTTCAACTGTATATGATTTTGTATGTGTGTGTTTATCTCACTCTGAGGTGCTGCTTGTGGACTGAGCTCAGGAAAGGCCACCAGTATCCTTTCTCTCTGGGAGGCTTCTTCTAGCATCTGTTTCAGATGAGACACACTCTCCTCCAGTTCTGTGATCTGTGTCTGCTGCTGCTGTTTCTCAGTACTCAGTGAACTACAGTGGGACTGCAGAGAAAGAAACTCTAAGGTTTACTTTGAGTAGTGTGACCTAATGTAGTCAGGCTGTTTCAGTCACACTAAATATTTTTGACCAAGTTATTTTAAATGTTACCTGTTGCTGTGTGAACTGCTCCTGAAGTGCATCTTTTTCTTGTATGATCTGTGTGAGTTTGTTGGCAAGATCAGCTTTTTCATCCTCACATTCTTCCAGACTGCTATGTAGATCTTCAGTCTGCTGAACCAGTGCATCCAGATGCTTACGCAGAGCTGCCTGTTTCACTTGAAGCGCCTGTGCACAAAATGACCATCTTTCACAGTCTAGTCAAATAAAAATCACGTCTCATCGTTTTTCTCATTGAATATTCTGTTTTACTTGTAAATGCATCATGTTATGGAAATAAAAACACCTCATTTTGGTGTTGCACACTGTGGTTCTTGGCTCTCTCTTTGTCCAGCAGTGTCTGTGTACTTCTGAGCTCCTTCTCCAGGTTTTGCCTGCTCTCCTCTACCTCTCTTAACATGGTCTCCAGTGAATGAAGACGACGAACCTCCTCCTGTAGTGTAGCCCTCTCATATTCTATACAACAAAAAAGCCATTTCTCGTTATCCTAAAACCATTCCTGTAGGCCTTTACTACATTCTCTAATTCAGGGGTTTCCAAACTGGGGTCGAGAGATCCCCAGAGGATCATAGAGGAGTGCCCTCAGAAAATTTGAAAGGAAAAAAAACCAAAATATTTTAGAAAAGTATTCATTGGGACTGTGTAACCTAAGCTATTAAATATGAGTAATGATTTTTTTTTACACACATTTATAGAATAAAAGAAAAGTTTTGTTCTGCTTTTTAAAGAAATCAAGAGATCGGTCAGAGCTTTGCAGTAGCCTATAAAATGATCAAATCTGTCTATTGTTATGTGAAAAAATTTTGATATACTGTACATTCAGTGTTTAATGACAGTTTGTATTAGTGTTTGAGTTTCTACTTACTCACTTAAAGTTGTAAGGCACTATTAGATGTATAAACCTGCTCTGAAATATTTATTTTGAGAAGCAATGAATTTAAATTACTTTAACTGTGGGTAGAAGACAAGGACTTTTGTCTTTGTATTAACATTCTTAATTAACATTCTAAAATTTTTCTCACACAGAATAAATAGCTCAAATTTAAATTACTTACAAACTGGTCATATTTCAGGGTCATTGACATCAGAAATGTAAAACAATTTATCTAATTTATTTTATATCTTTACTAATTGCTAAGAGAAAGATAGGTTATTGCATTGATCATTTTATATGAACATTTATGTATTTTATACTACTGCATGAATCAAAGCTTTTAAATATTTTATTCCAGTTCACTCCGGTGGCCAGTATTTGATGATGTCCTGCTTACCAAGACTCTTTTTTGTTTCTGTTTGCAAATTCAGTTCAGCCATGAGTTCAGAATTCCGGTGCTCCAACAATGTTACGCCTGTGAATGAAAATGATTATTACTTTACATTGTTTAACTATTATATAAGAATTTTTACATATGATTTTAAAGAAACCCGCACCTCTCTTTAACTCCTCCTCCTCCTGCTTTAACCTCCTTACTGCTTCCTCTGCCCTTGATTTCACTTCCTGCATTCTGCGCTCCCACTCCTCCTCCATCTTCTTCCTCTCCTCCTTCTCTCTTTTGACCATCTCTAATAGCTGTTTTCTCAGCTTCTCTCGCTCCATCTCCGTCTCTTTCAGCTTCTTTTTCAGTGGCTCAACAGTTTCTCTCACCTCCAGGACATGTTTCCCCACACGGCTCATATCCCTACGCTGCTCACTTGCCCACTGGGAAATGTCACATGCAGACAAGCGGCCCAGCTGCTGCGTTTCCTCCACAGCTTCCAGGAAGCCCTGCATGGAGCAAGGCAAACCCAGAGACTGGCACAGCGACACTAAAGCATCACTGCTCTCTTTCATCACCGTCTGAACACAAGCACAGGCCTCACAGGGCACCAGGGCCGACTCGACTGTCTGACAGCCTACGGTGTGAATAGACACACAGGAGCCTGCAGTGGACTCTCTCTCATGCTGGGGAGTTGAAGCTGGGGTATTTGTGGTGGTTTTCTGGACGCTGGTCATGGAGGTGCTCTGTGTCTTGTGTGTATTAATGGTAGTAGTCTTTGCTGCTGTTCTGTCAATAGATGGACTTTGTTGAGATGGGGGTTGCTGTCCATTACTGGTACTCTGCAAGAAGAGACCCTTTAGCAAGGATAATATTTGATAGGCGATGACCAAGTGTATCGTGTTTTGTCCTAATCATCTTTCTTACCTCTTTTGCTTGTAGACAGCTGAGCTGAAGAAGGTTCCTCCAGTAGCATTTGACCACAGGACCAATGGAAACAGAGGTTTCATTTTGATCAGATGACAAAGCTCTCTGCTTTTCAAGCAACAGCTCAGCGTGAACGTTAAAACTCTGAAGAAGAAGCATTAATCTTTGACAAACACACAAATGAACATAATGATTTGGGGAAAATAAATTATACATTTAACTGTTTATGTTACATTATATAATGCGTTAAATTTAATTATGCATTATAAGTTATTTCACATTTAAACACACACATACACACGCGACATTAATATATATATATATATATATATATATATATATATATATATACACACACACACACACACACACACACAAAGTGACAATGATGTTCAAATATTAACGTGCAATCGATATAAACCAATAAAATAAATAAATATGAAATATACTACTTATTTTTATGTTTTTATAAATATAAAAATAAATAATAATAAAAAAATATATATATATAAATTTGCAGTGTTTTAAACGAAAATTAACTACCTGTCAATCAGCAACTCTTGCAGGACTATATGGGAATGCTGACTGAACTCTTCATCGCCATCCACATAATCATACTCTTCTAAAAGGCTGACCAAGTCCAAATTACATGACAGTTTATCGGGAAACTTCCATGATGGGAAACGGACTGGTCCAGTCTTAGAAAACACATCCAGAACCGCTCCCTGTAAATCAATAAGATCTCTGCGAAGACTGTCGATACAGTCCTGACGACCTAACAGATGAGTCATAGTTCTGACTGAAACTACTTTTGTTCTTTAATCGTTTGAGTTCTCGGAGCAGGAACATGTGCACTAGCTCTATTTACATTAGGTTTCCATAGTTGCTTGTAGGCAGAATCCTTCCTCTTCAACTACATTTCCCACAATCCCCATCGGCCTTGCAACCGGAAGTGATTTGTTTTGTCGTCTTCTGTTGTGTGGCGGTTAACGCAACGAGAGGTTGGTGAAGTTTTATGAAACTGTAGATAGAAATTATATTATTTCAGTAATTTTCAAGGCTTTACGTTGTCTTTTGTCCAACAGATTACTCTCTAATTTGACAATAAATCTTTCTTTTTCTTAGCGTATTTGTTTCGGCCTGAGAAGAGCGTGTAGCGTCGCAGTCATGCCGCCTGGGCCTGTGCAGATCATGCAGCCGGAGCTAAATAACAAGGTAAGATGCGATCATTTGTTGATATCTGTTCTTTTAGAAACAGTACTGGATAAATCCATCCGACTTATATTCACTTACTAACATATTTGTCTTCCATGAACAAACGGACATGTAATCGGACCATATTATTGCATATTTGTCGATTGTGGTTTAAGTAACGTTAGGGAAATTAATCGACCTCCCCTACCACAGCTTGAGTCTAGTCACAACTTTCATAAGTAATATATTTATTCTATTTCGTTCCTTTTGCATAGCCCAGCTATTATTGCATTAATAAGTAAATAAATTACTGCCAAATATTATTTAATGCATAATTCTTAAGTAATATTGCATTATATATGTATATTCTGAATGGACTGTTCTTGGCCAGATTAAGCTATAGTAGGCTATGCACCAAAATGAATGCCAGTAGCTGAAATATGGCTTGTAATTTTTGTGAAGCACCAGATTAATTAAGAAATGCAATGTTTTAATCAACAGCCCGAGGACCAAAAGGAAGAGACTCCAGCCACAAAGCCCATTGTTGGAATCATCTACCCGCCTCCTGAAGTCCGAAATATTGTTGACAAGACTGCCAGCTTCGTGGCCAGGTTTGACATTATAATGTAGTGCAAAATTTCTTTGTTGTACTTTGTTAAACTAATACATTTTTTGTTTGTTTATAGGAATGGACCCGAGTTTGAGGCCAGAATTCGACAGAATGAGATCAACAACCCAAAATTCAACTTCCTCAACCCCAACGACCCTTACCATGCATACTACCGCCACAAAGTCAATGAGTTCAAGGAGGGCAAAGCTCTGGAACCATCTGCAGCTGTGCCTAAAGTCATGCAACAGCAACAAGCAGCATCACAGCAGCTTCCTCAGAAGGTCAGGAACCCGTCAGTGATTTACAATACACCAATAACATTAGTGAAATAAAACCAGTCAAGCCATAATCTAGCAGTCTGATTTAAAGTTTTTAAGATCTAAATCTGTTATCCAGTAATTACACATTTTTGTGGTGATTTAGGTTCAAGCACAGGTGATCCATGAGACGGTGGTGCCCAAGGAGCCTCCACCTGAGTTTGAGTTCATTGCCGACCCTCCCTCCATCTCAGCCTTTGACCTGGATGTGGTGAAGCTGACCGCACAGTTTGTCGCCCGAAATGGCCGGCAGTTTCTCACACAGCTGATGCAGAAGGAGCAGAGGAACTTCCAGTTTGACTTTCTACGACCACAGCACAGCTTGTTTAACTACTTTACAAAACTGGTGGAACAATACACAAAGGTACGGCATCAGTACTCAGGACAGTTCCGACTGAACTGGCTAAAGCGAGCTGGGTATTATGGGAAACATTATTAAATGTACAAGTTATTCAAGTGTGACACAAAATTCACTTAAATGATTGGCTTCTTGCAGGTTTTAATCCCTCCAAAAGGTCTTCTGCTGAAACTGAAGAGGGAAGCAGAGAATCCACGTGAGGTCTTGGACCAGGTAATTATAACAGCCATTCCAGATCACACATAGTGGAGAAGATGTCTACATAAGATATGCCTAATATGACGGTGGTGTATTATGTTGATTCAGGTGTTTTAAAACCAATAGAGAGAATTTACAGTGAATCAAAGAGTAGAACTGAAATTTTTTGATGTATTACATGCCATATTATAAGCAAATACATCACTTTGTATATTTTAGGTGAGGTATCGTGTGGAGTGGGCCAAGTTCCAGGAGCGAGAGAGGAAGAAGGAAGAGGAGGAGAGAGAGAAGGAGAGAGTGGCTTATGCTCAGATTGACTGGCATGACTTTGTGGTGGTGGAGACTGTGGACTTCCAACCAAATGAGCAAGGTGTGCATGTGTGATTAACACATTTTATGTAATTTCAGAATGTTTATTATCACAAACATACCATTGCATCAGAAGAATGCTTGTGATTTTTCATGCCAAGAACTTTCCTAAATCCCAGAGTCAATTATTTTTGTTACAGACACAATTATTATTTACTTAATAGTTGTCCATATTAATCCCTGGTAAGTTCATATTATTAATATTAATAAATACCTATAATTTCTATAATTATTATGCAAATTACAGGTAATTTCCCTCCTCCCACAACTCCTGAGGAGCTGGGTGCTCGTATCCTGATCCAGGAGCGCTATGAGAAGTTTGGAGAGAGTGAGGAGGTGGAGATGGAGGTAGAGAGTGAAGATGAAGAGGATGAGAGAGAGCGCAGGGTGGAAGGACACGCAGCTCAGCTGGACCAGGACACACAGCTGCAGGACATGGACGAGGTGAGACAATCAGGGTGATCATACCAAAGAGACGAGGACGATTTAGTCATGCCTGCTTTAAGAAGTTCCATGTTCACATAAGAAAATAGATGAGCAGTTTGTAGAAATGAGTTAACTATCACTCACTCTGTTCTTCCTCTCTCAATAGGGCTCTGATGATGAGGATGATGGCATGAAGGCTCCTCTCCCCCCTGATAACCCCCTGCCACCACCTCTGCCCCCCACCCCGGACCAGGTTATTATCCGCAAAGACTACGACCCCAAGGGTAAGGGTGTTTCTAAAAACACACTTTTAACATACTAGAACAGCACGTATTTCATTGCATCCACTCACTTTCTATCTCATCTTTCAGCGTCTAAGCCCCTGCCTCCTGTGTCCGTCCCTGATGAGTACCTCATCTCTCCCATCACTGGTGAGAAGATCCAAGCCAGTAAGATGCAGGAGCACATGCGCATCGGCCTGCTGGACCCCCGCTGGTTGGAGCAGCGTGACCGCAGCATCCGAGAGCGGCAGATTGAGGAGGAGGTGTACGCTCCTGGCCTGGACATTGAGAGCAGCCTGAAGCAGCTGGCCGAGAGACGTACCGATATCTTCGGTGTGGAAGAAACGGCCATCGGTAAGAAGATCGGAGAGGAGGAGATACAGAAACCAGAGGAGAAGGTAAGAAACACAAAGAAAAAAATATATATATTTACTGTTCAACATTATTAGTAGAAAAATTAATTAAAAACTATAGTGAAAAATGTGTTATAAGAGTCTTTCTAAAAGTCTGCTGGACTAAAAAAAGTGCCCATAGTTGAAGAAACACCCATTAATACTTAAACCAGATCACTAAAAGTAATTATTTAACGGTCTGGTGATCTTCAGTCATTTTAGGGATTTTTTTTTTTTTATTATTATCTAGGACTTCATTGTATTTTATATAAAAATTGTGAATAATTTTAAGATGAACGTTGTGTAGTAGCATGAAATCCTCTTAGAATAAGAAATATTACATAATAAATATCATTTCATTAATAAAACATTACTATGCTTATTGTCTTCAGTGTGTTTTGTCCACTGAGGATCACAGGTGTGACCTCTGAGTAAGGAATACCAGAGGGACGTAGTGTTCATCTAACACCCCATCCTCTTTTCTCTGCAGGTCACATGGGACGGTCACTCAGGCAGTATGGCTCGTACCCAGCAGGCTGCTCAGGCTAACATCACCCTGCAGGAGCAGATAGAGGCCATCCACAAAGCTAAAGGTCTGGTGCAGGAGGACGACACCAAGGAGAAGATCGGCCCCAGCAAGCCCAACGAGATTCCTCAGCCGCCCTTGCCATCAGGAATCCCCAGCCTTCCCAAACCCAACCCACCAGTCAGCAACACATCTGCTGTGAGTCTCAATCTGTTTCTGCATTCAGAGGTTTTGAAAGATCAGCTTGATTGAGACAAACACAAAAATGAAAGTGCTAGTTCTAACCAAAGGTTCTTGTGTATATCCCAGATGGCACCTCCAGTGCGGACCACATTGCTCCCTGCTGTTCCTATCATACCCAGACCTCCGGTGGCCCCTGTGGTGCGCCTGGCCCCTGGGCAAGTTCTGGCCCCCATGCCACCCATGCTGCATGCACCACGAATCAATGTGGTGCCCATGCCGCCCTCTACACCTCATATTATGGCACCCAGACCTCCACCCATGGTGGTTCCTGCTGGTGAGTCTTTGGAATAACAGATCTGTTGCATAGCTACTTGATACACATTTTAATAAATATTTAATCAACATGTTGTTTATTAAAATTGTAATAATTATATTAATAGTTAAAATAATAATTATTTAGATTCTATTGATGATAATTGTTGTATTTAATAAACTTTTTTGTCATATAAGGATTTTAATAAAGAATAAATCAAATTTTAATTAATTTAATAATGATTGTATTAATTTTATGAATAATAATTGTATTAATTAATAAATAATTTGTTTTTCAGCATTTGTTCCAGCTCCCCCTGTGCCTCAACCTCCCAGCTCTGTTTCCGCCCCCATGCCTCCTGCCCATCCTCCACCTCCTCACGAGGACGAGCCCTCCAGCAAGAAAATGAAGACGGAGGACAACCTGATTCCAGAAGAGGAGTTCCTGCGCAGAACCAAGGTACAACCAAGTTGTAACAAAGTGCAATTAGCAATCAATATTTTTTTTTACTGTTATTACATGAGTAATTTGTTAACTATTTTAATTTGACCTTTGCTCTCTTTTAGGGGCCTGTTGCAGTCAAGGTCCAGGTGCCCAACATGCAGGACAAGACAGAATGGAAACTGAGTGGCCAAGTGCTGAACTTCAACCTGCCTCTCACAGACCAGGTAAAGAGTTATCCAGTATCTGTCTGCACCATTTCTACATATTTTAACTACTAATCTTTAGGATTATACAAAATCTGTATAGAATTAATGAAAATGTGAGCTAATCAAATTCCATACTGTGCCTCAGGTGTCTGTCATCAAGGTTAAGATCCATGAAGCCACTGGTATGCCGGCTGGAAAACAGAAGCTGCAGTATGAGGTAAATTATTTCAGGGGAATGATGAGATGGTTATTTAAACTCTGAATGCTTAAAAGAACAAGGCATCTTAACTATGACATTATTGAATATAAAATGCTTGCTTTGAAAACTGAGATCTTACGTTGTGTTTGATTCTCCAGGGTATTTTCATCAAAGATTCCAACTCTCTGGCCTATTACAACATGAACAATGGAGCCGTCATCCATCTGGCCCTTAAGGAGAGAGGAGGAAGGAAGAAGTAGATCGCTCATATTCGTCATCTGTTTCAATCCTCAACATTTATTTTGCTTTTAAACCTACTACATTTGTACACTTCAGAGAACTTGTGCTGTGCTATGTAGAGAAACTGCAGTTTGAAGTAATCAGTGTCTTGTGATTACCTTACCTGTGTTTAAACATTCAGTGTATTAATGATTAAATAAGAGAACATTTAATATTTCCAGTAGTCTCCTAGCAAACTGCCCTGCTTTTAGTTTCACTTTTCACTGAGGTGAATGTGTTAGATATTTGCAAATCTCAAGTTAAGCTTTGAAGCATTGCATTTTGTCGGATGCATAATAAATTCTTGTCTCTTAGGAAAACATACCTAATAAATTTCAGTAAGAAATGTTTTTAGCCTTACTGTCTTTTTTTTTCCCTCTCACAAATATTGGTTTTCATATTACTGTATTTGAGTTTTGGTCGGTATTGATAAGGTGGGGCTATTATTACCCAATTATTAGTTCAGACTATTTATAATGTAAATGACACGTCCCAAAAAAAGTTATAGCTCCTTACGTAAACGCCGGGGGCTTTTATTTTGAAAGCGGGTGTCTAGCGGAACACGCGTCACATTTTCGTGAGGTCATAGGTGAAATATTTAGCGGGAGATAAAAAAAAAAAGCAACAGAGTAGGGCGGTCAGATTTTCATATATGTTGTAGAAAATAAACAGCAAATAAGCAAGGTAAGAAAGTGAAGCTACTGAGCTGTTAGCATACAGTACGACGCGCCTTTATATATTCTCCTAATACTGCATTTATATTGTATTTACACACAATTGTTTGATTGATCATTTAGCGTCTTCAGTCATGTTCTCAGACGTGATCGCGCCGAAGGAGACGCTGTTGTGTGCTCCAGGCTCAGAGGAGCCGCTGTTTGACCGTCAGCAGCTCTCATACAGCGGCTGCTCGGAGAGATTCCGCCTCGGCGAGCGCAGCTTCAGCCGCCAGTACGCGCACATCTACGCCACCAGACTCATGCAGATGAGAGACATCCTCAACGACAGAGCCGCGCACAAGTGGGGTGAGACACCTCTAGAGTCACTGACAGGCTCGTGTTGCTGTTGTGTGTTACCCGAAGCCCTTGTGAACATGAGTGGATGTGTGTGGCAGGCGGTGTCGTGCCCATCCGGAAGCTGTGTGACCTGCAGATGGGCGAACAGTGTATAATAGTGGGCACCATATTCAAAAACATGGAGCTGCAGCCCTCCATCCTGAAGGAGATCAGTGAGGAGGTAACCACCAGAGGTTACAAACTTCAGCTTTGTGTTCTCTCTCTCTCTGTCTTACCTTGTTTTAACATTTCTTGTCTCTCTTCAGCACAATCTGTTGCCCCAGCCACCTCGTTCCAAATACATCAGCCAATCAGATGAGCTTATTTTGGAGGATGAGCTGCAGAGGATTAAACTGGAAGGCAACATCGACACACCCAAGTTTGTAACAGGTGGGATACGGGAAAGTTAGGGAATATTTTTCAGCATATAGCAAGACTGATCCGTCTCAATCTTCTCATGGTTCTCAATCTTAATGGTGTTTTCAGGAAGTGTTATTGCTATCATGGGTGCAGAGAAGAATGATGGGAAATTCACTGTTGAAGATTTCTGCATGGGCGACCTTCCTCCACAGACACCCAGACAGCCTCTCAGCTCAGACAGGTGCAGACACACACCTGACATGACCGGAGATTTTTTTTAGACATACTGAAAGGATGCAACAGTATTAAAAATCTGGACAATACGTATGCTGATAATTGTTATGGCTGTTAACTAATTAATAATGAATATTAAAATTAAGGTATTATTTTGTTTAAATAAATAGAAAATAAACCACTGCAAAAATTGAGAAAGAAAAAAAAAAAAGAATGAAATGGAATTTGGAAATCGTTACATCAGAATGTACAGTGTGAAGTACAGACTGTGATTAATAGTGTTTTAAAAATAAACTTTAAGTGAGTGTTATATGATGGCAAACGTTATCTAAATACAAGAATGAGGGAAATAAGAATAAAAAAAATCTTCTTTAAAAAAAAAATAATGTTTTAAGTTGCCATGAATTCAAAATTGATAATTGCTTTATTTATTTATTTTATTTTTTTAGATATTGCAGTGTTTATTATAAAGGATTCATCAGTGCACTTTGTTTTTGGAAATCTTTTATACATTTTATGATGACAGACATATATAAGATATAGGACATAATAGAGAAGAAAAGACAGTCTCATTTTCCACTTCATGCCGAATTTTTTATATATATGTATATGTATGAATGTGTATATGTGTGTATATATATATATATATATATATATATATATATATATGTATGTATATATGTATGTGTGTATATATATATATATATGTATGCATGTATTGGCTGACCACCAAGCTGAATCTGATATATCGTGCATCCCTAGTGTTGAGGTTGCACACACACGTCTGGTAATCACAAGTGGATTCTTTGACTACAATCATGTTTTTGTAAGCAGGGTGAATATATTGAAGCATTCAGAATGATGTTTAAAGGTTATTTAATACTTCTACCATCTTTATTATGCTTTTCCTGGCTGGTTTTAGTGTAGAATCAATATAACTCCCCTTTAACCCTTTGATGTTTTACTGGTTGCACAGGTTTGTGCTTCTTGCCTCTGGCCTGGGCTTGAACGGCAGCAGAGCAGACAGCATGATGGGACTGCAGCTTTTGGTGGATATGGTAACTGGTCAGCTTGGCGATGAGGGGGAGCAGAGCGGAGCAGCATCCATCTCTAGAGTCATACTAGCTGGAAACCTGCTGAGTCAAAGCACTCAGGACAAAGACTCCACAACCAAGGTGTCAAATGGGACTTAACTTTTAAGAAGCGCTAATCTTACATTTTAAGCAGAATTCTATAACATATAGTGAATTCGTCTTGTAAATGAAACTCTTTTGCATTTGAAGGCAAAGTACCTGACTAAGAAGACTCAGGCTGGGAGTGTGGAGGCTATCAGACTGCTGGATGAGCTTCTAATGCAGCTAGTGGTGAGTGTTTTCAGCCCAAAGTGTGGACTTTGGTGAGAGACCAAAAGAGCTGAGGGCATTATTTGGGACATGGCCGAAATACACTGTACTCTGTTTATTAAGTATATCAAGCTTCTAGGAACAGGTCCCATAGTTCATAGTTGTTTTCTGAACTCATGGTGAGTTAAGCTTGTCATACTGCTAAATGCATAATGAAGGTCTTTTTATACACAAACCTGCAATGTGTGATTTGTCCACTATAGGCCTCCGTACCTGTAGATGTCATGCCTGGACAGTATGACCCAACGAACTACACTCTTCCCCAGCAGCCTCTGCACCGCTGCATGTTCCCTCTGTCTGTGCCCTTCCCCACCCTGCAGCTGGTCAGCAACCCTTACCAAGCTATCGTAGATGGTGTCCGGTGAGGAACTATCTGTGTTTTATCCTCTAGCGGTGGTGTGATGTGCTAAGCAGCTCTTGACAGTGAATGTTTTGTGGTTTCTCTCAGGTTCTTGGGCACAGCAGGACAGAATATCAGTGATATTGTGAAGTACAGCAGCATGGATGATCATCTGGAAATCTTGGAAAGCACACTGAGACTCCGCCACCTGGCTCCCACTGCTCCGGACACACTAGGTCTGAACAGACTGTTTTCTCTGTTTATTTATAAGCTTGTGACAATTTTTTGTCATATTTTTACATTTTTTAAAGGGGTATTCTAGGTTATTTTTGTATAATATCTGTGTACCTCAATTCAAATTAACAAAATCATGAGCTTCACATTCATGTTTGGACACTGACTGATTATTGTTTTGAATTTATTGTCAGTGATGATCACACATATGCAGTACAAAGACATGAGAATAAAATAACCCAGAATATTACAAGTAAAACATTATATCTTTTTATTTATTTTCAAATTTCTGATACAGATCCCCTAGTGGGTGATGGAAAAAATATAAAAATTATGTCAGTTCCGTCATAAAACATTTGTGTTCCCCTGAAAAATAGTTTTTCCTCCCGCCTCATATTATTTCATTACCAGATTGTTCACTCACAATCTTGTTTTTTTCTTCATAGTTTAATAAACCCTTAAGTGTGACTATTTAAGGACCTAAAAAAAATCGTTTGAATTTATAAAACAAACAAATATTAATGTAGAAATTTTTAGAATGTCTCATTTTTTTATATAAAGCATTGTGAAAATGCCAGATTGTTCTGACTTGTTTTGCTGACCCATTAGGTTGTTACCCGTTCTATCAGAAAGACCCCTTTATTCTGGAAGAATGTCCTCATGTGTACTTCAGTGGAAATGCACCAAGTTACCAATGTAAACGAGTCACAGGTGAATAGAAGAATATTTCATATAAAAAGCAGCACTGTTTAACAGTGTGGCCAAACATTACCAGTATTTATTTGTATGGTAATTTTTCTCTCACTTTTCATCTCAGGACCTGAAGGACAAGATGTTCTCCTGCTGGCAATCCCAGAGTTCAGCAGCACACAGACGGCCTGTCTGGTGAACCTGCGCACCTTGGAGTGCGAGCCAGTCTGCTTCTCCTCTTTTTCCACAGAGGATGATGAGGATAATGAGATGAATATCAGCCATTAAACACTCGCTTATCATCATATGACACTTGTTTCTGTAGACTGTACAACAAAGACTTGTTACTGTTGTTTTGGTTTTTGTTAATAAAGCTGCCTCTTTTGTATGGAAACATTCTTTTCTTTTCCCTCATGTAGTGTTACATTGTACAATGAAACTTGTTTCTGAAAAATTAATCAAACATGATTAGTCTCATATATCCTAAAAAGGGTAAATGATGCTTATTTTGATTTCTCTATGCATAGTACTCAAGAGAAAGTCTACAATTTCGATGCACTTCTAGTATGTAGATAAAATGTCACCACGTGAGCACTTAATTTTATAATTTTTAAGCAATTTCTCCAATAGTTTTAGCTTTAATGTCCAGGAACCAGATACATATAGTTCTCAACAGAAAATAGGTTTATTATTTACTGAGAAGCACTGTCTGCTGGAAATCTATAATACTAGACGGATCTGATACTTTGAGACATGTAACTAATATTTAAGACACTAATACAGCAGAGGAAGACACAACCTGCTTAGTGCAAATATTATTGTCTACAAAACGACGGACATTTTTTCTAATACTTGGTTAATATCTGCAAAGGATTTGCACAGCCACACTGGTATCTCTTAAAGTGCAAAATACTAAATTAATAGTGTGGCCTTAAAGTGTCGATTTATCATATTTTAAAAAGCATCATCCTCAAAATCATAAGAATTATGGCATAAAAATAAAGTCTAGGGCTTTTTTGTCGCCATCTGCCGTTGAATTAAAAAACGTGAAAACGTATTAACATAGTAAAAAAGGAGTATTTACGTAGTATTACGTTTATATTATTTCTAAACACGTTAAAACTCAGTATTTTCTATTTTCTGAAAAATAATCAATTTTCTAAAATAAAATTGGTCCAGATTACGTCACTTCACGGTTTTGCTACGTCATTGTTCTGCGCCCTCGCTTGTTTGGCTCTTTCAATGAAACTTACCACATATCTACATTTTTGGACATCATAAAGGTAAAGAATGCAGTCGCCTTAATTTATTTCTTAATAAAATTGCATGTATAATATCCTGTCCGTTATTTGCATACGAAAGAGCGTCCTGTCAGTGTAGTTTGAGATAGTGTGAGTTTACATCATGGCTCGATAGCACTGTGTTCAGATGATCTACTCTCTCTTCAGATGCCTCTGCCTCCAGCTTTACTTGCACGCCTCGCTAAAAGAGGAATCGTCAAACAGTCCGACCACGGTAACATACATCATGCATATTTATCCTACTGGCTGATCCATAACACATATTAGTTCAAGAGTTCATGCTCTCGTTTATATGGTCTCTCATTATCATCACCATCATCATCCTCAGAGGCTGAAGAGGAGATCATTGCCGAAGACTATGATGATAACAACGTTGATTATGAAGCTACCAGGCTTGAAAATTTACCAACGAATTGGTACAAAGTTTTTGACCCCGCTTGGTAAGCCGTCCATAAATTATTATATTTCCCATATGATATCATGGTTAAATCATAAAACAGGTCCATAATTCCACATTGAAACTGTTTTGGTTCTTGCTTATAAATCACAACTCATTCTCTTTTCTTGTCCTAAGTGGACTTCCTTACTACTGGAATGTAGAGACAGATTTAGTGTCCTGGTTGTCCCCCAATGACCCTACTGCTGTCATCACCAAAGCTGCTAAGAAGCAGAAAGGTGAAACTTTGACAGATTTTTGTGTGCTTCTGTAAGTAATGCTATTTAGACACGTGCTGCATCTGGTTGTGTTTTACTTCCCAGGTGAGACTGGACATGACAAAGCAGACAGTCACTATGAGAAGGCAGAGAGAGACAGGGAGCGAGACCGAGAGAGGGACAGAGAGCGCGACCGGGAGCGGGACAGAGACAAGGAGGACGGACGGGACAGAGATAGAGACCGAGATAGGGATAGAGATCGAGACCGGGACAGAGACAGGGAGCGTGACAGACGGATGCGGAGGGATGACAGTGCACCGTATAACAAATCAAAGAGAGGTAATTTATGCATTATCTATCTCATGAAACACTTAAGTAATAATTAAATATATTGCCTTAAAGGGATACACCACCCCAAAATGAAAATTTTGTCATTAATCACTTACCCCCATGTCCTTCCAAACCCGTAAACGACATGGGGGTAAATGATTAATGACAAAATGTTCATTTTATCCCTTTAATAAGCCTGAATAAATGTAAACTCCATTTTAGGAGGACCAGGAGGAGGTCGGAAACAGCAGCAGGAGGAAATGGATCCCATGGATCCCAGCGCCTATTCAGATGCTCCAAGGTAATGACCAGCTAGCTTACAATTACCACTATGGCTGTGTTTGTATAAGAGTGCACTGGTCTTACTACTACATACTATATATTTGCAGTATATACAGTGTCTATAAAAAGTATTCATGCCCCTTCTTTTTTTCTCATTGTTATGTTGCTGCCTTATGTTAAACTGCTTTAAATAATTTTTTTCCCTACATCAGTCTACACTACATACACCATAATGTTAAAGCAAAAAACCGGTTTTCAACATCTTTGCAAATTTATTAAAACTAAGTAACTTAAATGATTCCATTGCATAAGTATTCATACTCTTATCTGGGACAGTTGAAATTTAGCTCAGGAGCATTCATTTAGCTTGTAGATGTTTCTACATTTCAAGTGAAGTTAACCTGTGACAAATTCAATTGAATGGGTATGATTTGGAAAGAGAAACACGTCTAAATAAAAGTTTAAATTGATGTAAATGCATATCAGAGCAAAAACCAAGCCCTGAAGTAAAAAAAAAAAAAAAAAAGAAAGACAACTGCCTGTAGAGCTCAGAAACAGGTTTGCGTCAAGCCACACATCTGTGGAAGAGTTCAGAAAAAAATTCTGCTTCATTGAAGGGTCACAGAAGCATGTAGTCTCTATTACCTTTAATGGAAGAAGTTTGAAACAACCAGGACTCTTCCTAGAGCTGGCCTCCTGGCCAAACTGAGCAACTGATGGAGAAGGGCTTTGGTTTGAGCGGGGACCAAGAACCTGATGGTCACTCTTGTTGAGCTCCATGATCATATGTGGAGAACCTGGAATCTACAGAAGGACAAACACCACTGCAACACTCCACTGATCTGGGTTTAATGGCAGTGTGGCCAAACTCAATCCTCTCCTCAGGGAAGACACATGAAAACACAATTGGAATTTGCACCTAAAGGACCCTCAAACAAAAAAAAACAAGATTCTCTGGTCTATGTTTGCAGGAAACCAGCTCTGTTCATCACCTGCAGAGTACCATCCCAAAAGTAAAGTGTGCTGGTAGCAGCCTCATGCTGTGGAGCTGTTTTTCAGCAGCAGTAACTGAGGGACTCGTCAGAGTAGAAGAAAAGCTCAATGCACCAAAATATTGAGATAGCCTTAATGAAAACCCAGTCCAGAGCATTCAGAACCTCAGACTGGGCTGAAGGTTCACCTTCCAACAGGACAGTGACCCTAAACAAACAGCAAAAGTGGCTTATAGACAACTCTGTGAATGTCCTTGAGTGTCCCAGCCAGAGTCTGAGCTTGAACCCATTTAAATATTTCTGGAGAAAGCTGAAAATATATGTCTGCCCCCATCCAACCCGACAGAGCTTGAGAGGTGAAGAGAGGAGGACAAGAATGACAGATAATTGCCAAATGCTGATGAGCAAAGCTTGTCGCATCAAACAAAAAAGACTTGAGACTGTAAAGGTGTCTCAGCTAAGTAACTGAGTTAAGGGTATGAATACTTATGCAATGTACTTATTTCAGTTTTTTTTTTTTTTATTAAATTCATGAAGTTGTGACAATTCTGTTTTTGCTTTGTCATAATGATGTATGGAGTGTAGATATATGTGGGAAAAAAAGTCATTTTAAGCAGTTTATCATAAGAATGCAACATAACAGAACTAAAAAAAATGAAGGGGTATGAACACTTTTTATAGGCACTGTACTATGCAAACTATGCTTTTTTTACTGTGTGCATTAGCAGGGCTTTTTAAATAAAACATGATGAAAAATAACCTATAAAAAACTATATTAATAAACTATATTATTATTGTTATTATTCTAACAATATTTTATTACTTTTAGAACATTGTCATGTCTTCAAGTTAAACCGAACTTTTATAGTGATAAGTTGTAATGAGGATCTTTGAGACATTAGATTTATCAAATGAAGTGATGACTAATGATGTCCTACATTGGATACATACTAAATTTGGCAAAATGTTTAGTAAACAAAGACTGCAATGAACTCCAATTGTGTTTAAATGAACTTATAAAAGAGTTAGTTTCTATAATAAAGAAAAATATCATTATGTGGTGCTGTTGCTTTTAGGGGCTTATGGTCCACTGGTCTCCCCAAACGCAATGAGGCAAAGACAGGAGCGGACACCACAGCAGCAGGACCCCTGTTCCAGCAGAGGCCGTACCCCAGTCCCGGAGCCGTTCTGAGAGCAAACGCTGAGAACACAAGACGCTTGGAAGAGGATGATGATGATGATGATGACGACGACTGAGCAGGAAGTGTGTCTGTAAAGCCTTTATGATTTTTAAAAGGCTCTTGTAATATCTTTTCTTACATTTAGAACAAATAGTCATTTGTAAATATAAATGTGTTGTGTTAAACATTTTATAAACAATTGCCATTTTACTTACGATAGTGATGTTCCCTGCAAAGTAAACAATTTGTTTAAAGGTGCATTCAGTGGTTTAGTGTTAATTTAAAAAATGTATTTTACAAATTAAAGGGTAAATGATGGTTTTTGTGAAGAATTATCTGAACGACTGCACTCACATAGTACTCAGTAGTTTTCAAAAAAAAAAAAAATACAAATATATATATATATATATATTATACATGAAGCTGGTTGCTCCCTCAATGTGTTTTAACATGTTGAAATGACACGACCATCGCCATCAGATCATATTTGATACCCAGATTTTAACATCATTTTTCAAAAAAGAAAAGATGCATGGATTATTAAGTAAACCAAGGCCAGTAAATGTTGAAATATTAACATCAGTAATATGAAAGTTATGTTTACATTATCAGAAGCAAAAAAAGATGTGTATAGTTCCAAGTAAAAAAAAAAAGAAAAAAATTATAAATATTAATCCGATGACAAGTTATATAGTAAATTGTGTACAACAGGTTTTCAGGTGAAAGTTGAAATTTCCAAGCTAAGGCCTTAGAAATGAATGTATCAGATGATGCAGTAAGATTTATATGGACAGGTAGAGTGATGATTCAATTCTGAGATCAAATCAAAGGCATATTGAAGGAATTTTAACATTTTATTATAAAAGGATACCATGAGTGGAAATTCTAGGTGGCTTGTGCATAGATTTGTACATAAACAAATTGAGATCTTTATTGGGCAAAGAAACCAAAGCAGTGTTTCAAAAGTGTTTGAATTCTATTTAACCGGCAGTGAGATGCTTTATCCCTAATTACATTGGGTTGAAATGTAATTTCCCTGATCAGCAGCAGACACTCAAAACACTGATGCTTCTGAACCGATGACCTGTGTAAATGTTCATTATCACTATACAGAGAGAAATACAGCACTTTTTCATTTGGCAACATAACAGACTCTTGCTAGCAGGATATTATGTTGCATTAAAATCATCCAGTTATACAGATGCACAACAACAGTTGCGTCCGAGTAAGACTCCACATTTGGGTCTAAACTCTCATTTAAAAATACAACGCCACAACTAGCAAAATAAATTAAGTCTTGGTTGTATTAAAAAATGTGCAATGACGTCAATAGCAATGAAGGAGAAAATCAGAATAAGGTTGGGATGATGAAGGGTGTGTCGTATCATCCATTTGGTCTCTCAGTGTTCTGTTCCACCTACATAATGACAGATGGCGTCATAGTCGAGTGTGAACACCTGCTCCTCGTACCGGTCCAGCTGAACCATGGCTCGGCACTTCTCTCGGTCTCGCTTCAGGATGCGGCCCACCTGCAGGACAACATATGCATTATGATTCTACAGCAGAAATGCACTACTTCCCATATGAATAAAAAACAAACTATGAAAGACGATTATAGGAGTGAAAAAATGTGTGGAAAACAAATACATATCAAATGAATAAAAATAACTTAAAGGGCTCTGTTCCAAACCCTAGTGCACTTCCTCGCTGTCTACATAGGCAGCTACTTTCTAAGGTATGTTAACATGTTAATAAGATAACGACTTAATACTCTAAGGGGATACATATATGGTTCACACAAATATTTCAGTTTAATTAGGTGATTCCATTTTTAGTAGTGAATAAAATGTTTAGTCACCATCTTGGATTTTGCAGTGCATTCTGGGATTGCATGATCTCTGGAATAAATGTGTAAATGTCAGGCTGCCCTACTTTGTCCAATTGAGGAATAAGCAGGGTTATTTTAGTATTTATTAATATTCTGAATTAGCTTTTTTCTGTTGTTAGTTCTCATTTAAGAGTTTTTTTTTTCTTTATTTAGCTTTATTTCTGTCAGTTTTAGTATTTTTTGCACTTATTTCAGTTAGTTGTCATCGCAACCAACATTTTTTTTGTTGTTAAGTTTCTCATCTAATATTTATATTTTATTTTAGATTTAATTTGATTAAAAATTAAATTAATTAAATTAATGAATAGTTTTAGTAAACAATAATAACACTGGGTATTCAACATTTTTCTGTGTGAATCAGCTTGATGTCAGGAGTGTGTCTATAATGCTGTCTAAGTAGGTGGCCCATGAGGGTTTGGAACAGAGCTATGCTTACTACACAAGCGAGTGAATCCATGTACCTGTCCTCTGTGTTCCCCCAGAACCACCATAATGTAGTCTGAGTCGTTCTTGGGTACAATGGTCTCTAGCATCTTCTGTCTTATATCTGAAACAGACAAATGAGTGAAAACTTACAACCAGCCTTAAGACCAAAAATCCATCTTATATTGTTCAAGATCAGAGTGTTTCATACCATCCAGCAGTCTGCCCTCCTCTGTACGACACACACAGGTGTGGGGCGTCAAGACATCCTCAACTCTCATCTAAACACACAAAGTAAAAAAGTTACATTTATATCTTATACATCAGTAATAACATAATTAGGAATAAGTGGTAAAAAATATGTCTTTGAAATGCAGTTGCATTCTGTTTAGCTTCTCAGCATGAAAACATACACGAACCAGTCTCACTATACTAGTGAAGTACCTTTGAGTTGTAGTATTTGCCTCCTTTGAATGCTTTATCTATGAATCGCACACGGAGGTCTCTTTGGAGCCATGAGGGGGCTGGAGGTGAGGGCCGCGGCTCTTTTGCTGGAGGAGGCTTCTCTCTGAAAAGACGGATAATTCATGCACCTAAATAAACACAGATTCAACAACACATACATGCAACATACAGTTCCTGAGTGTCCGTCTTACCTGTCTGTACTTGATTCTCTATGTTTTCTTTTCTTCTGATCTCGGTCTCTGTTCTTCTCCCTCTCTCGATCTCTGTCTGTCTTTCCTCGGTCATCTTTGCTGTTTAACCTCTCCTCTCGTTCCCTCTGCTGTTCACGCTCTTTTTCTCTCTCTTTGTCCTTGTGTGCTTTACTAAGACGACCTGGTAGACAGAAAGGACCATTTTAACTGATAAAGATCTGGTAAACAAAATTACATGAATTTTTTTTTAAAGAGTAAAAAACAACAGTTATGGCTTTTATATGACTAATTTGTGTAAACCGGTTTCATGTGCGCAAACCAGCATGTGTGAAATATGCATGTCAGACCACACAGCTTCTGATTACAGAAAAATAAAGGCTTACCGGTGATGTTTTGGGTTTAAACTAGTTTTCCCACAAGCTCAAATTGCACTTTACACAGTCAATCTTATTCCCAACTGTTCTCATTCAATTTAAAGACTCAATGATATCAAAACTGATTATGTTTCCTAAACACATGCACATTTATATAACAGTAACTAACATTAATTTAGCTCACAATCCAATAAAATCCTACTGAATAAAATGCCTTGCACTACATTATTTCTCACTGCACATTAAGATGTATTATTCTAGAAGGTAAATGCATTGTGAATGAGCATTCTTTATTCATCTTAAAAATAATACTCATGAGGAAAATGCATTTAGCTAGAATAACAAATGCTTTTAGATTTAGCCAGAATAACAAAATCAGGACCAACATCTTTGATTTGGATGTAGAATTGCTGTAAAACTCAGTTGTACACAAACAACAGATGATGATGATGATGTAAGACTTACTAAGATCTTTGCTGTATTTGTCGTATTCCTTACGGGTGACTAATTTTAAAGAGTGCTGGATAATGGTTACTGTCTTGCCACCAATGGCAAGTTTAACTACGACTCTGGCGTTATCTGGATCCACTCCCTCTATCTGTGAAAGCGACAATGTGGAAACAAGAAAGAGACAGAATTTATTTAGAGAGATATATATATATATATATATATATATATCTATATATATATATATATATATATCTATATATATATATATAAATAAACAGACAGGGAGAGAGAGCAAAACCAAATAATGAATGTCAGTCAAATTATTTTCTAGCTCAAAATTCCACTATATAATATCATACGTTATTTTTTTACTTTTTTTTAAAAACCTTAAAATTACTTTCCTAAAATTGTGCATTATTAATTGACACAAGGGGGAGCTAACAACTTCTATTAACCATGAAGCAGACATGACCAACTACTTAATTAGAGCTTTAATTTTATTTGCTGGTAGATATAAAATCTCATACTTTTCCAGGTCATTAATACATAAGATGAATTAGTGTGTCATTACAGTAGCTCACCATTACTTTCACAGAAGTGAATATGGATGAAGTAAAGTCCACTCACTTTCCCGTACAGGTCTTTATGGGCTCCTGCCAGGACCTGCACACATCCTCCAGGTCCCAGAACCAGCGCCTCCTCTTCCTTCTTCTCCTCACCGGGTTTAGGAGGTCTCTTGGGGACACCAGGCTCCAGGTCTTTAATAGCAGAGCGATCGGCCCCCAAACCCAGCCCTTTAGGCCTTAACTGATGCTCTATGGGCTTCACATCTCTGACAGGTAATGAGAAAAACTAAATATTTTTTATAAGAAGCTATTAGGATATTTCAAACATAAACCACAAGCTAACACTTCGCCCACACATGTACATCAGCATCCCCCCACCCCCAAAAAAAGAACAGCCTGTGTGTCTCCATGTTCATCATAAAAGTGAACAGATGGGCCCGTAAGCACAAAAGATTAAAAAGTGTGCGGCCAGTCCGCGCCAAAGATTCTGTCTCTTGGTCTGTAATAATTCTTCACTGCATTTGACATAAAATCATAATCTCATGTCATTAATGTCTCCATCCAGGACAATAATCCCAACACAAGGAAACATGAGTGGAAGAGACTTGTAGTGAGCCAAACATCACGTGCATTAGAAAGCGCTTATCACTCAAAACAGTGACGAAACTATAAAGACACTGCAGAGGTCAAAGATAAAACACGCTAAAGCAGACAAGCAGTTTGAGACCTTTCAACACATGGTCAATGTGAGACGATTTATAATGCTGGACATATGGATATATGCATTATTTTATTTTCATTATTTTTTAAAAGAGGTTAAGTTGCGTTAGCTTAAAAAATAACCACACGTGTAGATAAACAGACAGGCTTGAATATAAATGAATCTTTAAAGTAAAAAAGAAATAATAATAACAATAAAAAAGGTGTGCACATAACAATTATGAATGGATGAGTACCCAAGCACAGAAAATATAACCGACCATTAAAATAATTTCACAAAAATAATACTTATAGTAATTTTTCATAATTTTTACTTTAAAAAAGTCAAGGGCACTTTAAACCCAATAACAAAATAAATCCAATACATGTTTTTATTTAATTTTAAATTTAACAGGAAAAATAAAACAGGTCCTTACTGTTTAAATGTGCGTCCGATGCCCTCTCCTTGCTTCCAGCCCATTCCCTTCAGCATGGCCAACCCATAAGCCTCCACAGGAACACGGTCATAGTCAGCATCTGTGGACTGAATCAGAACAGATACCCGCTTTATAACATATTCAAGACACATCTCAAACATCTCCACAGAGAAATCAAGCACAGACCTCCTATGCAGTCCAAAACACATTCAGACCCAAAACACTAATTAGAAACACACCTCAACCTACAGAGAAGATGATAATTAGATGAAATATTACAGCTTCTTATATGTGTTGAATAAACAAGTGCTTTGACAGGCAGAATCAAATTTACTCATAATGATTCGGAGCGTGTTAAAACCTAATCAAGCTGTAGCTGGCGCTCTCACTACAATCTTCAAGTGATGGACTTGCACTGCAGGAGAAAATGACACTGGAGGTGCGAGTAAGAAAGAGAGAGAGGGAGTTTATGCAGAGTAAGCTGTTTGGATGCAGCAGGAGAGTTCTTCATCACTCATTTCATTAGGACACACCCTTATCCTCTATATACACACACACACACACACACACACACACACATTAAATGCAACAAGAGCACTGCATGTGCAATGACCTTGAACTGCCCTGCGCTGACACCACATTTGGCACCATTACTGGACAACAGCTCCAGCAGCCGATAGAACACTAATGAGTTTTAATAAAATCAACAGCTACTATTGCATTAGAAACCCTCTGCATGTACAAACACACTGATGTATCCCAGATTTGCAAAGAGTCTTAAACTATTTAAAGACTAGTCACACACTTACTTCCACACTGGATCTACAAGGAAAGAATTATCTTGCTTTACAAGATTTTCCCATTTAATTCAATACCATTTGCTATGATGAACTCGACACTAAAATGTATCCCATCTGCAGCATTCTCTTCCTTTATGTGTTTAAAAATGTAATAATGTGTAACTTGCACAAAAGCATATTTCCATGCTGACAACCAACATTCATTTCTGGACAGACTCGCTTAAAACAGTAAAGGGGCTCTACTTCAGCTAAAACATGGATACCTGTCCTTTCATCCATTTTTTGTGTCAATCCTGAACTTACCGACTCTGGTCGCAAATCCACTTTGACTCTGTCTCCATCCTCGAAACCCTGAGGGGCCTGGTTCTGCATGAGAAGAGGAATGGCAAGGTTCAGATCCATCTGCGGTCCGTTCTTCCATCTTTCCTGGTGCTTTTGAGACTCTGCGGTAAACAGAAACAGAACATCATTCTTCATTTAAGCAGACGCTTTTGAGTACAAAACTAGCTTGCAGCATTTTTACTACAATGACAGAATCTTTTGTTTGTCATTTCAGATCTATAACTACTAAGCCACATTACTGCCACACCAACTGAGTTATGAGAATTACTGATGATGCATTTAAAGTCAAGCATTACATCAATGAATAACCAATGGATTCAAATACTATACAAACTACTACTGTATGCAACACACAGATCATTTCATTAGCCCTTGTGAAAAATAAGTACACTTTAGCATAAAAAGACGCTTATTACAGAAATAATACACTTTAAAAGAATATACTCAAATGTGAACTAAATGTAATGTGTCCAGACACTGAACTGCAGGTTATCTGCAATTAAATGAAAAGAAATTATAGTTTATAATAAATGATTAAACGTTTATATTAACCACAATTAGTACAATGACATTAGCGTAGTACTCCAGAGTGAATACTACAAATAATTTAACTTTCTGGCAATTTTATATTAGTAAATGAATGCCCAAGAATGTCCCAGCCATAAGCTAAAGAACGAATAATAATCGATTAACACACCTTCGATGAGTTCTTTGACGGCCAGGGACTCCACCGTGTCCTGCGCCTGCTGGGACGGGTCTCCGCTCTTGTCTTCGCTGCTGTTGTCCACTCGATCGGCATCCTGCCGGTACCAGCGGTTCTTGTGGATCAACGGGATGATCAGCTCCTTCGGTTTCTCCACCGGTTTGGTTCTGTAGAAGTGACAGATACATACAAGAGTTGAAGCACATGGCACATGATGAGACCGAAATAATCAACGCCACACTACTTTCAATTAGATTATTTGCTAGCCTAGCTAACGTTAGCCTTCTCCTCACCCTTTAAGTTCTTTCCCTTCGACTTCAACTAAATAATCTCGCTCTTCCGCTTTCCCAGATTTAACCTTACTCAATGTTTTACTAAAACCGAAAGATATTGGGCCGGATTTTTTGCCTCCGTCATCTTGGCTAGTATTATCATTCAGTGATTCACGCTCCTGATGCCGCTCCGGCGACGCCATGCTTGTTGTGTGGTGCGGTCGCTGGTAGATGTAGTTTTATTGGACAGACATTTCTATACCCGGAGGGCGCAAAAGACTACAATTCCGATAATGCAACACGTTACGCACTACTGTATTTCTTTTTAATTTTGTAAAAATAATTCATAGAAAATATAGAATTTAACATTTAAGCATTAGTTAAGCATAAGGAATTTTTTATATTAATTTGTTATTAATGTATTAATATATAAATAATGAATATTAATTCTACCTTGTTCAACTCACCTTGCAGTGACCCCTAAATTTGCTGTGGAAAATATAAATCCAAGCATATTTTAGTAAAAAAATAAATAAATAAAACTATATATATATATATATATATATATATATATATATATATATATATATATATTATCCTTACAAATATGATTGGATGTTGTAATATAAATTAATATACATGAATTAAGCATGAATTAAGAATTATATATATATATATATATATATATATATATATATATATATATATATATATATATATATATATATATATATATATACATGAATTAAGCTTAAGAATAAAAATCTTGAATCTTGAATCTAAGCAACAAAAGTACATACATTTATTATTATTATTATTATTATTCAGCCTATTTGTTTATCATTTGCCAGTGATGTAGGGCCATAGATTTGCCCTAAAAAGAGTGTCAGTAATTGAGGCAAGAAAGGCACAAGGTGGCACAAAACTATGTGACCAAAGACTGATGTGACTCTATCTTCTTGCCAAACAAGCATAGACTATGCATGCACACAAACCATGTCTACTGTTATTATCCAGACAATTTCTGCTAAAAAAAAAAAAAAAAAAAAAAAAAAAAAAAAACACACAAAATAAAACATTTGTGACCCACTTTGGTTTCCTGGTCTTAGCTGGTTTTAGATGGTTTCTCAGCCTGACCAGTTGAAAGAAAGCCCAAAGTCCATCTAAAAACAAAAAACAGGTCAATCTAATCAGTCTTGGAGATCACCAAACCATCTGGTTTGAGCTTGTTTAAATGGAAGAGGCGGTAAAAATGCACTTTCACACTAGTTTCCATACTCACTTCCCACCAAAATCCTCCCATTTCACCTGTCCACATTTCTCTCCCCTGACCCGAGGTGCTTTTAACCGGCAAACCTGCTTCGTTTACACAAGGGGCGGCTCTTCCCTTTATATCTTTCCCTCCCCTCGCCTCCGATATCGCTTCTTACTCTTGTGCTCTTCTCGTATCGCCTGCTCCTGGGAATACTGAAGCGTGCGCTAGAAGCGATCTGGACCGCTGACACGCGTCGCTTCCCGCAGCACGCCTTCACGGACATCCGCGACACTGTCCTCCGGATCATAATCGATACTGTCGCCGTGCTCTGCTTATTGAGCGCTGCGAGAAGCCAGACTCAGCATAACCGCTGCAATGTAACGCATCAGCGCATTTATTCAGAAAGTCAAAACGCGGATTAAAACGCCTCGGGACGCGATGAGGAGAAAGCGGTAACTATGCAGGTAAGGGATCTATCTGCCATTGATTGTAAGTGGACGTGTTGCTGTGTGGAAATCACTCAAGGTGCTGCTGCTGTCAAGAAAAT
Source organism: allo-octoploid hybrid of Carassius auratus x Cyprinus carpio (assembly GCA_024542945.1). NCBI lineage: Eukaryota > Metazoa > Chordata > Actinopteri > Cypriniformes > allo-octoploid hybrid of Carassius auratus x Cyprinus carpio. The sequence continues at coordinate 18,583,445 of CM045018.1, forward strand.
TCAAAAAAGCTCTTCAGTTTGTTCAGGACACAACTTATCTCTGGCCTGAAAGCCACTATCCAGTGACAGTGGCTGTTGTTCTGGAGTGTCTACAACCAAGTGGAAACGCGCTGTCCGATGTGCGTTTTTCTCCCCCGGTGTTTTTTTCCTCTCAGATCATCATCACGGGTCCCGAGCTGGACACACACACTCACACACACTGAACACACACGCGTCTGGCGCGCGTCTCATCTGCGAGCGGATAGTGCTCTCTCTAGACAGCAACATTTAGAAGTCGCAGAAAGTTATAGATCTCGCAGCATCCTTCCAAATAATTAACAGCAAGGAATTATTTTTAGGAGTTTGACCGTCGGGGTCAAATCTAGTTTTTATCAATGTATATAGACGCGTTTAAACGGATGATTTTTGCACGGCTGAATTGTTTGAAAAGAATGTGTGTGTGTCAGCGGCAGTGCAGGTGAGTGTTTTCTGCTAAATATCCGTGATGTCTGAATGTTTGGACTGTAAATGTGGGTGTGGGAGAGACGCGAGATAGAAAGACGCGTTGAGTTTGTGGTTGCCAAATACAACAGTTTATGCTACATATGTTAGTTCTGATTCATTTTACTCATCTATCTATCTATCTATCTATCTATCTATCTATCTATCTATCTATCTATCTATGCTTTTTTAATTTTAGACTGTCACCATTTGTTCACAAATGTTCCTTGTTTAGTATTTTTTGTCTAGATAATTACTTGATGAAGTAAAAATATAACAGCTATTTGTAAAAAAATTGTTCTTTGATAAATGTGGACTTCATTTTTATACTATAATATACTATTTCTTTCTAAATATTTGTTATAAATTAAGTATTATTATTATTTTAGTGTTATATTTACATATCATTAACAGTTACTTGTTTTATAGATCATAAAACAGTTTATTATACACAGTATATTATTATTATCATTATTATTTACTATCTATCTATCTATCTATCTATCTATCTATCTGTCTGTCTGTCTGTCTGTCTATCTATCTATCTATCTATCTATCTATCTATCTATCTATCTATCTATCTATATATATATATATATATATATATATATATATATATACACACTAATAATAAACTATTTGTATACTTAATAAATAACTGTTAATGATAGGGTAATTAATGTGATGTGTAAATCTATCTATCTATCTATCTATCTATCTATCTATCTATCTTTCTATCTATCTATCTATCTATCTATCTATCTATCTATCTATCTATCTATCTATCTATCTATCTATCTGTCTGTCTGTCTGTCTGTCTGTCTGTCTGTCTGTCTATCTATCTATCTATCTATATTTCTTTCAGTATTTTTTTATTTGTTAGTATAGTACAGTACATCATATATGTATATATATATATATATATATATATATATATATAATTTATTTATTTATTTATTTATTTCAATAATTCTTTCATTTGTTAGTACAGTCATTTATTATTTACCTTCATCTGCTTATTTAGATGAATCCAGACATACATAGGCTGAATTTATTTAGCTTGTTTGTTTTCACGCAAATGTAAAATGTATTGTTGATGTTGTGAATCTGTTAGTTTGTGGTTTAACTGTCTTGCATGTCATCAACTTGATGCGTGTCTTTACATTTCATTAGGTTTGAACAATGATTTTATATAACTTTCTTTGTTTATATAACTTTGAATCATAGTCATTAGTACGTGACTGGTGTACGTGCCAAAGAAACATGCAGAGAGATGCTGAGGTGTTGAGGTGTGTGTGTTTGGGTGTGTCTGTCCCGATCTGCTTCTGAAATAATGAATGTTGTGACCCAGACTTCACAACAGTGCATTGCTGAAGGCTCAGGGAGCAGTCAAGGTTATCCAACAGTTATGAATCATTCATTAATATGAGAAAGAGAGAGGGAGGATGAGGCAGAAGTCTGAAGAAAGCAACAATTGCAATATTCCCTATCCCGAACCCCTGAGAAACACTCACTTCACACACTACAGGCTGTGTGTATGTGTGTGTGAACATATGGTTGTGTGTGTACTAACGCTAGCCTCTCCTCACCTTCTCAATTTCAAATTATCAATCCAACTTCGGGCCAGTTACTTATAATCGTCTTATTGAGGCTGTCTGAATATTGCTTCATTTGAGTTCATCTGATAGAGCGTCTGCTAATGAGATGATTCTGATCCTCTGTGCAGAGCATGTATTGTGCACGGTTGTTAATTGTGTGATTATATGCACAGTCCACACTTCACTTCATGCATATTCAAGGTGATGTGTAGAAGGTGTGGTTGAAGGAGAGGGAGATGTGAGGATGCTGCAGTTTACCCTTGCTGTGTAGGACAGCACTGCAAGACAATTCTGCTTCTTTGAGCTCACTGTTTGCATTACAAGACCATCACAATCTGCTAATCTATTTCAGCTTATTAAGTCTCAGATGTCTAATGCAATCAACATCAGGCATATTATGTGAGAAACTGTGAAGGTCATTGTAAAGGAAGTGATGTCACATTAAACTTAAAAAAAAGATTACTAATCGAGTACATTTTCATATTCATATTCATTTACAAAAAAATACCATTTTAGTCTTTCTGCTTTAAAAATTCACATTTAATTCTGTTACTTGCCATTTCTTTGTAATTCATTGGAATTCACTAGCAATTTCTTAAAGAAAACTGATTTTAAACCAGCTTTTTTACAATTAGTTCATCCAGAAATGAAAATTCTGTCACCGTGTTCTAAACCTCATGTTAATGTTTTTCTTTTTTTCCTATAAAACACAAATTAAGATACTTTGAGGGGTGTTTATGCTGCTCTTTTCCATCCAACTAAAACATGCAGCAATTAGAGGCTGTTAAGTTTGCCAATATCTTTTATTGTTTCTTAGAAAAATAGTAATGTGGTGTGAACAACAACAAAATGAATGAATGAATAAATGAATGAATAATTTAAGCAGTTTACACACTTCTGTGTCAGCTGATACAGAAAAGCGTACGCCGAGAAGGCATCCCCTTACCCCCAAGGGCAAAAAATTTAGTAAAACTATCAAAATACACCAATCAATGAACCAAACTTTTTGAACACCTACAACTTAACTTGGGTCAGTGAAGTGTGGTGCAATGAGATTGTATTGTTCTTTATCTTCCCACTATTTAACCGAAGAGTCAATACTTGGACCATAGTTCCTCTCGCTTCATTATCCAGACCAAATGGACCTTGACATGTCTGTTGCTTGGAACAACACAAATATAATTCTGAACGGTGATGGATCGGTCCCGGTTATATGGATATTGATAGCAGGTAGGGCAAAAGCGTGTCGCTGTAAAATTGTTACAAGAGAACCACACACAGCCTTGAGCTGTAGGCTGCACTGAGGAGGAGAGAGGGAGGGCTGCAGGGATCAATATCAGTGAGGAGGAGAAGAGCGAGGGATGCAAGACATGGTTGAGGAGGGAGGAACAGAGGGGTAAGGGACTGAAGAAGAATGAGGAGGCGGGGCGAAAGGAGAGAAAAGGAGGCTGGTGGGGAGAGAGAGCTCAGAAGGGAGCGATGGAGGGTCACCTTCAGCGATGGCATCTGATTCAGCACATCTTTCCCACTCGGGTTACTGCACTGTGACCTAGCCGAGCATGCTGGGACTCTCTGAGGCCAAGCCTCTCTTCCTGTCTTTTTTTCCATCTCTTTCTATCTCTCTGTCTGTTTCTCCTTTGACCTTTCATCTATACAAACTCAATCTCCTCTTATTTTTGTCCTTCTAGTACTTTTACACACAACTCAGGATTTATGATTTGTGATGGTTTTATTTTCTCCAATATCATGTCATTGTCATCATCTAGCTTTAGAGTCTTTAGTCATGTCACAATATACCTAGACATTTTTTTTCTTGTGTTTGGGTCATTTTTCATCTCCCTTATGTTATGTCAACATCCTGGTTTTTCTCTCGCTCTATCTCTATAGACAATCACCACTCCCACACAAACGTTTTGTTCCGTCATACTTTTGTTTTTGGTCTTTGCCCATCATGCTGAGACAATTATGTTTTATCTCTGACAATAAAGGCCATTCGACAAAAAAAAAACAAAAAAAAAAAACACAATTATAAGCGTTCAAGCATGTCGTTTCGCATTGTCACTTTTGATCTATGACTGAATCTTTGAAGTACTTTGCTGTATTTTTCCATCTATTTTTGGGACGGATAATTTTTTGTAAAGAAACATCAGCTCTTTGTCAGCTCTTTTGACAGTGTTAACTACCATTACATTTTATGTACATATATATATATTTATACAATTTTTTATTATTTTAAATAATACTTTTATAGAGCAAGAATTGATCAAAAGTGACAGTAAAGACATTTAGTGTTACGAAAGATTTCTGTTTCAATTAAGTGCTGTTCTTGAATGTTCCTTTTATCAAAGAACCCTGAAAAAAATTGACTTTTTCAACATTAATAATAATCATGTTTTTTGTGCACCAAATCAGTATATTAGAATGATTTCTGAAGGATCATGTGACAGTGAAGACGAGTAATGATGCTGAATAAACAGCTTTGCCATTACAGGAATAAATTACATTTTAAAACATATAAAATAGAAAACAGCTATTTTAAATTATAATATTTCACAATTTAATCAAATAAATGCAGCCTTGGTGAGCATAAGTTACATCTTTCAAAAACATTACAAAAAATCTTACCAGTGACAAACTTTTTAATGGTAGTGTACATGATTTTATGTACCCTTATTAAATTTATAGTAGCACATTTATTCCCTACCCTGATTGCATTGAGCTTTATGGGCATTAAGTCAAATGTGGGGGTGTGTGTATGTGTGTAGGCTGTTTTTGGGAATGTTTGGCATGTGTTTTTCAGCCCACTCACATTTAATCTTTTATTTTTAAATCTGTCACGGCTGTCCATGTGTCTGCTACACTAGTGGCCCAGATTTGGGCAGGATTGAGCATCACAGAGTTTAATGCAGCCCGTGTCCGAGGGTGCGGGAGAGTGATTACATGCAAGATGTGTTACCATCCAGACGTTCTCCAGCAGTCTATAGGCTGTGTGGATGCTCAGGTTCGTTTGGAGGTCGTTTGTAATTTAAGATGCACAGGCTGGCTGGCCTCCAGCAAGTCTCTCCATGGAGGGTGATGTAAGATTAGGGCTCAGAGCAGTCAAATTCAGGTTAGGACTGGGAAGGGGTGACATAACTGCTCAAATGCAAGTTATTAAAGTTATGCCAAAGCCTACATTCTTCTTCTTAGTAATGCGTTAGCCTGTTGTGCACAATATATTTTGATGTAAATGGAAATTATTGTGGTAAGTGAAAAATTCTAAGTAATCCATTCAGAAATCTAAATAGGCTACTTTTTGAATGTAACTGTAATTGCAAATTATTTTAATTGTAACTGAATACAGTTATTCATATTTTATATTTTAAATACGTAACACCATTACAGTTTCTCCGTTATTTCTCAGCCCTGATCATCAGTGACTGTGACTAGAACAACATTGGTTAAAAACGTGATTTTTCATGATGCTACATATAAGATCACTGATAGTGGACCTTTGCATGTTTTGACCATTTTACATTTTCCCTGAGGTCCACATGTTAGTTAAAATTTCTCTTACTAAAACTGCCCATAAATGTGCTGTTTTTGGTGTTGTAGCTTTAAGACCCTTGTTAAATGACATTGTAAAAGCTGTACAAAGCAATATGTGGCACACAATCAGTTAAAGGAAATATGCTCTTTCTTGCTACTAGTGTCACTTAGCAGAATTACAAAAATAAAGCTTTTATGCACAGTGTGCCTCAGCAATAGGGTGACCTGCTCTCTGTGACTTTACGTGGTCTTACACTTCATTGCTGAGTTGCTGCTGTTCGTAAACGCTTCCACTTTTCAGGGATAAAATTTCACAAACTGACTTACTGCAAAGGTGGCATGTCATCCTAACTACAGTATACCTTATAGGTAGAGTAACATATATAGCAATATCACTTTTTATATAGTGCAGTGTATATGTCATATATTGCATTTCTATGGGTGAGCAGACCGCTGTATATGTCTTAATGGTGCTTGAGAGGCTCATTGAATATATTATTTATATAAGTATATTATTTCCAGTATGCTACAGTGTATTTCTTTTCACAAGGGTAAACATAGTTAATGTGTAAATTTGGACAGTCATGTATTGAAATTTCTGATGTTCAAATATAAAATGAATATTTTTGGACCCTTGGAAAATAAGGTATCAAGAAATGAATCAAAGCTTTATTGGACTTCTGGTCTCTGAGGATTCTGTGAAGGAACATAAATTCCCCTCTCAGTCATTGTGCAGAGTTGTCATGCTTACCAACACTAATACAACAAGGATAAGGAAACAAGATGGAGATAACTGAGTTAAACTGATTCATCACAGACTCTGTAAAGGAGAAAACCTGCAAGGTGAAATGCAAAGATTTGTTTCCTTTGTCTTCCTCACTTTTGTCCCCAGCCTGCATAACAATCAGTCTGCCCAAACACAGATGTGTATTTCACACTGAAGTGATATTCCTATCAGAGCAAGGTGTTTCTCATACGAATGAGGTGCTTTTCCAGCTTTGACTGGAATAAATGTTCTAGATTGTTGAGCAGAAGCCTAGTCAGATCATACAGGTGCAGTATTCACCTTGCAGCTTTTGTTTATTTCTGTTAAAATAGATGTATGCAGCAGATAGCTTACGGTTTACCTACTGTGGTTTGTTGACAGCCTGACACAGAGATTTGTTATTGTCTTCTGTCTTGGTGAATAGTTTTATTGCTGTTATGGATGCATTCTATCATTATGAAATTCTTCTTTGATAAACAACATTTATGTTCTTTGGAATTTAATGCTTTTGTAATGTAATACATCTTCATTCTGTGTCTGTTGCTGTCTGTTTGTCTCTCATTTTTAAAAATTCTTTGCACTCTTTGACTGATTGAGTGTGGAATCCAATAAGACACTCATGTAATTGAGACTCTCTTCTCTTTACTTTCATAATCTGGGCATGTCTCAGTTGAGACTACAGTTTATTGTAGGCGGTGGCTCCAAGATTTGCGGAACGGCATTGACCCTTTCGCTAACTGAAATAATGTTTATACCAAAATATACAGCCATAATTATACAGGTGGTAAATAGAAGGTCAGAGGATGACTTGATGTTTATCATTAATGACCTTTAAATAAAAAAATGTCTGATAAACATGTTCAGAACACCAATCTACAACTTGTAACACTAAAAAACATTAACTGAGCAACATAAAATTAAACAAATGTATAACTGATAAAACATAACTATACATTTAACAAAATAATCAAAAATATTGCTCACAAAAATATTTTGAACAATATTTTATGGCAAAAAGCATGTTGAACACACATTGTCTCATTAAATATATACAGCAGAAAATGATCATGTCTGTCATGTAATTCATGTCCATCATTAAAGGGATACTCCATCCCAAAATGAAAATGTTGTCATTAATCACTTAAATCTGACTAGTACGCAAGCGGCGTACGCTCTTCTGTGGCAGCCATGCCACAAGGATACGCTTGTTATGTGTATTTACGCTTTGATTTGAAAGCAAACAGCGCAGCGCGGCTGACACAGAAGAGCGTGCGCCGCTTGCGTACTGCTCAGATTTGCCAAAATGGCACCACGCTGATTTGGAGAGACACAGAGGAGAGGAATTGTAGAATAAAGTTATTATTTTTGTTTTCTTTGTGTACAAAAAGTATTCTCGTCGCTTCAAAACGTTACAGTTGAATCACTGATGGCAGATGGACTATTCTGATGATCCTTTTCATACTTTCCTGGACCTTGACACTGTTATTTATTTGGCAGTCTATGGGACAGTCTCAAGCCTCCCGATTTTCATCCAAAATATCTTAAATTGTGTTCCGAAGACGAACGAAGCTTTTACGGGTTTGGAACTACATGGGCGTAAGTGATTAATGACAAAATTTTCATTTTGGGATGGAGTATCCCTTTAAAGGTGCTGTATGTAGGATTGACACCGAGTGGTTGAACTAGGTATTGCAGTCCAAATTCAAAATATTGGAGAGGGTTTTTTTTCACCTGGTCCCTCCTCCTAAGACTTGACGCACATGTAGGTAACCAGATTGATGATGCACTTGACGATGAATGAAAAACCCTGTGTTTTTCGGCAACTGGCAACCCGGGATGCTGAAATACAATTGGGTAAACTGGCAGTGGGTGGGTTTCACAAACCAAAACAAAGTCCGAGATTCCAGAACACACATTTTCAAAGGAGAATAACTGACTGTAGTATTAATTTTCAGATAAGCAAGTATGTTTTACTTAGCATGTTCCTTAAATATCTGCGAACATGTTATGGTATTTCGATGCTTTAGTAAAGTCAAAATCTTGCATACAGCACCTTTAATTTCTGTTTTTGACAGCTTTCAGTGCAGGTTCATTGCAGTATTACTCAAGCCTCCAGTATAATAGCCTCAAGTTTTATAATTACATTATCATTAAATGTTATGAATCTTTGCTGTTTTATCTCAGGTTTTTCTCTTTCTCTCTTAGCGGCGTCTGAACTGATAAATCTCTTTATTGCTTTAATCACCTTCTAATTAGTGTCACAAGCCTGGAGCCCCTGTTTATCTTCACCGGCCAAAAGAAGTTACTCATCTTTATTTTTTATCTCCCTGTGTCCTTTGGGTTCATAATAATGAACGTGCCTCGAAATGGCTGGCTGTTTCCATCTAACCCAGATTTACCTTTCTACAATTTTAAAAGTTTTAAGGAATAGTTCACCAAAAAATGTCTGTTTCTTCAGTGGAATAGATTTGGAGAAATGTAGCATTACATCACTTGCTCACCAATGGATGCTCTGCAGTGAATGGGTGCCGTCAGAATGAGAGTCCAAACAGCTGATAAAAACATCACAGTAATCCACATGACTCTAACTGATAAATTAACATATTGTGAAGTGAAAAACTGTATATTTGTGATAAACAAATCCATCATCAAGGCATTTTAACTTTAAACTGTTGTTTCTGGCCAAAATATGAGTCCATAATCCATGATAACGCTTGCTCCGGTAAAAAAAAGTCCATGCTCTGTTGTCTTCTCACATCAAAATCCAATGAAATACTTGTTAAGAACTGTTTTGGCTTGTAAACGGTGCTTGATGTGTACCTATTTCTCTCCTGAGTCAGACAAGATGACTGGATCTTAACCTGAGGCTGAAGTTAAAAACATATTAATCATCGATTTGTTTCTTGCAAACATGCAGTTTTTCACTTCACAAGACATTAACTGATGGACTGGAGTGTGGATTATTTGTGGATTATTGTGATATTTTTATCAGCTATTTGGACTCTCATTCTAACGGCACCCATTCACTGCAGAGGATCCACTGGTGAGCAACTGATGTAATGCTAAATTTCTCTAAATCTGTTCTGATAAAGAAACAAGCTCATCTACATCTTGAGTAAATTTTAAGCAAATTTTTATAATTGGGTGAACTATTGCTTTAATGATTTCTTCCAGAAAAGTCTGCATTCCAATGATGCTTTTCTTTGAACACCTACAATGTGACACTTAAACACTTCCAGTGATAATGAATTCAGCAGTCTCTAAAAAGCCAGTGGCCCAGGGTAAGGTCGGCTATGATAATGAATACAGAGATGAACATCCATTGTTCCACATTCTGACCATGAGCAGACCAGCCCCATCACATGACTCTATA